>MEHQ01002349.1:187226-355327 GCA_008828725.1 Saccharina japonica | reverse complement strand
CCCCCCCCCCCCCCCCCCCCGAACCTAGCGGTGGCCCGGCCTGAAAACCCAGCGCGCCGCCCGTAGCCCCGAAATTCCCCTGCTGTGGTCCTCCGGCTTCATATGCCCCCCATGGTAGGGCGGTGCTGTGTGAGGCGCCCTCCCACCCCCGGGCTGGCCCCGGGTGCCTCTGCTCTCCCGGTGCTTGCCACTGCTGTAGTTGAAGTTTCTGTTTTGCGGCTCCCACCCCCCACGGACTGGAAGCTCCCCCCCACCTCCCCGACTCCCTCCTCTGCTGCGGTTGCTGCTGTAACGACCCTCCTTCCCACGGGCCTATTCCCCCGAACCCTCCCCGACCGTTGTGTGTCTGCCCCTGCTGCTGTTGGCGCGAACCTGGCTGTTGCTGCAGCCCTAATGCTTCTACTTCCCACTTGCTTACACCACCGAATCCCCCCCACCCTTCCTGCGTGTGCTCCTGCTGTTGCTGTGGCGGGCCTGACTGCTGCTGTTGCCATGGATACTCTGCCCCTTCCCCCCAGTGTGCTCCCTGCCGTCCTTCTATCCTCCTTCCCTGCTGCTGCCGCCACTGCGGCTGGCCTGACAGACTTCTAATTGCCCGCAATTGCTCTTCAATCATACCATATGGGTTTTGTTCCCCCTGCCTTCCCGCTTCATTATCATACGAACTCCCCCCCCCCCCCCCCCGGGGGGCCGCGCCGGTCTGCTTGCGGGGGGGGGGGGGGGCATGGTGTGCGGGATGGTCCTGTGTATGTCCCCTACTCAGGCTGAACCCTCGCCCCCGGCCTTGCGGCGGGCGAACTCCACGACCCGGTGACGACCTTTGTCCTAACATGTGTCCTCCCCGCCCCGGCAGCGTACGACTGCCTGGCGCAAAAATTACCCTACGTGCTGCTGTGTCGCTACCCCCTAACGAGTTACTGGGCACGTTACTGTTGCCGCGCCCTGCTCCTTCCACGACCTCTGCGTTACCGGCCGCCCCTTGTCCTCGGCCTGCTCCGTGCTGCGGGCCCGGGAGGCCTCCTGTTTCCTCCTCCTCTTCTTCCCTCCGGTGGATGTCCGGCAGGTCTCCCAGACGCACCATCCTGGCTCTCTCCAAAAACAAACAAAGCCCTGATAACCAACAACGATGCCTGACGGTTCTCTGCCGCTCCCTACTCGGCGCCTGGCTCTCCCCTGCTTGTGCTGGGACCCCGACCCGTATCGACTCTGGGTATCTCGCTGCTCCCGCTGCTCTACTCGCTTCCTTATTCCAGATGCAACTGATCCTACTCGTTCCTTTCGTGCCGCAATATATTTCATTCTACTATTACCCCGTATTAAACATCCCCTTGTTTCTGTGTGAAACCCCCCGTTAGTTATTTTTTCACCAGTGATGTATCTTTCTCCCCGTTGCCCACCAAACAACAGGTTGTCTCTAAGACAACCTTTCTCATTGTTCGAGCCTGTCAAGGTTGTGATTTCAATTGATTTTTCGTGGATCGATACCTACCATCGAGGAACATATTTTCCAGTTAAAAATTTAATCGTGAGCGAAATATAATAAGTATTAAACAATAACAAAGTACGACGCACTAAAATCGATTTTCGTTCTCATCGGAAAGGCAATTCTCAAGTAGAACAATCGGGGGGAAAAAACAGACGACCGGGGCGACCAGTTTCTTTACGTTCGACCGACCAGCTTGAAACCCCTTTAAACCACCACCAACCACCAACTTTTTTTGTATTTTTGTGGGCAACAAGAAGATTATATACATGCTGATATACGTGCACAGAGTGGCATCTATCTGGTGTGAACCCCCATTTCCTAGCTGACGACACATTCTTACTTGTCTCATGGAATGTTGCTACGTTATATATACGCGTATACGGTATACATGATGAAATGCAAGTACTCAGCAGGCATCATATATGATATCGCATATCACGGTTTCGGTACAGGCAAGCAACAATAATACTGGTTGTGCACCTATACTGGTACCCCAGTGACCCAGCTTGTGGCAGCAGTACATACCGCATCCGACATACCAGTATGTTATACCAGGGTATGAATATTGATATTCTATCCCCAATAACTCAAACTCAAGCCGCTCACTTCTCTTGATGTTGTGCTCACATCATTATATACTATTAATATTGAAAATAATTATTTTCGTACATATCATACATACGATATATATAATATGTCACTGCGATTCGAACGAGTCTTCTATTAATAGTCTTCTTGCAGCAACAACGAAGACAAAACGCAGACACACAATCTAACACCATCGCGTGGTTCCAAGGTGCAACGCACAGCAAAGCGGAGGACTGACAAATGACGAGGTCGCTATTCGGAGGTCGGCTCTCGCCGGCTAGCCTCACGTCGGCGCTGGTTATCCTAGGCACCGCCGCCGCCGTTAACTTTGACGGTTCATCCTACGCTAGGAATGCATCACTCGACGCCAACGTGGATGTGTTTTGGACCATCGACACGGACCTCGAAACGATCCGCGTCGCCGTCCACGCCAAGGCAGCCTCCGGCTGGGCTGGTTTTGGAGTCTCGGAGATGGGCGGCATGGAGGGCGCTGATATCGTATTTTACGAGGTGTCGGTGAGTCCGCCTACACCAGTTTTGGTCGGTATCGGGTAATAACACAGAAACCCGTACTCGTATATAGCAGCTGTGTGTGACAAGTGTCCTACTCGTCATGTTCCGCATCGTACATATTACATCATACGTACGTAAATATATACATCGCACTCCGAAGTTCGGTACACAAGTATACATCATGCGAGGGGTGAGGGTGGTCGAAAAACCATCATGTACATACGAAGGTGTAAATTGTAAATTGACTATTATATTATACATTCGTAGTTCCCAGCGGATAATTAGGCCAGCGTGCTCCGCCCAAGAGCGGGGGAAAGGAAAACTACAAGGTACTGCTATAATACGTACTGCTGTACCTGGTACCAGTCCGACAACGATTATTAAAAGCCCGATTTTGATTTTTGTTTCTCCATCCCATGTATTACGAAGCTCCGCCCTTCTTTTCTCTCTCCCTCTTGGTCATAACCCAGATCCGGAGCTATATTTGTGTATACCTGGTAGGGTCATCGCCCTAGATCCGGAGTCACTAAGTAGCTAAGTAGGATATCCTCCTCTCTCCCCACTACCCTACGTAGTAGGAGCCTTGCATATTTTATCGCGAGCAGATTTCAGCACTTTCTTCCCTCGTCGACTCTCGTCAAATTATGCTTACACACGCTATTTTATTTTTATTTATTTTTCTATCCCATTTATTATCTTCGCACTTCCGTCTCTCCCTCCCTATTAATAGTAGTAACTCAGATCCGGGGTCACAAAGTAGGCTCCTCTCCCTCCTCCCCCACTACGGTTCTTGCCTTCATTTTTATCGCGCAGAGGGTTCAGCCTTCCCAACGCTCGTCGACTTTCATCGAATTTTGCTAACTCACGCTCTCGCGCTTTCTGCTAGTCAAGATATTTTTGGCGAGAAAAAGTGCCTAAGAGCATGCACGCGGCGGGGCTCGAACTCGCTTTCTTGACGCTTACAGGCTTCGTGGTTACCTTCTAGCCCACCGGCGCGACCGGATATATAATATATAACTATATAATAGTTGGCGCTCTCGACAGCAGTTAGTTCGTGATGTCATTTGTTAATAAATAGTACATACATACATGTGTGTGTGTTCTTCACATTAAACCATACGGAGACTCGAACCCATGACTTCAACCTTAGCATTCTTTGTGCTTAACTGCTATTAATAGACCACCGGGGCGACCGGCTGTGATCTGTAGAACAAGAAATAGTTACGAAATATAAGTACGTTTTCAATACAACAGTCGAACGAGGTACTATGTCATTGGCTTCCAGCGTCGGCAGCGTGGCGACTATAGGACCCTCTCGTACGCAAAGGCTCTCAAGCAGACACGATGCGAGAGCATCGAATCGACAATCCGTAAACGGCGTCTGTTCTTTGCGGGAGCCGTGGCACGGCAACCCAAGGGGCGACTAGCCAGTCGGATTATGCTCGGGACCATGACGGGTGGGGAGGGACGCAGACCGGGCGGACAACCAAAGTCCTGGCAGAAATGCCTTGCTGAAGACCTCAAGGTGTTTCAAGCCTCCAAGGGGTCCACGGCACAGGTCCCGTTGGTGTTTGGAGTAGAGACCGCAGTATGGACCATTGCAGCAACTAAAGTGGGCAAGTGGCACAGGGGGGTCCTCGAAGCGGCTGAACAGTTCATGATCCGGTGGCACAAGGTAGAGGCGGAACTGAGTAGACAGCGCCACGCATCCGTTGCGGGGGGTGCAAAAGGGAATGGGAAGGGGGGGGGCAACAGTCGTACGGAAACCGCGGCTGATGAGAGCAGGAGGGAAACAGCCGACAGGATAGCAAGGTACCAGGCTGACTAGTAAGTCCCACCTAGACTACCCGTGCCGCGCACCTCTGTAGCCGCTTCGAACGCGGCACTGTTTCTGGTGGTCTTTCTTTCCCTTTGTTTGTTTGTTTGTTTGATTTTTTTTCTTATTTTTCTTTTCTTTTTTTTTCATTTTTCTTTTTTGCTTGTCGTATTGCCTGTTGTTGCTTCTCAAGGGGGGCACGACAGCGATGCTACAACCCCTCGCATCATTTGCTTCGTTTACTTTGTTTTACTTATTTATGTTACCGTGATCGCTTTTGCCTTTGTTTCTCCGCCTTCCATATTTTTCCTAGGACTTTCTTTGGTGGCTTAGCTACGTACGTATTCATTTTGTTTATGTCATTCCCCGTTCTCTTTCCGGGACTCTCGTGTGTTAAACGAGAACGAAACGGAATTGAGTTGGAAGTGCCACGTACCCGTTGTATGGGTGGCGCCCAAGGGAAGGGAGACGGAGGGTGGGGGGGGTCATAGGGAAACCAGGACGGACGAAAGCAGGAAAGAGACGGCAAACAGAGTAGGTGCCAGACCGACTAGCTGGTAGAACCTGCCTGTACTACGGGCACAAACCTGCCTCAGCTGGCCTTTGGTGTGCTCCGGCTGGCTGTCCTATCCTGTCGTTCTCAGTCTTGCTCTGTTGGCGCTGTTTCGGTCCATTTTATTTTCTTTCATTTCACTTGGTTTTTATTGGAGGTCGCATCTCCTCTGGCAATGCTGGGAGAAGCACGACACTTTCTTTCTTTTTTTGTCATGCTTTTTATTTGGTTCCTTGATTGTTGATTTGCTTCAGTATATTTACTTTTTATTATTTTTTCTTTTCGCTTTTTTCTTTTTTCTCTTTTTTTCTCTTGCATGCACCTGGATTGCTAGCAGGGTAGGTCTTGCCTGTCGTATATGGCGTTGCATTGTCTGCTCTGCTTACTGCACTGAGTGTAGTATCTCTGTGTCGTAGTTTTGTGACCACAGAACTGGTACCTTTTTAGGATGAAGAATCGGCACGGACACTGGGTGTGCTGGATGTCGACGGGTAGAAAGGAAGGTTTAATGTGAAGAACACACACACACTACCGTATTAATATGTGTTATCGTAAAACTATTGTATAATACTCGTAGCAATAATAATGATAGTTACATTTTGGGCAGCGTCCAAAAAAATGTATACCTGGTCCGTTTGCGGCCAAAAACAGGTACATACTTCAAATCAAGTCGAAAACGCACTCCACGTGCCCTGCCATTGGTCCAAAACTCGATATACCGCTTTTTGCCTCTATAAAACCCAGGTATACCTGATTTTGTCTATTCTGCTTGACTTTCACCTTTGTTTTGTCGTTTTTAAGCCAAGCAGACGCCCTTCATAGTTCCACCCTATATGCCCCCTATACAAATGCCGACGTACGCGGAGACCCCCTTCTCCCTTCGCACCTCGCACTACACGCCACTCGAGCGACACACATATATATATCTGCCTGCACACCTAAAACCTAAACCTTCCCTTCTTCCCCTCGCTGCCTCGGCAAAGTTTTTGCTTTGGCATGGCCCATAGCGAGGGGGGGGGTCTTTCTAGCGAGCAAGGCTAGGCTCACCCTCAAGCGGACCGATACCTTCTTGCTGCTGCGCACCCGCCGCGAAGCGTGTGCAGCGGTAGAGTTGGATCGGCACTGGTGCGTTAGGCGCAAAAGTTCAGATGCACGGGCCTTTTTGGCCGTCGGTGTAGACAGCAATGTCCATCTCACTTTTGTGCGCGGAGGCAGACGCCATCAGAAAGGTGGACGGACACTATGTACACGGCCCTAGGTGTGTTTGCTAGAGGGAGCTGTACTGTCTCAGTAACCTGGCTTCGCCATCAAAGGAGGAGGGAGCGTGTGGCGACGAGCTGTTGTTGGACTGGTCAATCCCTTCAGCGCGAGAATTTTTATTTTCCAGACCAAGCACCCTGAGTGCAACGAGGGAGAAAGCGAGGAGCCGACTGGGAAGGACAACAACGAGAGCGAGTACGGACGGAGCAGGTCGAGTGTGGTCGTGCTAGGACTGGCCAAGTGGCACCGGAGCGGCGCGCCGGATCACAGCAGCACGCCGCAGCAGCAGCACAGCAGCGCGGAGCAGCCATCCGGAGCACGGACGACATCGACCCGTGACGAACGGACAATCATTTTTGTTTTTTTCGTTTTTTCCCCTGAATTTCGTTGTTGGGTCTGTGTGGATGACGTCACTGGTTTTGTAGAGAGACGCGGCAGAGATGGCGCGGACACCCCGGGTGCCTTCATTGTGTGCCTGATCGTGGAAGACCCCTTCAATGTGGAACGATTCCTAATCAGTGTCGATGTTTATAATGCTGTGCCTAACACAGACGTTCAGGATAGATTCGGGCAATTGTCAATTGACGTGATGGCTTTGGTTGGCTGTTCTTTTTCACTGTGTGCCCGCGGACTGTCATTCCGGCAGCACTTCAGACAGCAGCTGCGTGCTCCATCTTGTTCCCACGCCTACCGTGTGTTTTTGTACAGACAGCACTTCAGACAGTAGTTACGCTGTAGTCGGCAAATTCATTGGTAAGTGGGTGGGAGGGGGGGGGACGATGCTGCTGTAGTCGAATGGAGATTGCGGGCGTGTAGTTCAGTTTTGGACACGCATAACATGCTGTAGGGATTTTAGGTGTACCTCTTCGGACTTGTGTATCCTTTCCCTGCTAAGTGTACGTGTTCCTTAGGATTCTCTGATGGCTCTAGCAATTTTGTGACCACGGGCCGAGATCTTGCTAGATCAGACTATAGGGATTAGCAACTGAAACGAGTTTATTGTGAAGATAACAACAACAACAACAACAACAACAACAACAACACCTCCGCCGAAATAATACGAGATAGAAGGCTCCCCTTCGGGATTGTGGTTGACTTGGAATACCAGGGGTGTCGCAAGCTGAGAAGGGAGAATACAGCAGCAGGCGTTCGTTCCTCGTACTATTAATAGCAGCTACTCATACGTAGCCACCGGGCGAGCACGAAGAACATGAAAAAACTTGACTTTGCGCTGCAAGGAACGGCAGGTTCGTGGGGTGCGTTTTAAACTTGATTTTAGTATATACCTGTTTTTGGCCCCGAACGGACCAGGTGTACCTGTTTTTGGCCGCTGCCCTTACATTTTTTGTTAGCATATGGACGTTCAGATCCATACGTATCTATTGTGATGTGCAGTCACTACGCACTGATACGAGTATATGAGTATCTTAGTCTAGATATTCGGGTTATTGCAATATGCGGATATATTACGAGTTTGTCTTACTCGTAGTGCGCCACATTGTTTGTCCCAAGCATCTTCATCAGGAACGATGCTGAGAACGTTGCTAGAACGTTCCTATAACGTTGTAGAGAACATTACAGGGAACAACATTACAGGGAACAGTACCAACTACGGTAGAATGTAACGGCCCGTAGCAGGGGCTTTGTACCGGGATGATCAGGTGCAGGCACCGCCCACCTCGATCACTCCACTCAACTCTACTCATCTCTACTCCACTTCTCTCTTCTCTCTTCTCTTCTTCTCTTCTTCCCTTTCCATTGATCTCCCTGAGGTCGATCTTCTTTCCATTATGGCCACATAAGCGCCTATTCAAACCATGACTTTTCTTCTCCTACACAAGTGATCTTTACAGACACTCCCGTGCCACCTCTGAGCAATCCCACGGTAGGGGTACCACTTTTAGGCTCAACATTTTCTCACCGGTTGTGCTCCTCACGTGAGCGACCACCGGGTACTATTAACAGTTTACTGGTGTATTTGTTCTTCGACTACCGCATTGGATGGTTTGGTCGGGTTGCGCGAACGAATCTTTCCGATGTCATGTTTCGGGTGAGATATTGAGCTCCTCATGTGAGGAACTCAGAAAATCCTGCTGCGCCCCTACCGTGGGATGACTCCTCTGCCATCTCTCCCCGTAGAAACAAGAGCCTCGACACACGCGTCATTCTTTCATTTTTATCACCATGCGGGTAAACCAAATAAGTAAACAACAACGTTGGTTGACGCCGGGATGCTTTGGCTGAAAATTCGAAAATTCCAGATGTTTTCAATACATAATACAGCAGGGCATTAATTAGGTGTTGCGCTGTTGCGCTGGCGCAGCATTTGGTCAAATTAACCGTTTTGCGCAACAGCAGTCGCCGCGAGGCTGGTGGCGAGCAGCGCAACACGCGTTTTGGGCGCGCAACATTTCTCGCCGCAGGCTAAAATGTTTGTTGCGCGTTTATATCTGGCCGGAGGTGATAATTTGTTTTGGGGGTCTTTTTTTCATAATAATAGAACATACAAGGGCTCCTCATGGGTGCCGGCATTCGCCGGCACTCATGCTTCGGGTAGGGCAGGGGAGGAGTTGAAAGTGTTCCATCCGACATGAAACACATAAGATGAAACTGAAAGGAATGCCAAGATTTTCATCCCAAATTAACAAATGAATAGTGTGGCAGGAGACGAAAAGGTTCACAACAGAAAAATCAATCATGATGAACATGCTTGGTTTCGAGGCGAAACAAAGAGGAATTGGCACTAAAGTGGCCATTGAACGCAATGATACTTGGAAAATATTTTATTCAAAAAGGCAAAAAGAAAGGCGCCGTTGATGGTGCCTTGGAAAACCCCTCCGTACATACTTCCACACCATACGAATAACTTAATTACAGAGAAGTACAAAAGGAAAACGAAGGGGGCAATGCCCTTCAACAAAGGTGTACTTCAATGTGCGAAGAACTTATATTTAACAGAGAGCAACAGGGAATATAAGACAACACAGATTGCAAGGTTAAAACGGCACATCCCAGAAATCATGAAATATCATTGCCCAAAGTAAAAACTTAATCCCAAATACTCTCTGCTCTGCTCGAGGTGCGATAGATACCGCACAATTTCACACACAATAGTTTCCCACAGGGATTAAAGCATCCCCCAAATTATATCAAGCACTATTTGCCAGAGTCAAACTACCCAAATAATACGATCAGTAATGGCCAAGGTATAACGACAACCTAGACACGAAACTTCCAACAATGAAAATCTAGGATCTTCGTACTACTGCTACTACTGTGTGTTCAACGACCTATTACACTGAGGGTTCACCTATCTTTCCAGCTTCTTTTGTGTGAGTGTCATGCTATCAATAGTACGAACAAAACCTATTTTTGCGGGGGGATGGCCGATTTTCTGCTTTTTAATTTTTTCCACTCTGTCCATAAGGGCCCATCTTAACGAAGACAGCAAAAATTCAATTTGGAAAATAAAATCCTATTTGAATGTGATTTCGCAAAAAAAAACTGGTTTGCGTCCTATGGGGAATAGTGAATCGCTCGTTCAAATATTTATGAAATCGAAAAAACGCAGCATGCGTCACAGCGCCCAGGTGAAAAAAATCGACGAGAGGAGACGAGAGGGAAAGCATGCGTCGACGCGTGCGCGCCGCCGCCAGCATACTTTTGCTTTTGACCGCCCAGGCTAGGAAGCTATCCTCTCAGGGTCTCCTGTGTGGGCGTAGGGATCCCTGGAACGCCACGGGCGAGACAGGGGCGGCGATGGTGTTATCGAAGTCTTGAGCGTATCATGCTGTTTTGGGTCGATCGCTCGGTTTTTGATCGGGTTGGAGCATCGAGCTGGTTGAAAAGTTGGGATTGCGACCGCCATGATTGGTTTTGAGGCGCCACCGCCGGGGTACGCTGTGCTATTGTCTATAGGCGTGGGCGCGGCTGTTGTCCCGGTGGCCTCGGGTTGTGGTTCACGTGTTGTCGCCTCGGTCGTGGTCATCGATGCCACCAAGAAATGACCAGATTGTACCGGGGGCGTTTGCCCACCGTGGACATGCCGGTCCAAGTCGGGCCAACTCCTCAATTTGATTTGAATTCTTTGGAAAAGTGGGACCTTCTTGGTTTTTTCGTCCAATTCAAATTGATTAGACGCCAAGATCCTAATCTTTGATGCTGGTGCGTGTGTTGACCAATGAAAAGCGGATTTGAATTTTATTTTTTCCAAATTGAATTTTTGCTGTCTTCGTTAAGATGGGCCCTAAATATAAGCACTTTCTTAATCGAATATTAATGAACAAAAGGTGCTTATATTTATGGACATGGTGGTGTTGAACAATCGTTCACGAATGTCCCCGCTTCTTGTATACCAGGTATATGAGTGTCGCAGTAAAAAATCAATTCCTTGTATATGAGTGTCGCAATAGAAAACATATTTACGTATGTACATACCTGGTACTCGTTTTTTAAATATTTATTATATGTATGAACGTTGAATAACGTGATTATTTTTATAAGAAACAAATAATTAATCCGAGAAAACATTTTTTGTTTGTATGTGGGGTGTCAGGTCGTTGAACACACAGAGTACTAGCAGTAGTACGAAGATCCTAGCTTTTTATTGTTGGATAATGAAAAAAATAGGTTTGTAGTTGAGCACCACCCCTCCTCCTGTCAAGACTCAAATAAATGCTCGAGCATGCTACCCAATATCCAAGATCGCGTGCCTACTCCTCGCTTGTCTGTCTCTGCCCCCGACGCGTTCACGCCGAGATAAGCAGGGGATGTCGTACAGATCACATACTCGTGGTGCATACCTGATGTACGTACTGCTGTATCGATCGACAAACTCGTACTACTCGTCGTGCGCGTAGTTTCAAAGAGCTTCGAAGTAACGATGCAAAATGCTGACAACATATGACTCCTATACGATACCACTGCACTTATTAATATCAAACTAAGAAACACGTCAGCTGTGAAATCTCCCGACCAAAGTCCCCCCTTTGTGATTGCGCACTACAACCCCCTTTTAAAAAAGTCACCCCTTTGTGTTTGCGCGCTACCGCCCCCCTGTCAAGATCCAAAGGAATGCTTGAGCATGCCTCCCACAAAACGATACAAAGGGCTGACCACTGACCACAGTGTCAAAATGTTATTCCTTTGGCAATTGCAAACACTTTATTATTGGAGTTGATTACTGGTACTCTAAGTATCTTCCGTGTTCGGGCACACGACATGTAGAGAGGCACAGAACACCGCAGCTCTGCATAGTAAAGCGTGCGCACTAGCACTCCTACATACTCGAAGTACAGCAGTATGTGCTCGTACTCGAACAGCGCTCTAGCCTACTGCTGTACCTATTCATGGAGCTGCACGTACGCGTACATACATGCTCGCTATGCACTGCGAATAAGGAACATGGGCATCGACTCTTCGGAGCAGACTATGCAAGGACTGACAAAATGTGACTCCTGTATGATACTACTATTCCATTTACTTTAAAAAGTCACCCCTTTGTGTTTGTGACTACCCCCGCCCTGTCAAGATTCAAAGAAATGCTCGAGATGCCACCCAAGATCCAAGAATTTGCCTACTTCTCGATACTCTCTCTCTCCCCCCTCACGCGTTCGCGGCGAGGTAAGGGGGGGGCACGAAGGGCGAGGGACGTCGGAGCCGATCCTCGAAGAGAGCGCCCGAAGAAATGAAAAAAACCTCGAGATATTGAGGTGCCGAGATTCCGATACTGAGGCCGGCCCGGAATTAAAATTATTTGCCCTGGGAGCTTGAGGGTTGAACCAACATGAACGTATATATGTATATTTTAGGCCTCTTGTCCTATTCGCCATATAGTCGAAAACAAAAGTTAGGCACATTTGTTTGCTGTTCGCCGTAGGCACTTTTTCTTTTTGAGGCACTTTTTTTCTATTCGCCGTGGCCGAAAATATAATTAAAAGACTTTTTACTTGATTAGTTTTGAGGCGTATATTCGGGCAAAGGCCGCAATTTTGAGCGCAACACACCTTGCGTCGCATGTTGTGCTGCGCAACAGACACCGAACCACTAATGAACGCCCTGGTCTGTACTAGGGCCTAAAATAGGCATCTGATAATAGGGAAGCCGTGGTGTGGCCCCGCACCACGAGCCGTACACTACTGGCCCTCTCATAAGAAAGTGCCCCACAAGAAACTCAGCCTGAATATTACGGGGGAGATAAGAAAGTCGGCATATATTATACTGAAGTTATTGTGGGACACACCCCTTTCTAAAACAAGAAATTCAGCCTAAGCCCGATTTCTGGTTTCTTATGAGCGGGCCGGTACTGTAGGCGAGGCGCGATCTCTCGCAGGGGGGCCCGGAGGTCCCTCGGAGGGCCGTCGGAGGCCATTTTATTTGACCATTTATGCGTCAATATACTCAAAACGTGCGTCCAACCCGCTCCGTTGCGATATGATATTATACGTATTATACATGCTATGTGTCATTGCTATCAACCTGTGGAAACTAATTGTTCAAGTGACCCCTGGAGGGGTACTCTGGGTCGGGGAAGGATGTAGGGGCTCCACGTGATGTATATATATTACCGTCGTAGACACGAGAAAGGGGGAGAAAACATAGAGAAACACGTAGGTACATAATAAAGAGTGAGGCGATGGGAATCGCTCCAAACCGCCAAGTGCTCCACAGAGAAACACGCATATTTCCTCTGTGGAACTCCCAAATACCGTTACATAACTATCCCTGCACCAAGTACGTTAGCACTCTGAACACTAATGTTCAGGTCCGAGTACTACTTTGACTGAGTCGACGTGCACGTACGTGCAAAAAACAAAAGGAAAAAAACAATGTGTTGTAAAAAACAAGGAGATCGAGGGCTTGTCGGGATTGGAACTCTGGCCGTCTGATTCGCTGTCTTAGTTTCAACAGTTTGCCTATACTGCAGACTGCAGACCGATCTTGAGAACATTGTCGGACTGGTATGTGAAAAGGGTACGCGCGGTAAAAGTCGGGGCGGGAAAACGGTACGGTACGGGAACGGGAAACCATGTGATATTTCGTTTCCGACCACGACTATCCGACCGGTGCCACCGTCGATAGTTATGTTCCCGAGCTCTACTATTCCGCGTTAAGGTGTCGGGTGCCCGTTCCCGACTTTTTCCTACCTAAACTCGACTATTCTCATCCCACTGTCATTTTGTTTTGTTTTTTTTCATCCCATTCATTATCTTCGCACTTCTGTCTTCCTCCCTCCCTAGTCGTAACTCAGATCCGAGGTCACAAAGTAGACTCCTCTCCCTCCTTCCCCGCTACGGTTCTTGCCTGATTTTTATCGCGCAGAGGGTTCAGCCTTCCCAACGCTCGTCCATCTTGGTCGAATTTTGCTAACTCACACTCTCGCGTTTTCCGCTGCCAGTTCATGCTCTCGCGTTTTCCGCTGGCTACCCAGTCCCGACTATTTCCATCGGATTGTCAGCTCAGATAATCTCGTCCCATCCCGCATCTCACAATTGGGGTAGATAGTCCCATTCCATTTGCCGCAGTGACCCCGGATAGTAACTGGGTTGTTCAACGTTTTGCGTGCAACAGCACTATGTACGAGCGCGCATACAGCAGAACAACAGTGCATACCAGAGGTGTTACCCGACGAGTACCCGTCTGAAACGGGTCCCGCTTAAACCGGAAAAAAATACCCGGGTACTCGCGAGGATTTACGTTTACTTTGGGCGGGTACCCGGGTACCCGGGTACCCGGCACATTGTTTATCAGGTGTGGTCCTTAACGCTGCAACGGATAGACTCGAAGAGGGTTGTTATACAGCATTCGGCATAACAACCCTGTGCCATAATGATTTTCAAACAATACCACCAAAACAGCAGACTACGCGCCACAAAAGCATCGAATGACATGTATTATATTATTATATTATTTTATGAGTTCGTGAAATCGAAACACAGGCGGGGCACCCATAATATAACAAGGGGCAGCCGAATAAATTTGCGCCGCGTGAGGTTAACAAAAATATTGTGGCGGGGATGAAAGTTACTTGATTTTAGTGCGACGAATATAAATTACTTGATTTTATTATTAATTATTTTTTATTTCATATTACAGTAGTGTAGGCGGTCATGAATCACTTGGTTTCAGTATGGGTTACCTTAAATTACTTCATAATGTGTTCATTTGTCGTCAAAATATACAAAACAGCAGTATAACGGGTTCATATTTAGGTGAATTTGAGTATGGGTTAGGGTAACCTTTGTTTCTCGCAAGTTATTACATTCTACAATGCGGTTAACAAAAAAAACAAGTTTGTGTCGGGGATAATAATTACTTGATTTTAGTGGGAGGAATACAAAATCGTTGATTTTTGTATAAATTACATTTATTACTTTATATTAGTATAGGCGGTCAGAAAACTCTTGGTTTCAGTATTAGGGACCTTGAATGACTTTATATCACTATAGGATTTTCGATCAAAACTAGAAAACATTATAACGGCCTGCCTCGTAACGTGCGCTTTTGTGTGCGTGTGCGACGCGCCCGAACTTGCGGAAACGCCATCGGAGTCTTGAGAGGGCTCGCCATCGCCCTCCAATAGGTGAGGCCCTTGGCTGTTTTGGCTGCTACTGCTGCTGGACTGCTGTCGGTGCATGCTTATTACGCTGCCGGTCCTGCACTGCGTACCTCTAAGCTGGTGTCACGCGTGAGGCATTGTGAGACAGCATTTTCATTTTGAAAAGGGTTTCGTGGAGAAATATTTACGAAATACTGGTACTACCCAGGGGATGGATGATAAGGTGTCATCCCCGGATTATCCGACGTAAACTAGCGGATACCCGGTTACCCGGGTACCCGGGGCCCAAATACTCGGCGAGTATGGAGTGTTACTCGTGCCCGCGACGGGTATTAGCAAGCCGGGTAATACTCGCGAGTACCCGGGTAATTGGCGAAAGGGTAACACCTCTACGAGTGCATACATAGTACGAGCAGCCTGGAGACTGCAGATATATATTCCTATACGTTTCATTTTTCTTTTATATTTTCTTCTATTTATTTTATAGTCTCCCCATCACGCAGTTTTGACAATTTGAATACAAATAAAGTTAAACTTTGTATCAACCATTGAACCGGCCAGAATCCCACCTGACCATTCGAAATATTTTCAACAATAATCGGTCGTACATTTGTAACACATGCAGGATATTTCTAACAAAGAAACACGCACCACACACCTGGCGTAAACACAAGACATGCCGAGCATAGACGCGTCGTGGGTTGGGGGAAAAAATGATGCCGGCGGCTCTGCTTCGGTGCCCCAAGCAGAGGCAAGGCAAGCAAACCCAGTCCCTTCACATTCCAAGACGGAAATATCCCCAGTGGTGGGATAACATAATTTACCAGTACACAAAGAAGACTTGGTGACATTCGCTCATTTAAACGGTTGGTTGTCTCCAGCCCGCGTTCTCAATTGTGTTCTCAGCCCTTTCTTATTGCGCTTCCCATCCTATATTCCCGACGTTGCCCGATCGTTCCTGGTCCCACCAAGAAATAGTGTACCTGGTACAACAGTAGTCCCGCGCCATCCCGAATATGTTCCCGACCGATTTCCCGGCCTATTCCAGACCCGTTCGTTCACCGATCGATTCCCGTCTCCTCCCGTGCCGCCAAAACGATGGTATTCCCGTCCCATCTCGTCCACCTAACAATTACTTCCCACCTTTTCGCGTCTCATTCCCATCCCGCGATAAACAAATGTAAACGTTTCCCATATCGTCCCTGGAGAAGACCCACATAAAGCAGTCTCTGCCTGGGGCGGGAAAAACGGCCCTTTCCCGTATCACGCAGTTTGGATAACGGGTGAAGTCCCCCAGCAGTGGAAAGACGCGATCATCGAGGTACTTTACAAAAAGAAGGACCGAACTGATTGCAACAACTACAGAGGGATTTCGCTTGTTGCCCATGCAGGAAAAGTGTTGCTGAAAATCGTCGCATCCCGTCTCAGCAACTACTGCGAGGACCGAGGCATCCTCCCTGAGGAACAGTGCGGTTTTCGTCCTACACGATCAACAGTCGACATGCTGTTCGTAGTACGACGATTACAAGAACTCGGACGAGACAGGAAAATCCCTTTGTACATGTGCTTCATCGATTTGCAGAAAGCATACGACTCTGTCGACCGAGAGCTGCTGTGGCAGGTTCTTACGCGCGTTGGCATACCAACCAAGATGCTTACAATCATCCGCCAGTTCCACGACGGCATGCGCGCTTGCGTACGCACAGATGATGGTGAGCACTCTGATTGGTTTAATGTCACGCAGGGGCTACGACAAGGCTGCGTGCTGTCGCCACTGCTGTTCAACGTGTTTTTCGCTGCTGTGATACACGTTGTTCTCGTACGTTTCAGCGAAGACGAAGACATCATGAGGGATTTGGTTCACCTCAAGGAGGATGTAGTGGTTGGAAAAGAGGTACCATTGGCATGCGTGCGAAGGGCTGTATGGGGTATGCTGTACGCCGATGATGCAGGAATTGTCTCAAAGTCTGCGGAGGGTCTCGCTAAAATGATGACAGTCATCGTGACTGTCTTCGAAGCAGCAGGCCTCACGGTTTCAGAAAAGAAAACCGAAACGATGATCTTACGAACACGGGACCAGACACCCCCTCCTCCGCCGCTCGTTATCGAAGCAGCTGGTCAGAGGTATAGACAAACGAGCCAGTTCTTGTACCTCGGCGGCATTATCCACGAAGACGCTGACCTCTCACTCGAAATCGAACGACGGATCCGTCTCATGTGGGCGTGCTTCAAACGGTTCGGACCAGAGTTGTACGACATGAAGACGGCTCGACTCAGTCTGAAAGTCCGCATGTTGAAGGCCGAGGTGATTGAGACCCTGCTATACGGATGTGTGACGTGGACCCTCAGTGCACAACACTTCGCCAGGCTCCGATCGGTACACCACCAAATCCTCCTGCGTGTCATTGGCTTCCAGCGTCGGCAGCGTGGCGACTATAGGACCCTCTCGTACGCAAAGGCTCTCAAGCAGACACGATGCGAGAGCATCGAAACGACGATCCGTAAACGACGGCTGTTCTTTGCGGGAGCCGTGGCACGGCAACCCAAGGGGCGACTACCCAGTCGGGTGATGTTCGGGACCATGACGGGTGGGGAGGGACGCAGACCGGGCGGACAACCAAAGTCCGGGCAGAAATGCATTGCTGAAGACCTCAAGGTGTTTCAAGCCACCAAGGGGTCCACGGCACAGGTCCCGTTGGTGTTTGGAGTAGAGACCGCAGCGTGGACCGTTGCAGCAACTAAAGTGGGCAAGTGGTACAGAGGGGTCCTCGAAGCGGCTGAACAGTTCATGGTCCGGTGGCACAAGGTCGAGGCAGAACTGAGTAAACAGCGCCACGCATCCGTCGCGGGGGGTGCACAAGGGAATGGGAAGGGAGGGGGCAACAG
This sequence comes from Saccharina japonica, assembly GCA_008828725.1. NCBI lineage: Eukaryota > Phaeophyceae > Laminariales > Laminariaceae > Saccharina > Saccharina japonica. The sequence goes on along the minus strand of MEHQ01002349.1, from coordinate 337,668 downwards.
TCGTACAGAAACCGCGGTTGATGAAAGCAGGAGGGAGACAGCCGACAGGATAGCAAGGTACCAGGCTGACTAGTACGTCCCGCCTAGACTACCCGTGCCGCGCACCTCTGTAGCTGCTTCGAACGCGGCTCTGTTGTGTTGTGTTTGTTTGTTTTTGTTTTTGTTTTTTTCGTTTCGTTTCGTCTTCTTTAGTTTCATTGTTACTCTCGTTCTTATCACTGTGATGAGGAAGAAGTACTACCTGGCTGGGTGGATGGCGAACTGGGTGTTGTTTCCCTTGGTTATTTCTGGTGATTTTATTTTTTATTTTTTTATTCTTTTATTTTTTTTGCTTGGTGTACCGCCTGTTGTAGCGGGCACGACAGCGATGCTACAATCCCTCGTATCATCCATTTATTTTGTTTTATTTTTTATTTTTTGCCGTGATCGCTTTTGCCTTTGTCTCTCCGCCCCCCCGTATTTTCCTAGGACTTTCTTTGGCTGCTTAGCTACGTACGTATACATTTTGTTTTTTGTTACTTCCTCTTCTCTTTCCTGGACTCTCGTGTGTGGCACGAGGAAGAAACGGAACTGAGTAGGAAGTGCCACGTATCCATTGTATGGGTGGCGCCCAAGGGAATGGAGACAGAGGGTGGGGGGGGTTCGTAGGGAAACCGCGGCGGACGAAAGCAGGAAAGAGACGGCAAACAGAGTAGGTACCAGTACCAGACCGACTAGCTGGTAGAACCTGCCTGTACTACCGGCACAAACCTACCTCAGCTGGCTGGAAGGTGCTTTTGGTGTGCTCTGGCTGCCTGTCCTTTCCTGTCGTTCTTAGTCTTGCTTTGTTGGCACTGTTTTTTTTTTTCGGTTCATTTCATTTCATTCCGTTTCGTTTCATTTCATTTGGTTTCTTTTAACTAGATGTCGCATCTCATCTGGGAGAAGCACGACACTTTTTTCTTTTTCTTGTGTCATGCTTTTGTTTGGTTGCTTGATTGTTGATTTGCTTCAGGATGTTTACTTTCTATTATTTTTCCTTTTCGCTTTTTTCTTTCTTTTCTCTTTTTTTCTCTTGCATGCACCTGGATTGCTAGCAGGGTAGGTCTTGCCTGTCGTATGTGGCATTACATTGTCTGCTCTACTTACTGCACTGAGCGTAGTATCTCTGTGTCGTAGTTGTGTGACCACAGAACTGGTACCTTTTCAGGATGATGAATCGGCACGGACACTGGGTGTGCTGGATGTCGACGGGTAGAAAGGAAGGTTTAATGTGAAGAACACACACAGTGCCTTCGGAATTGGGCGTGCCCTTGGTATGTTCTAATTGTTCGTGACGCTGATCTCATGTTGTCTTCGGAGCGGGCGCGGAGGTGTGTGCGTGCAAGCGGCGGAGAACTTGCACGTGCGCGCCAGGCTGTTCGAATTTGCACGTACATTATAGCAGGAGTTGTTGTAGATATGAAAGGCCTACATGGTAACGCGTACGTACCCAGGTGCGTAAAATGGTTGAACATACATAAAGTGAACTGTGAAAGAGCTTGGAAGAAAACGAAACAACGAAAGAGCGGCCGCAGCCCGCAGCCGCAGTGGAAAGCGAGGCAGACTATAGGCAACTGGTTAAGCAAAATAAATATCCAAAAACGGTTGAAAGCCAAGCATAATAGACCTTTACGGGTGTACCCGGGACATTATCTCTCAAATAATGGTACGATTTTTTTTTGGCCAATCGCGTGGCTCGCTGGGCGTGTTTTTTACTTGCTTCTAGTCTGTACCTGTTTTTCAGTGAAAACTGACCGGGTTACCCGTTTTTGGTTGTTGCCCATATCATGAATCAATGAGCAATAGTTTTGTATAAATACTTCGTATATGTTTAGTGTAGAATATCAATATTGTGCATCTCTAGAATAGTAGTGTATACATAATAAAGGGATTACAGTAGTATAGAGTATTGTAAATGTTGAAAATAAGGTGTACGTAGGATTAAGAGTAGAATATCGTACGTAGAAAATAGTTGAGGATCATGATTATATAGGATTTAGTACAGGGTATGGTATGCCTATAATATGATACACAATAGGTAGGTGTATATCATGCATATATGTGTAACTATTATTACGTTTGAAGCGCTGAGCGTGAAGCGGGCCAATTGACCCTACTCTGAACCCGGTACACTTCACAAAGCTTGGTCTACCGTCCGCCGCCGAGCCGGCGACCGCCGCGCGAGCGTGCCGCGCCCTTCCCACGCCTCAGCCCTCGGTGTCTCCGGCGAACGAGCGGGCGCCTGCGTCGAACTCGGCGAGCGGGGGGCTTCCGAAGCCCTCCCGGGGACGGCTCGCTCTCTCCCCGGCGTGGCGGACAATCGCAAATAAAGTTGAAACCCCCCGCGTACCATATACCTACAGATCTTGCTGAGAGCAGAGAGAGAGGTGCGCGTGCGAGATAGAGAGAGGCGCTTGCTGTGCAGCTCCTTGGGCATGCTGGTGTGGTGGTGTACCCCCGCTGTAGTGTGTAGCTACTTGCGTAGGAGCGTGCGCTCTATCGCCGTGAGAGGGTAGAAGGTCAGGGGGCGACGCAGCCTGTCGATGCTGTTTGTGTCCCTCTACGTGTGTGTGCTGTGTGTACCCTCCTCTACCCAGGGAGGCCAGAGGCACAGGTTTTCCGTGCTCGCGTGTACCCAGACCACAGCAGAACCAGCACCCGACTACAGTCATGCCAGCACCAGAGCAGTAGCTTCGTCTCCGTGGACCCTGAGCCCTGGCGCTTGCCAGCAGCAGCAGGAACACCCTCTACTTCCTGTAGGCCATCACGTTGTCCTTCAAAACTCAAACAAAGAGCACCGCAGCAGAAGAGCAGCAGCAGTCGGCCTCAATTTACCTCCCTATCCGAAATTTTAAGATGGTTTTGGGAATCATATTATTAATAGTACACAAAATTTTAAGATGTCCCAGGGTACAACTGCTGCTGTAAATGTCTGTTATGCTTGGCTTGGCTTTCAACCGTTTTTGGTTATTTGGTTTTGCTTAAACCACTTTCCTACAGTGTGCCTCACTCCCCCAGCGCTGGCGACCGCTTCTTCGTTGTTTCATTTTCTTCCAACAACTCTATTCAACCATTTTACGACCTGGGTACGTAAGTCTTCAGAGTGATATCACGACCATCCACCTATATACTGTTGTATGTATGCACAGCAGTATCAACATACCGCTCTGACTCTAAATATAAGCACCATTACAATTACATGTTAATATGCAAACGATCCTTATCATCCGGGTACCTGGTATGTACGTATCATACGACTGATTGATGCATTTGTACTTGTTTTTTTTTTTTTTTTTTTTTTTATTATTTTATGTTTTTGCTTGGTGTAACGCCTGTTGTAGCGGGCACGACAGCGATGCTACAATCCCTCGATCATCCATTTTTTTGGTTTATTTTTTATTTTTTGCCGTGATCGCTTTTGCCTTTGTCTCTCCGCCCCCCCGATTTTCCTAGGACTTTCTTTGGCTGCTTAGCTACGTACGTATACATTTTGTTTTTTGTTACTTCCTCTTCTCTTTCCTGGACTCTCGTGTGGGCACGAGGAAGAAACGGAACTGGTAGGAAGTGCCACGTATCCTTGTATGGGTGGCGCCCAAGGAATTGAGACGAGGGTGGGGGGGGTTCTAGGGAAACCGCGGCGGACGAAAGCAGGAAAGAGACGGCAAACAGAGTAGGTACCAGTACCAGACCGACTAGCTGGTAGAACCTGCCTGTACTAAGGGCACAAACCTGCCTCAGCTGGCTGGAAGGTACTTTTGGTGTGCTCTGGCTGCCTGTCTTTTCCTGTCGTTCTTAGTCTTGCTTTGTTGGCACTGTTTTTTTTTTTTCGGTTCATTTCATTTCATTTGGTTTCTTTTAACTAGATGTCGCATCTCATCTGGGAGAAGCACGACATTTTTTTTTTTTTTTTTCTTGTGTCATGCTTTTGTTTGGTTGCTTGATTGTTGATTTGCTTCAGATGTTTACTTTCTATTATTTTTCCTTTTCGCTTTTTTCTTTCTTTTCTCTTTTTTTTCTCTTGCATGCACCTGGATTGCTAGCAGGGTAGGTCTTGCCTGTCGATATGGCATTCATTGTCTGCTCTCTTACTGCACTGAGGTAGTATCTCTGTGTCGTAGTTTTGTGACCACAGAACTGGTACCTTTTTAGGATGATGAATCGGCACGGACACTGGGTGTGCTGGATGTCGACGGGTAGAAAGGAAGGTTTAATGTGAAGAACACACACACACACTGTAAGACGACTGCTGCTGTAGTACTGTTGCGTATGACGTGGCAACGTTTCTGTCCCCGCCTGCTGTTCTCTTTCCGTTCTCTGTCCGTCGGATCAATGTTGTCAATTGTCCGATAATTATATATTCATATAATATATACATGTAAAGACTACTGGTATTAATAACGACAGCAGTAGCCGACGTAACGTCAACTAAAATAACTGAAGCGTTAGTTTTTTGCACCAATCGCCCGCGACAAAAGCAGCACCATTATATGCATATGACAGGGTTGACACCCTCTCACCCGTCTAGACGTCCATCCTTTCCAAACGGAAACAAAATGTACCGTAGGTACGTGCGTAGGTATAAATATTACAAGATTAAAGTTCCCCTCCGGGACGTGCTTATTTTCAGGGGAGTGGCGCAAGGGCGAATCGAAAACATACTACAATATTATGTACGAACTAACCAGTTCGGATGAGTGCTGTAAGCTCTGACGTAACAAGTAAACAGACGTAACAGACACGATGAGCTACTTGGGTTTCAGGTACGTACATACCGTACAGAAACACATAATGGCATTGCATTGTCAATCTCCTTGCTGCAATCCTGCTATATACCAGGTACCGTGCCAGTATAGAATTGAGTCAGACCCTACTCTGAAACCGGTACACTTCACAAAGCTTGCTCTACCGTCCGCCGTCGAGCCGGCGACCACCGCGCGAGCGTGCCACGCCCTTCCCACACATCAGCCCTCGGTGGCTCGGGCGAACGAGCGGGCGCCTGCGTCGAACTCGGCGAGCGGGGGGCTTACCACACCCTCCCGGGGACGGCTCGCTCTCTCCCCGGCGTGGCGGACAATCGCAGAAAACGTTGAAACCCCCCGCGTACCATTATACATTATACCACATTTTGCTGAGAGCAGAGGGGAGAGAGGTGCGCGTGCGAGATAGAGAGAGAAGCTTGCTGTGCAGGTCATTGACGATGCTGGTGTGGTGGTGTACCCCCGCTGTAGTGTGTAGCTAGTTGCGTAGGAGCGTGCGCTCTATCGCCGTGAGAGGGTAGAATGTCAGGGGGGGGCACAGCCTGTCTGTGTCCCTCTAGGTGTGTGTAACCTCCTCTGGGGAGGCCAGAGGCACAGGTTTGCCGTGCTTGCGTGTACCCAGACCACAGCAGAACCAGCACCCGACTACAATCATGCCAGCAGCAGAGCAATATAGCTTCGTCTCCGTGGACCCTGAGCCCTGGCGCTTGCCAGCAGCACCAGCAACGCCCTCTACTTCCTGTAGGGCATCACGTGATTGCCCTCACCGTTTCACACCCAGGGAAAAAATCACGCGTAATTTTGTGCCCAGAAAAATATATGACGTCATTGTTACAGCAGGTAGTTTCTTTCCTATTTTTGCTATTGTTGCGTGTGAAAATATCACGTGTAATTTTGCGCCCAGAAAAATGTATGACGTCATTAATAGTATCCTTACACAGATGCTCCGAGTACTGATAGTATTATAGTACTGGTGCCTAAATACTCGGAGTACTTCGAGTATGAGCAGTACTGAAGGCCCAAATACGCCGAGTACTGGGAGTATGAGCAGTATTTATACTCGAGTACAAGCAGTACTACAGTAGGAGTATAAACATCTAAATTACCCGATGTACTCCGAGTATCGAGAGTATTGAACACCGAAATACTGCGAGTACACAAAGTACCTGAACTGTTTATTTCTCTAAAATACTCAATTGCGTTTCCACTTTTCAAATTTTACTTCATTCCCTGCGGAAACCTCCACCTCTTGGTACCGCCATCACTTCTCGATTTACTCTTTTATCTTCACTCTTCAACTTTTATGGAGGGCGGGGCCGCCGATAGGCGGTCCCGTCCGATCCTTGTATACCATACATCCTTCATCCTTCACTGTACCGTCAACGCCCCCCTGTAGAATGGCCGGTAAATATAAAACCGTACCAGGTATATATAGAGAGATAATATACAAACAAACGTACGTAAGATCACAATCCAAACTTCAGATACTACGATGAGAGACACACCATTTATTATATCCGTTTTTGTTCCAGAAATCAGTGTTTTCCACCCTGAACTTTGTGCGATTTCTATCTTGGCCTTTCACGCAAACGGTTATAATTTTAGCTCCTTATGTTTCTATTTTCCGGAGCCGCTTTGGTCCCATGTTTTTGTTTTGTTTTGTCCCCAGCATTTTTTTATCTTCGCACTTCTTCCCCTCTCCCTCCCTAGTCGTAACTCATATCCGGGGTCACAAAGCAGGCTCTTCTCCCTCCTCTCCAACTACGGTTCTTGCCTTGATTTTTATCCCGCAGAGAGTTCAGCTTTCCCAACGCTCGTCGATTTTGATCGAATTCATTTTGCTAATTCACGCTCTCGCGCTTTCCGCTAGTCAAGAATTGTTTTAGCGAGAAAAGGTCCCTACGAGCATGCACTCGGGGTGGCTCGATCCCACCACCTTGACTCTTAACAGGGACGAGATCCACCTGTCATTCCACCGGGGACGCCGGCTTGATCACGCATACCGGGCCCCATGCAAATTTTCAGACAAAAAATCGCAAACCTGAGCTGCGAAAACCTATGAAACTGTAGCGGCTGGCTCTAGGAAAGACCAGCTCGTACGTAGGTGTCCTGTGATGGATGCATCTGTTTGAATGCGTGTGCGTTTTTACAGCAGCAGTTCTAGCACGTATCAGGGCCAGCAGTCTAGCACGTATCAGGGCCAGCCGTCGATGGCAATCCCCTGCGCCAGCTGTATTTGTTGAGACTGAGCTTGAGTAGAAGATAGCTAATCAAGGCCACCATACCTACGGTGCTTGCTTCTGGTTTAGGCTGTAGATAGCTCACGGTAGACTAGAGCCACAGAGAGTCTGAGCGCGGTTTAGATGGGAATGGGCGCGGTGTGCACTCCGGCTCATACATACGAGCCCTTACAGTGCTACAGCAGTGAAGTACTTTTGGTGCGCTCGGATTCGTCGCCCGCGACGTTTATTACTACTGTAGCAAGCTGTATAACGCACAAGGTTTCTGGGCCTGACGGTGCATCGCCCAAATGAAAGCGATCCCCAAGACCATTGGATTGGCAAAATGGGGGATTGCCGGATTGATATGAACGCCTTAGTTTGCAAGAAGTAAGAAATAATGATGCCATATCGAGTGTATCAAAGAAAAGAAAACCAGTTCGTGCAACTCGAGCTTGCTGTGGTAATGGGTAACGGTACAGTTTTGTAGGGTGGATGGCTGGTGGACAGCTTCTGGGATATGCGCGTAACGGGATATACTGGTATATCATGTAAGAGCACCCAGAATCGCCATGCAACGTCCAATGTCGAACGCGAGCCTATGACAGCTTCTGGGATTTTGCGTAGCTTCTGGGATTTGCGTGTAACGGTACTGCTGTCGGAGCACCCAAAACGGTACTGCTGTCGGAGCACGCATAATCACCATCCAAAGTATTGTCGCCAACCAAAAACGATGAACAGCTTATGGGGCACTATGCTATGGGGTATGACCCTCCAAAAAAAGAGGTTGATATATACCTAATAGCCCGGAATCATCATCCGAGTTGGCCGCGGTGAGGAACCTCTGTCAGAACGATGAAAAAAGGCCAAGAAAGGGGTCCTGCTTGTCGTGCTGTTCGGAGACGAATCCCTGCCATAGCGGGTCAACCAGCGGATCAAATAAAACAAATGTTTCTGCGTCTCTGTCAGAGCGGTGAAGGACCAAACTTATTACAAATGTATTTCGATATATCTACAGTTTGTCCAAATGATATGATCCTATTCGGGGCCTGGGTGTCAAATGGGAACGGTCGAGACTGCGTGGTCGAAGCAATAAATGAGAACAAAGTGCCAGGCACAACTATACTCCGCCTGTCATAAATGTGCCCGCCAAAATGTCATACTCGTACATACATCTCGTAGCAGCGTCCCTGTTAGTGTGGTATCGTCAGTAGTGTATTTGTTGCAGGACTACTGTACAGTAGCGCATAAAAAGGTTGGGTCGGATTTCACGAACAAGCGTGTTCGAAGTTGACGCTTTTGGTCATGCGAAGAGCCCAAGAAAATGCGGCATAGTATATATTGCGGCATTGCTCGAATGCGATACACTAATCGTTGCAAACCTATGTAGGCCGTTGGATTGATTGCTCCTCGAGTTTAGCGTGTTCGTGTTCTAGACGCCGCTTTTTGTTTGTGATAACTAGAGCTCCTCAAGTCAGGAGCCACAGCAACACGGCATGTGCTCCCGTACCGTAGCATTTTCCCTATCAGGTTCGGGGTTCATGTGCGCTTTGGAGGCATCCTCCCGGAGGGGGCGGGGGGGGGGGGGGTACTCATGTCGTGCACGGCCGTAGTCGTATGACCATAGACCCTCGCATCCCTACAATGCCGGGACGGATCACGTTGGGTTTTCACCAACCAGGCAGACATTGCTTGCACCAAGCGCGAAGCGCGGTGAGGTATTGGGCGAGTCGCATGGAGGGTGAGCTGCGTCCTGCTAAGAACAGTCTCTGAGGCGGACGTGCATATGGACGGCAGCTTTAATGGGTTAATTTAGTTTATGGTGTGGCTACTTCCTGAGACAGCAATGTGAGCACTATGTAACTGCCTCGCGGGTGCCTTATCATATACACACTACGTGATACGTTCATCCCCCTTGTGCGGAGCAAAGGTTCTCCACCCCGCACAAATGATCTAACTCGACCGCCAGCTTTGGTGACCGCCAAAACAAAACATTACAACAAAACGGTACCCTGGTTTTCTAGCTCACGCAGTGAGAGGCGTGTTTTACAGCGTCGTTGCCAACCGACGCCAACCCAACCAGTAAAATTATCATATACTTATCGAGAGGTGGGGGGGGGTGGGGGGGGCACGTTTTGCCCCAAAACGCCATCTGACCGAAGGATCTTCACAGGGGGGCGGATCCCCCCCCCCCCTGTATAATGTGGAACTCCATCCCACGGTAGGGGTTTCACGTTCTGTTGCCATTATTTCTGACCGCTTAAGCTTCTCAAGTAGGCGACTATCGGTAAATATATAGTATACTTCTACTATTAATGCTGTAGCAAATAGTGTTTGGAGTACACTCTCCGTCGTCTACACACGGGCACCACTGTTGTTTTGTCAACCATATGCAAGGTCTTCACCCTTCGACGTGCTGTTCCAGGTATGCATGTATATACCGCGGGCGGCACCTTTGGGAACCCACAGCTACTGCGTTTGCTGATGAAGCCCAAATGCTACGGTAGTTCACTATTCTACATACACCGCTTCACAGCCCAGCCCCGCGAAATTGATGTATACTGCGAGATGACTTGACTGCTCGTGCCGGCGATTCTATCTGTCCTCCTCACGCACAGACGGGCAACATCACGGATGCCCACGCGATCGAGCCAGGCCGCCCTATAAGGGATGCGTGCACACAGGACTGGGCACTAATGTTCGCAGACGCCGACACCGACGGTCTGGTGTTTGTCGCAGAGAGAGCTCTGGATACGGGCGACACGCAAGACCGCGTGTTCATCGACGACAGCGCTGATGGTGAGTGTAGATCCCGCAATCAGAACGCCGACGCCACAAACATCTGCCCCAGACTGGAACTAAAAGCAATGGTTGTTGGGGCGCCAGGGAGGCGTTATTGCTCTTTCTCTCTCTCTCCTCTCGAGTCTGCGGCTGTGGCTTGTTATGTTTGAGTTATGCAGCTCATCGGTGCCGCTGGGTAGACCTTTGGCGCTGGCTTCTGCACCATGCACTGCAATGTCCATCGAATATAGGTTGGCGAACACCAGGGTTTCTACTACATCCGTCTCAAGGGGACAAGCAGCCAGCGTACAGTGAAGAGTCAATAGACCAGGCCACCAGCAATATGTCATGATATTACCAATGTCGGCTGCTGGAGGAAGGGGTTAGACTTGCTGTGTCGTACTCGTAGCGATCGGCAGAGTGCTTTCACTGTTGAATCGCGTCCCGGTTTCGGTTGTGGACAATGGCGTTACCAAAATGGCTTGTATATTTATCGTAGTGCAGTGCCTCTGCAGTGCCCACTGTAGGTCTTCAATTCCATTTTAACTACCCCTGCATTCAGTGAGGGTTCGGGTCGGCCTTCATCCGTAGCAACTCGCGAGTTGGCATGCCCCGAAAACGCGAAGAACACACAGACACACAAAACAAAAAACCAAACTAAAGAACGCCATCCCGAAACCAGAACAAACAATCGTAAAAAACATTAAACTGTGTCTTGTGCATACGCCACCGACGAAACATCGACAGGTGCGGTGCCCACAAGAATCCTTACCGCCTGGGGGGATGAAGACACTATCACTTACCACGGGGGCAACTTCGCCAAGGGGCAAGTGTTTCTCTACGGGGGCGCTGAGAATTCGGATTATGACCCAATTGCCAAGGTATCGTCTCAGGCCGGGATCTCCTTCTTCGACGTCATGGCGGTGAGTCAGCCGTGGGAGCGCGCTTTGCGCCTTTTCTACCCGCAGATCCTGTGGTCTCGTTCAGTATATGGATGTATTTGGTTGTTTGTGCTGACGACTATCGAACGTTAGAAACACGCCCAAGTAACGTAAATCCCTGTGCGCCGCTAGTAGTCTGAGTTGGGATGTTATATGTGCCATGGGCCGGCTACGCGCTGAGTGCAGCCGTGCTCGTCTTGTCTTCAGTTCCCGGGTTGCTAAATGTCTTCGTCGCCTTGGTCAGAACACGAGACCCCGATTTTAGGGTCTGAATTAGGGTTAGGGTTACGGTTAAGTACGGACCCGTGTTACGATAGAGGTACTGTGCCGTTTTTGTTTCTAAACTGTTTCTTAAGTGACGGGTTTCCTTGAACCAGAATCTTCGAAGTACCATCCGTTTTTTGCGATACGATTTTTGGCGCGTATACCTGGTCACGGAGTTGTTCGGGGAGGTCTCATTAGAACGTTTTTCTCAAACGCAGTTTTAAGGGGTGATGTGCTAATTGTAAAGGGCTCCTCAAGTCACCACCCTCTACCTTAGCATATGTGTCCTTGTTCCTATCTAACACTGCGCACCACTCGCACGGCATGATTACCCGTGTGTGCTCAGGACTGCTCCCGTGGTAGAGGTTGCACGGCTGGGCCCTTACGTGTCCGACTGGATATTATGAGGTGTCGACTAGAGTAGTAGCATTTTGTTTTTAGCACTATTAAATAGCGCACAAATTTGTTGTTGACCAGGTTGCGCGAACAGCCTTCGCCAGAGTCATGCTTCGGTTGCATTAGATGTAGCGATGTACATCAACTCATAATCACGTGTTGATTATGATTATTTTTCGTGATTAATTTTAATCACGTGATGTGACTAATTCTTGTTGTTTGTTGATTATAAATCAACTAGTCATGCTTATTTTCGAATAAAATGGGGCGTTTGGTGATGTAACCGTGAAACAATGTTTCTCTGGCGCACATTGCCACAAATTATTTAATCAACGATTAATTGATTATTGAAATTCATCACGATTAGTTTGATTATTTTTTAATCAAAAAGAGGCGTTTTGTGATGTAACCGTGAAAACCATCAATAATCAACCGATAATCATGATTATTAATCACATCATCGTGTAGTTGGTTGTGTTGATATTAATTAAGTAATCATGATTAAATCTACACGATTTGGACAAATTAATCAACAATCACATCAACCCCGAAAAAGGGTTGATGTACATCCCTAATTGGATGAGACTGAGCTCCTCTTGCGAAGAACTCCGAGAGTAAGACGCAACCCCTATAAGGCATTGCTCTCCTCCGGCACAGCTCACCTTAATCGCGCGTATTGTGTTGACCGGACAGGGTAATATCTCCATCCCCGCAGTGCGGACGACGTACGAATTCACCTGCTTCCCAGCATCGGCTCTACCTGCATTTGATCAGGTACGACCGGGCATGATTTGGCCTACGGTATACTGCTTGTACGGAGGAGGCCAACGTATGTACACAACCGCACGTGTAACCAACGCCGGCAACGGCACCAGAGGAACCGTATTTTCGGCTCCTCCCTCCGCGCTCGACGATGAATGCTACGGTAGGGTTCCACCGACTTATTTCTGAGGTTCCTCCCTTGATTTTAGTGTTGTGGCTCGCTGCTCCCCGCTCAAAGCTGACTGTGGAAAACACTGTGAGGGCAACCCGACGAGCCATGTTATGTGACCCTAGCTATAGTACGAAACATATCGTTTAAAACGAAAACGATAAAGGGCAGTGTTGTCCGTTTGCGAATAAATCGCCGTTAGCCAGAAACAAGACTGGCCGAAACATTGCTGACCCCGACGTTATACGCGGGTTGACGAAACCAAGACGATACAATGTATATGGTATGTGCTTTACGGTGACAATCCTCCCTAATCCGCGCATCTCTGCCTTCCTCCTGTCTCATTTCTTCTACGTACGCAAAACTCCAACTGAAACCGACGGCAGTACCACGCGGTCGGTTTCGGGGCAGTTTTCAACAACGAGACCTTGAAACACGTGCATCATCTCATCCTCCAGGGGTTCACTATGGACCATTGCGGCGAGGAATGCTTCAATGACGACTCATCGTCGACCACTCCACTCTGCCAGAGCTTAAATTTCGCAGACATATTTCTCTGGGCACCCGGTGCGTCTGACTTTGCCTTGCCAGACGACGTCGGTTTTCTGCTCGGTAACGACTCCGGACGGTTTGTGTCCTTAGCGCTTCAGATTCACTACAACAACCCCGAGGAAATTGAGGGCTTGATTGACGACTCCGGCGTGCGCGTTTACTACACGGAGGAGCTCCGCCCGATAAATATGGGGGTGTTACAGCTGGGCGATCCATTCATCAACCTCAACGGAGAGGTCCTGCCGGAAGGCAAGTCTTCTCACTCCTTCCAGTGCCCGAGCTCTTGCTTCGAGGGGTATTTTGAGGTGCGTACGTATCGAAGTTTTCCGTCTATATTGCTTTCACCAGGATAATCGTGTGGGGACGTGGGTTGCTGTACGATCGATATTGCCGGAACTATTTTGACAGTGTCACAATCTTCTATTTGATGGTCTGTGATGGACACATATACACATATATACACGCTAAGGTAGAGGGACACCATTGTTTTGCTGGGGTCCCTCACGCGAGGAGCTCTATACTATTACTAAGTAATATGTACTATTATTTAGAAATATATACTATTACTAAGTAATGTATCATATATACTACAAGGGGCTTCGCCGGCGGCCTGGACGGCCGCCGGTCGCAGCCTTGCGTGATACCGGGAATGTTAGCAGCATTGTGGCTAAGGATAGGGGTCAGACGTAATGCCAAGAGTTACACACGTTAGCAGAGCAGCATTGTGTCGAAGGATGAAAATCAGACGTACTGCCAAGAGTTGTGAGAGTGCTCTGCACACTGCCCACGGGGAGTGTCAACCGTATCACTCGTAATAAATGTGATCCTGCTGCTGCTGTACTCATACGTGTGTGCGCGTATGTATCTTGGTCACACACCTGACACGTGCACATTGTATGCTGTACAGTTCTGCCTACTACTACTGCTGTGTGGGCCTGTGGGTCTACACATGTTCGAAACAGGCGAACAACGGCGACAACAGGAACAAAACAACAACTGATACGACGTGCGTGTATCTTTGATACTGGTCATGATACATATCCAACCTACGTACTGCTCACACAGCTCGTGATAGGTACTGTTGTAGTACAGCAGTATTTCAGAGTACTGGTACACTCCACACACGCGTCTTCGATATATACCCGATGCACGTATACATCTACGCGCCCCCTCCGCCAAAGCAAGACCAAAGAACAAAAAACAAAAACGTAAAAAAACGTTTAAAAAAAACGTGTTTCCCCATCCCCGTTTGTAAATGCCATTTTTTATTTTGAAACCCTCAACGTATATTGAGCACGATGAGGCGATTTTTTTTTTGAGGCGATGCTCTCGATAGCCTCGTATCCCCGATCGTCCTTCCTTCGCCGACACGTCTCCGATTCAAGCGTACCGAGACTCTCCGTCCTCTCTGTCTCAGAGAGCCCCGTCGTCTCCGGGCGCGCTTGACGGGCACGCCATTTGAGCTCGTTCGACGAGTCACCGACACGGGGACTCATTTCGTATCTATGATTGGAGTTGGCACCACTCTGGGCGCAAATGTAGGGACCGTTTAGACTTGATATGTATATTAAAACAGTTCTTATTTTTCCGTCCAGAGTGCTGCCAAAGTCATGCAAAATTGTAAATTTCAAGCTCTCGACCTCTCTTTGCTTGACCGTGCTCCCTCTACGTGCACGTGACGGCGAGACGTGAAATCGTGCATATACCATTTGTAGCTCCGTGATGCTGCTGTGCATATACCATGTGTAGCTTCGTGATGCTGCAGGCTCCATCATAGCAGCTTCAGCTGCTGCTGTACATTATGTACATACAGCATATACGTGCTGCTGTAGACTACCCGGGGTTCAAAAATATTGAGAGTTCGCAGTTCTCCACGAGGCCTGGGTGGCACGTGTTCTCGGGGATTACAAACTCTTCCCCAGATCCTAGCACAAACCTCGCTCAGTGGCCTTCACAATGGCGACGCCGGCCTCGTAATCGACTCCCCCCACGGGTCGGAGGTCAGAGAACACGTACCGAAGAAAACACGCGAAGACATGAGCCCTGTATGCAGACTACGCACCAAACGTCTCACAGGGCACGATTTTTCGGAGATCTCGTCGTAGATCTCGACGTCAAGGCCTCGTGCGGACGCTACCGCGCCGAGCGGGCGGATCGGCTAAGCCGGCGGTTGCAGGCGAGGCGGGGGCACGCCACAGTGAAGAAACCGCGCGGAGAGACGGTCGGAGGCGGGAGATATCCGCAGACGTAAGGATGTGCATATGTGATCAGCGAACTAAGATATATAGATTTATTACAAAGTAATCTATACTACTACTGAGTAATATATATACTATTACTAAGTAATTTCCCTAAAACAGAATGGAACTTCGACGATTTCGGTTTAAATGCCCCCCGTCATTCCTAGGATTATTTACACGTACCGTACGGGGGTTGTAAGCCGCCAGCATATTTCCCAGGAAGGTACATACTAACACGTATCATGCACCTGTCATGCACATGGTTGCTGCGGTTGCGAGGTGGGGTAAATGCCGCCAGAATAAAGGGCATAGGAAGTTGTGCCATCGTTGTTCCAGATAACTCAAAATAATAACCACAATGGAAGCTTTATCCTCTTGTATGGAGTTCGCAAACAATAATACACTCAACACCTCAGGGTGAAACGGACGAGTTCGGCGCCAGGACTGGCTCACCTCCCGATTTCAGTTTTTAAACACAAACACTCAAACCCGTGACTGGTAAGGAGAAGCCTATGCGCAACATGGGCACGTGTTCAACGCGTCTCGGCGCTGTCAGGCGATAGGTATATACATCACCTACTCTGGACGACGCTGCAGCAGGTTCGACAGTAAAACGTGAAGAGCCCGAAACGGACAATATAAAAATTCAGAGGCCATCTGGAGGAAAACCTTGACAAGCCAACACAAGTCCAACGGCCGTTGGCAGGGATAACTTGGTCATGTCGCCCTGCCCATCCGGTCACCACTTGTGAAATCGTTCCATTATTTTCCCCCTGCATCTCGAACCAGTTTGAAACGTCAAGGATGATGTACGAACAATAATTGGAAACTACAGCAAGTGTAACAGTAAGTCGATTAGTCCCTCGGTAGGGTTTCACTTGATAACAGTATAAGCTCAATAGTTTCTGAATGGTTGAGCTCCTTAAGGGGCCCCTTCGGGCAAATCCGATTTTTTCAGTTGCAATACTATTTCTGGAATATTTTCTACAATTTCACGACCTCTTATGGAAAACGCCATTGCTCCAGTTATAATTCTCAGACTGTCGACTGATGATTACAGTTAAGACAGTTTAGGTCATGGTCAACATTTGTGTTTCAGGATCCGGATCGACCAGACGCCATTTTCATCACGAAAAGTGCCTCTTACTCAAACCCGACTCACCATACCCCTGGAACCCAAAGACGATTTTGAAAAATGGCAGTTTCTCCAGCTGCTGATACTGTTGTAGCTCAGATTTTCGACGAGGACGCCGAGCACTAGTAGATCAACCTACCTAGGCCTCTCGTTTGACCGTCCGTGGCGTCCGTGGCCACAGAAGAGTGTAGATAACAAACAGGAGCTCCGAAACGATAAAACTCTTGCTGATTAGCCATTTCGTTTCGTGATTCAAACACGGCAATGCCCGCGCTCCCTTGCAGATCTAAAAGCCCCAATACCTCCTAGAGACTACAACGAACAACCTATACGTCGGTCGGTCGGAGTTCTGAGCATTATAACTTAGAACTGGACCTTTGCCGTGTTCCTTAAGGAGTACTGATAATATGTTATTATACCATAATTAGTATTAGGGTTAGGGTTATACGGCATGCTCATGTGTCGTCTTCTGCCCCATGGACGTGCGAATTCGCTAATAAGCAAACCACGAATAAAGTCGTCGACGGGCTGTGCGAGCCCCACATCTTGTGCGGAGTTGACGTCCCAAGGTAAGCAGAAGTGGATAGGGGGGCAGGTAAATATAGCCACCGCCTGTTTGGAAACCCGCTGGGTGGGGAGCTCCTACCAGCTGACCTGGAAAGTTGCGCATAGTGAAGGCCACCCAACACATTTGTTTTTTGTGTTTTGAGGTTTGGTTTATAAAGGCTGGTTGCCCGTTTTTCCCGAGTAAGATTGAGGCTCTACTACAGCTGCTTCATATTTGGGGAATATTCTCGCCCTGCGCCAATTTATCGGCACCTCCAAGGTTCATTTATGTACCTTTGCACTGCACTTGCAATGTTCGTGGCGCAGATTCCTTGTTTATACATGTATTGCAGCCAAATATAGCTATGTAGAATTGTTAGCATTGGGCATTGACTCGGTTTTTCTTCTTTACTTAGATTAAAACGTACAGCAGTACCTGGTCCATATTGAGAGAGGACAGTGTCAAATTTTTCGACAGGTTGACCTGCTGTTGGCACTTGCCCGATACGTTCCTTGGCAGTGATGCGATTCTTAGAAATATTAAGTATCCAAACTAATACATACTTCGTACCTGGTACGCTTGATGGCGGCACCACGGGGGATCGGGGGTAAAAGCACCCACAGGTGCATTGGCTTCGGTCTCCGCCGGCGGATCTGCTTGGGCGTCGAGGTGTATGCTCTATATAATGTAATGTTTGATGTTGTGATCACCCCCATCTCTTCTCGTATGATCACGCTGAGGGAATCCAAGCACGACAAGGTTACGGCCGACGGTCAACAAATCGAGCAAAGCTTTTGTCGTTTAAAGCAGCATCAAAGCGGTATGACACGAGGTTTCTAGGGACAAGCATCTTGATACTTCTTGGGTGTCACTTGATGCTATAAATGGTGTCCAATGCATTCGAAACATACTTGGCGAAAGTGTTGCACTTGAAATATCAGTTGTCCTGCAGTATTGTGAATATGAGGGAAGGATATGATTGTCCCGCAGTATTGTGAATGCACCAAGGAGTTGATTGTCCCGCAGTGTGATGGATACGCAAAGGCTTTTACCGGCCCCCCTCTTGGCGTTCGCGCCGTGCACGCGCAATTGGGCAGGTCAACGGTGACACTATTCACCCGACATTGCCCCCCTCATCTCGTGCACGTATCCATCGTTCTCCCCGCCCCGTGCACAGGATGACACGGTAACCGTCTTCTCACACAGCCTCCACATGCACGAGAACGGACAGCGTCTCGAAACTCGACAGTACCGCAACAACAGCGACGGCGAGGAAGTCCTGGTCTACTCCGCCGAGATCGAGTACTACTCCTTCCTGCAGGCGGGCGCCCATCTTGTGAACGCCAACAGTAGCGTCACTATTCAGGTGGGTGGATTTTATCGAGTCAGAATGCCGCGGCGTCATTAAATCGTTTCGGTCGCCACATTGCGTGTGAGATTGCTGCTCTCGGATGGTTGCATTGATTGCGTGTGAAATTAGTGCTCTCGGATGATTCCATTGATTGCGTATGAGATTAGTGCTCCCGGATGGTCGCATCGAAGTCAGTCGACTCGCCGGTTGTTGTTGCCCGCGGCAACGTTTACCTATTCACCGGCGTACCTCGTGAATCGGTCTCGGTTCCTTCTTTCCACAGCTATCGTGCGGTTTCGTTCCGTCGCCACGATGACGGGTGTCTGTTTA
Organism: Saccharina japonica; assembly: GCA_008828725.1. Taxonomy (NCBI): domain Eukaryota; class Phaeophyceae; order Laminariales; family Laminariaceae; genus Saccharina; species Saccharina japonica. The sequence continues at coordinate 319,203 of MEHQ01002349.1, read as the reverse complement.
TAGATATCTCCCCTATATGTACAATGTTGTCGTTTTGTGCTGACAACCAAATGTTGCAGAAAGGGGATCGGTTCGAGACGAGCTGCTATTACGACACCGCCCTCTCTTCCGTGGACTCGGACAACGTCACCTTCGGCTTCGGATCTGAAAACGAGATGTAAGTTTGTAATTGTCGCATGCTTCGAAAAGTGCCACAACCGACGATTGCGTTGGAGTTACAGCGCATACCGGGATCAACCCAATCCTTGACGACCTCGATGAAATTCCCATTTTCGAAGTGCGGAGACTGCGTTCATTGCACCAACTAAACCAGTTGTGACGGGAGTTTCTTGTGGTCAGCGTTTGCCTCCGCGCCGTGGGCCGCGGGTGGTAGAGCGTGCCAAATAGCTCACCGTGGGGTACGGTGTGCATTTACTACTACTACTACTGCAACTCAACAGTTCTGCGACCCAACCACTTTGCTTCAGGCACACAAACGTGTGTGGACGGTGGTGGTTGCGTGCCCAATTGGCAAGGGTGAAGCTCGTAGTGTTTACGTCCTTGGACACTGAATGCCGGCAGTCGGCGGCGAACTGCTACTCACAATCGCGACCTCGATCAGTACGCCACGCCTCCACCCCCCGTGCCATGCATCTCCCTCACCGGACTCGCGCAGGTGCATTGACTTCATCTGGTACTACCCCGACCAAGATGTTCCGTATTCTGGGGCTTGCGGTTTGGACGTGTGCGGTGGAACCATGGACGGATCGGAAGCGTTGGCCGCTGATTCTGACTTCGAGCGAACCTTCGGGGTAGTGGACACGTGCTCCAACAACGGTGGGGGCGATGAGGTGGGGGCTGCTCTACCTCTCGGTACCTATCCTAAGCAACTTGTAGGCATATTACCGTACTGTTGTATTCGGACATTAATATATCGTCGCTACGCGATGTTTGCATATATGCGTGCTTACACTGACTCTGCGTGCAGAGTAGCCTGTTCTTGAGCCACGTGACGTATAAATGGAAGCACAGAGGGGGCTCTTGTCAGTTTATGACTGTGGGCGACGGCATGCGGTCAGCCCTGTAGATTGAATAAATTGTGTTCCAGAGATATTCACCTCTATGTATTATATTGGCTAGACACCTCCTATGGTTTTCCCCTGAAACGAAGCCTCCCCGGACATACCATACCATCGCCTCACAATTGTTTTGCTTTTCTGCTATCCCAATGGCGTCGTGTCGCCTTTTCTCCGGTCTTCCCCGCCGCCTTCTCTCTTCCTCGGGCCCATAGGAGAGTTTCGAGGATGAATCCAACTCGTCGTCGATCAACGCAATCCCTGGACTTGTGGCCTTTACGTGGGCGGTGACCAGCGCCATCGCCCTCGCCACTGCCCCGCTCATCGTCAACCTCTCCTACTAGATGGTTGTTGTACTTAATTCAAGTATTATTGTCTGTCGCCATGATAACCTGGCCGGCATTCGTCGCTCCGTGCTGGTGGGGTACAGTCTATCCTCGGAGTGTTGGTAGAGGATGCGCTTCTCCCGTCTTTTAGTTATATTTCTGTTTTTCGGTTCGACTTGTGTGATGCCTGGGGCAGTAGCTGCTTCAAGTTTTCCATATTTCATGACGGAGACATAGTCGTGGTGGTTTCTCGTTCCACGCACTGTTTTCGCTTCATTCAGTCGGCCACACATCACTTGTTGCGTTGTTCCACTTCGTGGCGATTTTGCATGGTCTAGAAGATATTCGCCCAGCTACGCACCCTGGGGCGTTGCTGAGTTCTACGCCGCAGTCTATAATGCTCAACTGACAGTCGGCGTTTGTCGGTTACATTGGGTTGAGGCTACTGCGAAGCTTGGCATAAGTAGGCAGCGATGAAGTTGCAGCAGCAGCGGTCAGAAGCACTTGTACAGCGGTGGAAGGCGTACACGAAGTGGAACGGTGTCGAGAGATTCGTCGAAGGGAGCGCTCTCACTTCACCTGCTCTAAATCAAGAACAACGGCAAATTGTTCAAATGGATGGCGACCGAAGGATCCCTTCAACGTTGAAAGCTAAGCAGTAATACAGTAGTAGACGCCGGAGACACATGCATAAAGCAGCGTGTGTAGTATTGCCTGTCGCCATGATAACCTGGCCGGCATTCGTCGCTCCGCGCTGGTGGAGTACAGTCTGTTCTCGGAGTGTCGGTAGAGGATGCGCCCCCCCTCTTTTAGTTATACTTCTGTTTTTCGGTTCGACTTGTGTGATGTCTGGGGCAGCAGCTGCATTATATTTCCTATGTTTGACGCATGCTACGATAGAGGTGCGCCATGTTTTTTCTGAGTTTTTCACTTAAGGAGCGTCATACCTCACCGAAAAAATGATTTTGGAGGAAAATACAAGTGCTGCCGGATGAGAAATATCCTGACCGAAGTATACTCTGAAACATTATTCGTCACAAAAAAAATGAAAATCCGACGAATTTGGGTTAAGGAGCCCGATCGTTCAGAAAACGATTAAGCCAAAAAGTGCTACCTCTACCGTAGCACGCGTCGTTTCATGACGGAGACATAGTCGTGGTGGTTTCTCGTTCCACGCACTGTTCTCGCGTTAGTCAGTCGGCCACACATCACTTTTTTCGTGTTTACGAATCGTGGCGAAATTACGTGTGTATGTTGGCTCAACTACACACCCTGGGACGTTGCTGAGTTCTACACTGCAGTCTAGAATACTCAAATGACAGTCGACGTTTGTCGGTTACATGGGGTTGGGGCTACTGCGAAGCTTGGAACAAGTAGGCAGCGATGAAGGTGCAGCAGCGGCCAGAAGCTCTTGTGCGGCGATAGAAGGCGTACACGAAGTGGAACGGTGTCGAGAGATGCATCGAAGGGAGCGCTCTCACTTCACCTGCTCTAAATCAAGAACAACGGCGAATTGTTCAAAAAGAAAGCGACCGAATGGTCTCTTCAACGTTGAAAGCTAAGCAGTACCACAGTAGTAGATGCCGGAGACTCATGCATAGAGCAGCGTGTGCAAGCGTGTCAGACAAGCGAAAACACGACATATATACATGTATGTTTTATTTCGGCACTCCAACATAAGGGGGAAGGGGTAGTGTGGCGTCTGGGGTTCGTATTATCGTGCGTCGTTTTAAAGCCTAAGCCTAGTGGAAGCTTTCCGTCAAACGTGAATAACGCCCACTTCGGGTAAAACAATATGAGAAGGAACTGAGCTTCAACGCCAGCTTTGGTTTTCTTCACCGTCGCCCTCTTCTGTAAATGGCTGTGGTACCGCTGCGGCAACAAACGGTGATCCATGGTACGAGTCGCCGGTAGTCGCCGGCTTAGCTCATCGCCAATCAGTTCACAGCCGCTCGCCGAACGCAGTAACCAGGGTAAATATTCGTTTCGTACACCTGCATCAAAGCATGTAGAGGACGCAACAACAGCGCATAAGAATCTCCCTTTTTTGCCAAGCATCGCAGCTTATTGTGATGTCGACGTTGTACGATTTAGAGTGGCAATCTTCGCTTAGCACAAATGCTTGCTGTAGCTGTCAACTCTATGCACAAACAACATCCCAGCTTGAAAACCCTACGTACCTCCCAAATAATTAGCATGCACGTGTCGCGTACCGTATTCTTCCGCAGGTTATCTTATCCATAAATGTCTGGCGTAATTATATCTGAAATTCGCAATTAGCCTAAATCCGGTTCGGTTGCGGTGGTGAGTGCAATGTTCATTTTCGGCACATCGTTTCGCACGCAACAGGGAAGACACTCTTCCCCCCAATGCCTACAGATATATTGGATGTATACCACTATTATTTGTGTCTAGTGGTGTGTATTACTTGGTTTTCGTATGAGGGGGTAAGGAATAGATCGAAGAGAGGTGTCTCGGTTGTCGATCTTCGATATCGATTTACACCGAAGCGATCGGGTTAACTAAACACGATATCGATCTCGGAAATGCCACCAGAATCACGACATTTGAGTAGAAATCGAGGTTTCGACCTCCACCCCCACCCCCCCCGGCTGACGTCCCCTATGACAAAATTCGAGAATATATTATTTGCAATGGGCACGTTGACGTCTCCTTTCGTTGGAGCCGGGCTAAGAACTCTCGGCGCTGCGACCAACAGCCAGCTCTGACCAGGGCAACCGCTCTCGTACCTCGACGCTCTGACCATACCTGGTGTCCTTCTTTTCCAGCCAGTCTTGAAAGTTTTGTTCGAATTCCGAAACGCCTGCACGAAACCCATGTTCCTGTGCACTCCTGCCGAAAGTCTCAATCTCCCAAGAGTAATCTTCCAGCAGGTGAATACATCTATTAAATACTACCAGTACGTATCACTTTTCGTTTCTGCGAGAACGATCAGAGCTCTTCGGACCATTACGTCAACCACCGCTTTTAGTTTCCGCAAGAAAAATCAGAGCCCAACGCCACCATTCCGGACAGTCTCAGACGCATGCTATCTTAAGGTGTAGAGGTGCACCATGATACTACTGTATTAATAAGCTTTTGCCTTCTGAGGGTGGTCACTTGATTATCTTGATTATAGTGTAGGACCTCTACCCCACCCCAAAACTGTTTTTTTTTTTTTTTTTTCTATGAATGCTACCCGACGGACAATAGGATGGCCTATCATATCATACCTATACACCGCACTATATTGATATTGCAACACAGGAATTCATCAAATTCCGATGATTTGGGGTTAAGCAGCCTTTAATAGGCCATTCACAAACCATTTCAGCCAAAAAAAGCCAAAAAACGGTATACCTCCACCTCTATCGCGTCACGCGTCCTCACCGCCGCGCGACCAGTCAACCACAGTTAGCGCTGCCTTTCAATAGCCTTCCCACATGCATACCCCTTCCATGTTGTCAATACGTAGCCGTCAATCAGTAGCCTTCAGCCAGTTTCACCTCGAAACTTCACTACGAACAGCCTGCCGTACTCCGATACGCATGTATACCCCGTAGGATTAGAGGTGCCACATAATACCAGTAGTACTAGTATATACCAACTTCCCTTAACGGAGTTCATACCGCGTCCCCCTTTTATATATATATATACGAGTATATACCTGATACAGGGACAATCATCTGAGAACAACACGTTTTCTTCTACTTGTTTTGTTTTTTGTAGAATCACACAATCATCTGAGAATAACACGTTTTCTTCTACTTGTTTTGTTTTTTGTAGAATCACAAATATACCGAACAGCCCAGGATTAAGATGCGTATATACACTTTACCATTTTGCCCCGTCGATCGATGTTACGAACTCGAAGGCCTCTTCGGCAACACAGGCAAATGGAGCTCCCCTCTATCCAATCCCGGCGCCTTTTGAGCCCTTGTGACCGGCTCACTGCCCTCCGACCTGCCGGCAAGGCGTGTCTCTCCGAACTGCAAGAAACTAAGCAAGTCGGTTCCCGAGATGCGTGCACCAGGACAATTAATGGGGCTTGAGCCAGCATCTCAGCCCAACGAAACCAGGGTTGGCCAGCACCCGGGGTCATTGCAACGTTGGCCGTTTTCAATCTCGATGCTTGCATCGCTCGCGCGTACAATCGGCTTGTACTCGTTCATACCAGAGGTGAGTAGAACCGCAGCGCACTACTGTCCCCAATGACGCAGGGTTCGAGGATGCCTCTGTTCGATGTATACGGCAAGCTCACGTTTGACGCCGCCCGTTTCCTCCCAAATTTCATGGAGGACAGCCTTGCGAGTGCAGCTTTTAAACGATTGTCGTGCTCATCGTGATTTCACGACAATAATTCCATCGTTTGACGTACGCCGCTTCTACGTTAAATGTTTAAATACAGCCAAGATGCTGCAGTAGCACCTTGTGTGTACCCCGGAATATTGTACCTGGTACCTTTTCCTGCGACTGCTACTGCCACTGCTCCCGCTACCTTACCAATGCTGCTCCTACTGCTACTACTACTAATACTACTTCACTACCATTGTATTACAGTACTAGTACTTGCACTTATAGTAGTAGTACTTCTACAACTGCAGTACTCCTACTGCACTACTGATGTACGACTACATACAGTAGTAGTATGCACGACTGCTGTTCGACAGTACTATTACTATAATAATTTCACTACCTACCCCTACTGCTTGCTTGCTGGCGATATGTAACGTGCAGGGGAACATCGTGAGCCTCGTTCGTTTCTTGGACAGCGGAACCGTGGAGATCGCACAGAGAATCCGCTACTATGCCGACTCAGTCGCCGTGTCGAAGCTAGCCGAACCCGGACAAGAGCTGGTATGTCAATCCACGGTGGAATCGATGCCGAAAGCACGAGCCCAGGCGCCAGCCCTATCGCCACCCCCGTCTCGACTCCTACACCCACTTCTAGCCCCATTTTCCTCTCCAGCCCCGGATCGACCCCAACCGCGCGCAAGCCCAGCACCTCACACAGTCCTACTCCCGTCCCTAGCCGCAACACTGGGTTCGAATCCAGCCCCTACCCTGGAAGCTCCAGCAACCCGAACAGCTCCAGCCCCAGCCACGGTCATGGCCACGGTCACAACAACAGCCCGACCCCCCCCCCTACTACTAATCCCGGCAGTCCCGGCAGCCACCAGTCGGAGTCGGACCATGATCAGCCAGGTTCGCGAAGCAACAGGCAACAGGGCCTCCGGCCCGAAGCTGACCCTGCGTGTGGGAGAGGTGCTGACGTCGCCCGCTCTGTCAGCGAGCAGCAAGTCCATCTGGTGCCCCGCCAAACGATGGCTCGATCATGTTCCATAAGGTCATGGAAGAAGCGTTCCGAGATTGCTCGGGTTCCGAAGGGAGTGTGACTGATGCTACGGTATGGGGGGTCGATTTTGAGTCCATTATTTCCAGCGGATGGCAGCCACTCTGCCGAGTGACCACCAATTTCTTCGCTGCTTTTCAAGCCTTAACGCGTTACGTTGTCGAGATATGCACCACCATTGTATGCTGGCTACTCTGCAACAAAAACTTATGCCTGCGTCCAGTTTTGAGTGAGGCACAGAGTCACTCACCCGAGTGGAGTAAACGTGGTAGTGAAACTCAAGCTACCCTCCTACCGTGGCACCAGTCGTGTACGGACTGTCTCGACGGTTTTGGTGGCCTCCGCTGCCGGGTGGGTTGGGCGTGTCTTCCCAGACAGAATATGTCGGAGGAAGGAGAAAAAGCGTGCTACGATGGAGGTAGCACGTTTTGGCTGAAACCGATTATTGATCACGGGGGCTCCGTACCTCAATATCGTCGATCTTTCGTTATTGTGTTGCCATATTGTTCATTTTGTACTTTGACCGTGGGATTGTTAATCGGGTAGCACATTTGGTTCCCTTTAATATCAGTTATGAGGTTAGGTACAGAGACCCTCAAGTGACCGCGCTCAGAAACAACACGCGTAAACATCTATCAGAAGCGCGAGGGAAGCGTCGGTGCCGGCGGGAAGGGCACTTGGGGGTGGCTTCCGTGGCACCGCCAACACCGCCAGGACCTTGAGAGAGGACGAGGGGGCATCTGGGTGAAATTGGGATGACGCTCGATGACAGGGGAGGCGTGGTGAGTCGTGATTTGATTGATACGAAACTGCGCCACCAGGCGTGTGATCTCGGTTACAGCAAACACAACCGGTACCGTGTTTCTTGACTTTGGAATTGATTGTGGACTGCAACCAAAGCGGCAGATACGCTATATTATGGAGTATCCCCCCCCCGCAGATGCTAGAGATTGTACTAGAAATTCTGCTCGCACCCGGGTCTCGGTGGGGCGCAGTATCGTTATCGTACACACGTATGTATCATCTCGGTGGTTTGCGTTCCACGCTGGTGTAGGAGTCACTACTGTACCAAAGCAATAAGTGAGGACTTGTGTTACGGTATTGGGGGTTTTGGTTTACGTCCATTATTTTCCACCGATGAGAGCCACTCGGGCAAGTGACCCCCTTGTTTCTTGGCGCTCAGCATTAAATCACTGCCATAATAAGGGATTATATATTATATACTACAGTATATGTAATCTACGACAACAAAACGTATGTGCGTCTTAATTTGAGAGGTAAAAACGTCGTTACGAAAACGAGGTTATATACAGTGCTATATTCTTCTCCCTCTTTCGTGAAATTAATTAATTATTATTACACACATACACACACTTACTTTCTATATACGGATAAAGTACCAAATATAAATTGATTTCTTTCTGGTTTTACTTGTTTTTGGATTTTGTTTATACCCCCCCTCCCCTTCAATAGGTGGTGCATCTTACAGACAAAGCTCCACGCAAACTTCATTGGACGCTCTGTGACTGCGCGAGGGACGTATTCGTTGCGGTCGACCCCGCCCGCCCTGTGTCTGCGTTTTCTACGGTTAAACACACATCGCAGAAAGTTTATGTGGACGGAACGAGGGTGTTGGCTAGATCTGGCTACGTAGTTCAAGCGGACAGGGTCAAGAGGTTGCCCTGGAGGCGGCGCAAAAACAAAACCTACGAGATTGACGTTACAAAGGACATATTTGAGGTCAAACGGGGTGAACGGAGAGTATGGGGTCTCGACATTGGATGATGCCTTCTTTGCTTTCACTACATGCTGGAGTACATATGGTTTTATCTATATGGTTCGCGGCTCGCGATTATGGGTGGGGAAGGGCGGGGGGCGTCGGACAAGCTTGATACAGCTACTATATCGGATGAACTGGCTCTCGATAGTTTGGATTGAAATGTAGTATTGTTTATTGTTGAGGGCTGTTGCCGCTATGTTTTGGAATAGATACTCTAGTGGAGCGCCTAGCCCACAACAAGGAGGTAAGGACTAGACTGTTTTCGTGTGGAATGGTACAGTATACTATGTCGATGTGTCTGCTGTCCACCCGCGTGCCACAGGACGCGGTACTACAGTAGTGCGTCCCTCAGATGCATTGCACTATCGCGTAGCCCTGTGCGACTCTTGTTTTTGGTAAGTGTCGGAGATACGTTCTAGATAGGGTTGTCGGATACACCACGGTGTGCGTGCCCGATAGCATCGACGCACAGGTGCAGCCTGCCGACGTTAGGAGATCAAGCAGGCACGTGCGTTTGTGACAAGCTAATTACTTTTCTTGAATAGCGAGCTAAGTTTCGTCCACTGTAATCCAAGCAGCCTATAGCCTAACGTGACATCAAGGGTTATGCGCTATGAATAAAGCACTTCAGGCATTATCGGCAGCAGCTACGACGAAGGACACACACTGAAGATGAAATATGAGGATGGACGTTTGGCTGAGTCGAATACTTCGAGTATACCACCGAGGTGGGCTTGGTCTCGGCCGATAATGACAAAACAAAAACACTTGATTCAGCCAGCAGCACCATGGTGAGTGGCATCCCTCACAGCCGAAGTGCAACTACAGCAACCCGAGCATGCGCGATTCAGTGCAGGGAAACACTTTTAATATCGTATTATCTCATCGAAATCCCTGCTCCGCCCGCCCCCATCTCCTCTATCCTCCCTTACATGCAAACTGTAAAAAACGACGTTGCCGTTCGAAACAATCGAAGAGCGCGTTCTAAATATCTTACAAACCCCCCTTTTATAAAGCCATCCACGGCATTAAACTCCCCGGCCAATTGTCCCACGACAGCAGGGGTGTTCTTCCTGCTCTACGACACACAGCGTGTCCTCGAAACCGACCCCTCCCTCACCTCCCCCCATCCCGTCCCATTCAACCATTCAACCATTCAACTTCAACTACTCAAGTGAATGCAGTGCTAAGTGGCTTCGCCGATCAAACAGCGAATATCTTCTTAAAAGGCCTCCAAAGCCCCAATGAAGGTATCCACGTCATCGAACTCCCCAGCCAGCTGCTCTACGACAGCAGGGGTTATCTTCCTGCCCGCCCCTCCCTCCGCCTCTTTCGTTGACCTGCCGACGACGCTATCGCCGAGTAAGGGCCGGTCCTCGTCGAACACCGAGCGGAGGCGTTGGTCCTGTCCTACCGTCAGCTGGTCCACCTCGAAGAAGTGACGGGTCATTTCCTTCGCCGCCTCGTACCTGGTTTGGCGTTTGTGTATCAAGAAAGCGTTAACGCGGTTGTTTAATGGTTATCGTACATACAAGCAAGCGGCCGGTTGATGTGTTACACAGGGACTCGATTGGCTCTTCGTAAAATGTTCGGAGTTATACCGCCTGGCGGCCTTGGTTCTGTTGCGTCCGGAATACAACCGCCTCCGTGAGGGTTGAGTCGGGGAGCATTATTTTACGCTGGGAAAATCAAAACCTCTCTCGTCTCGAACATTGTTTAATATTTGGCTACTTCAGGGACCAATTACGAACAGACACTGCGTCACGTTCTGGCTCTCGAAAACTCGCTGGTGTGTGACGGTTGACCCGACATGGTGTACACTAACCGTTGCCGAGCTGTTTTGCACATACAACATCTCGATCATCACTCCTATCTACCAGGGCAGAAAAATAACGACTTCAACCGCTGTTCAAACTGCCGAGATGGATTTTGTTGTCAAGTGGGTTTATTATTGGGTTTGTCTAGATTGGACACGTATGTCTATGTACCTAACAGAGACGAAAAACAGAATGTCCGCGCGCATTGTTTCACTCACTTCATGTACCCTAGGTGTATCTTCTTGTCTATTCGTCCCGGGCGGATGAGCGCGGCGTCCAAAGCATCGGGGAAGTTGGTGGTCATGATCACGATGCGCCCGGGAGAATCCACCACGCCGTCCAGGACATTCAGGAGCCCCTGAAACAAAGTGTAGAGAATGTGGATAGCGCTATTATCAATTATCAGTGCGTTGGCAAACGCGCAGCGCCGAACGTTAACGAAGCTCATCGCTTGATGAGTGTAATGTTCTTCGCCCCGAGCAGCGGACGCTGGGAACCTTGGTATACGCTCAACTCAACACATGATTCCCAGGAGCATGTGCATATCTAACGAACATTGTATAGTGCAACGTCCACGTCGCCATCAACGATATGGGGTAGATGCTCAGAGAAGAAGTACGAAAACGCGTTCATCTCGAACGTATCTCCAACTCCTCTATTGCCATGTCGCGCGGCTCGGAATGAATGCATGGGCCTGGTATGGTGACTGCTGTGCATGCCCGTTATATGTGGGCCTGGAGGACGACGAAGGCGGGTGCGCGCGACGCATGCTACGATAGAGGTTGCCCCTGCATACGGGACATGTCCTGAGGATGTCCACTTGAGGAGCTGTATACCTCACTCAAAAGCTGATTTGGGAGTAAAATCAAGGGCCACCCGAGATGAGCAATCCCATGGCCTAAGAATCGAAAAAAAAAAAATTCGAACTTAAGAATATCGTTTCCGACGATTTGGGTTAAGGTAAGGGGAGGCCCGTAATTCGGAAAAAATTTCAGAAAAACGGGCTATAATACCTCTATCGTACCACGAGTCGCGCACTATGCTTGGTTTGGGCGTGTGGCCGCTTTTAACCTCCTTTTTTCATGACGACCAAACCCAAAGACGACGAGAGTGGTGTTCCGAGCGCCTCGGAAAAATCCTGCAGCAGTACAAGCGCATGACATGATGATGTGTGCACGCCATGCCATCTACGCACAGCACTTTTGACATTCCAGTTCGGACGCATCCCCAATATACATGACGCATCCTACAACACAACCACGGAATTGTCACACGTCGTGTCGAGGCAGGGGTTCGGGAGGCGAGAGCTTGTTTGTGTTTTTCACGCGAAGGAAGTCGAGACCCGTGATACGATAGAGGTGGCACTTTTCGGCAGTTGTTTTCCTGAATGGTCGCGCTCTTTAACCCAAAGACGCCGGACTTTCATTCTGTTTTTGCGATGTTGTTTATTGTATAGTTACTGTAGGCCATCGTATTGTTCACCGGGTATCATTTTAATTTCCCTCCAAAATCAGTGTTGGGGTGGGGCACAGAGCCCCTCAAGTAACCACCCTTACAAGGCAGAAAAAACATGAGGCACCTCTACTATGGCATGCGTCTCGATATCGGCATTTCTCACTCACTGCAAGGTCCAGCCTGTCTGCCATGCTCGAGCTCTCCTTCTCCCTCGCCTCGGCCTCTGTCTTCTTTGCCGCGGCCTCGCCCGTAAGCCTCAACAGGGCGGTCCCCAGCACACTTTCAGCTCGAGTGTCTGTGCTTCGGCCCTTCTCGTTTTCCCCGTTGCCCGCGGCAGCATCGTTATTTGTGTCAACCTCGCCTTCTCCCGCGCCACCCCCTCTCCTTCTATTCCCATCCACACACCCCCCTACCCTCGGCAACGCAGGTACTTCCCACGGGTTCGTCAAGCTTAGGTCGTTTGCAGTTGTGCTGCCGCTCTGGGTTTCGCTTGGAGGTGCAGTGGGCGTAGCGACATTGGTGGTGGTGGTGTTGGTGGGGGCTGAGGCGCCGATTGTTTGCGTCGCTGCCGCGGTGCATTCCTCTTTCTCTGCCGAATCCACTGTTAATGCCGCCGCTCTCTCGGCAGTACCGGCTTGACTTCGGGCAGCCGGCTGAGGATGGGAAGCGGTGCAGGGTAAGCGTAAATAGTCATAAATAAGATACCATCGTAAACTACAGTATGTGGTTTGGAAAGGTAAGTTGGACCAAAATGGTTGAAAATACTGTCACGGAGCAATGCCTTGCAGGGGGGGCGGCTTATTGTCCGAGCTCCTCACACAAGTTAGCTTCAACATCACCTGAAACATGAATTTGAATAGGGTTCTTCACGCGAATCGACCTAACTGTTGTATGCCCTACTGCTCCTGTCCTTAAACAAAACATGCCGGTAGGAACAAGTAAAGTACCACACTACTTACTGTACGTAGCCGGTATTTTCTGACTTGAAGAGGTCACCTGGTCCCAGTGACAAAATACTGTCTCACAAGGCATAAACTAACTGCAACAACGCCTACCGTGGGATAAGGAGAACGTTATGTGGCGGCTAAAAAATCGCGACCTTATGTGGCAGGCGTCTTGGACGCTTCATGAGGGATAAGGGCAAAAACATAGTGGTTTGCATAAACCGGACCGAACGAAAACGAGCAACATATGATCGACACTCTGGGCTTGGATGTTACCACGGTTACATACAAATACGGGGGGGGCATAGTAATCAGGACCCATCACATACACTAAAACCTATATATTCCAGTATGTTTAGTCGGCATATTTGGTCCTGATTACTACGTTCCCCCGTAATCGGTGAAAGGGAGGCTGCCCCTGGGTTTACTCTGTCTCGTAGGCAGCACTGCCTCCGCGCCTCCGTGTTTTCTCGATGACCGAACCGACAGAGCGAAATGTTCCTGTGGTCTTCAACATTGACTGGCGGTCCTAGAATACACGGTATGGTACGTTTGTCCTGCCCCCGCACAAAATTGACTACGATTCGAGGATATCTCAGTATAGGCGCGGAACTCCATCCAGAGTATTTTCACAAGAAAATACGAGCTTTGTTTGCATCATTTGCGGGATATGCGCCAGCACCAAAAGGAAAAGGGGCAGCCGCGCTGGACTCGGTTGTATTTCCGAGATTCTGCACGCAGGTGGTGAGTAGCCTAGCGCAGATTGAGCCCTACACGCCGTTTTGCTTCGGCGATATACAGGAACGAAGCGACCCCGCCTCGAGCATGGCCATGGTGCAAAGGACACAATCCCCGCGACGGATGGGATGGTACACCAAAGCCCACAATATCTGTTAGTCCGGTCTCCACTGTAAGCCCAACATGTAATCTTCAAGGGGAGCCAAGCCAGCACTTGGCGTACGCACTGCATGATACAAGCTACCTGCAGAAGGGGATCAGCACAGTGCTGCACAGACGAGCCTTCCCTAGGCTCACCGAGAACCACTTACAGCGCAGGAGCCAACATGGAAACCTCGAAATCGTGGGCTACTCGTTTGTTTTTTGTAGCGGGTGCATTCGCGTAACGCCACTTCTATAATGTCCCATCTATCGGTTGAGTCCGTTTCTGCAGGGTCGGGGGGGGGTGTAATCATTTGTTGCTCGCCCGAAGCACTTTATCATTGACTACGCATCTCTTTCGAGACGGGGGGGGGGGGTGGGTAGTGGGTGGTGATCAATGTACGTGTCTCGCCTTTCTTACTTCAGTCTGCTTGTCCTGGGGCTGGGTTGTTGTCCGGGTATTGTTCTGGGCGGGGGCCCTTGAGCGCACGATGGAAGAGGTGGCATCCACATCCTCCATGACGAAGATCACGTTCTCTACCGCCAGAGTGATGGGGATGCCCTGATTGTCCACGGGAAAGTTCTCGTCGAAAATGATGTCCATCAGGTCCTGCACACCGACCACAAACGTATTGGAACCGACGAAGGAGTGACCGGTAAGTTGCACCGACCACAAAAAATGGTAGGTAGAATATTGCATCGACATGACGAAAGGATCGATATGTTACAATGACTGGTGCCACGGTAAGGTGGGTAGCCTGCTTTTCACTACCACGTTTACTCCACTCAGGCGAATGACTCTGTATCTCCCTCAAACCTTGACACAGGAATATGTTGTTGTCGCAGTGTAGCAAGCATACCATGGTGGTGCATATCTCGGAAACCTTAAGCGTTAAGACTCGAAAAACCGCGAGGAACTATGGTGGTCACTCGGCGGAGTGGCTCTCATCCGCTGAAAATGGTGGACTTAAAAGCGACCGACTGTCGCCTCGATAGAGAGGTCGCTTTATTAGCTGTCGTAATTTTGTTTTAAGTCCGGCCATGGTATTGGTTCGTGCTGATATGCGACAATAAACTTTTGTAGGAAGTCAAGCATTAAGTTGTCGTGCAAGTTACAGGGCGAGACACGCCGCTGCCGCTGTTGCTATCACTGCTGCAGGAGCAGGACACGAAGCAACAGCAGTATCATCATCATCAGCAGCAGCAGGGGCAGCAGCAGCAGCAGCAGTAGCATCAGCGATACAGGTGAGAACGAGAAGCGACCACAAACGACAAACCATCGGTGGCGCTACTGCCCACCCCAAACCCAGCAGCTAGCCCGGCGTGCTTTTATGTAACATAACCCCGCCCCCTATGTTTCCTATTTTCCGTACGTAGTAACTGGACACAACCTTACATGGTCTATGTTTTGGCCAGGATCTTAAACTCGTACTTGCATGTGATTACATGTGAAGCACGATGTGTGTCCTTAAACTATAAGCTGAGTATCTTCCAAGCTGTATCGTGTTTTAATTTCGTGTCGAAATCAAAGCACGCGTTCATAAATCCCAATTTCCTTGATTGTTGTGGCGTAACTGCGGCTTCACGTTCCCAGAATAAACGTCTTAAATATTCACGGCGCGGAATATATCGCTCTTGAGCGACCGATGCAAAGGTATTCGGCCGTGCCAAGTGCTGGAAGAATTGTCTAGCCTCGCCCGCGGTATCTCCGTGGCGCATTCGCCCAACGATTCCTAGCTGGTCACGAGCAATGCCATTTAGGGGACGCATGTTGCGGTAGGGATGTACCCTGGTTTTTCTGAGCGTGGGCACCTGAGGAGTTCAATACCCTACCCAGAAACTGATTTCAGGACCGAATCCAAGTGCTATATCCGGTGAACAACCCCATGGTCGAAGTATAAAATGAAAAAATAATCCAACTCCAAAATTAGAGACCGGCGAGTGTGGTTCAAGGAGCCCCGTCTTTCAGAACGCTTTTCAGCGGGAAAAGGCTACTTCTATCGTATGCCTTTTAGGGGGTGGTGTCTTGTTTGATGAGCTTACTGATATCAGGACATCGCTAGGTATTACCCGAAACGCGCCTCTATAACAGAGCAGCTTGTGCTCGCAACCAGACCAGCATGTGTGTGCGTTCGTAATCTTGATACAAAGTAATCTACCCTACTGTAGTAAATAGTAAGAGTATCATGCTAACCGGCAGTGACTCGCCTTGGGGAGATCAATCGGGCAGACACTATTGAGCCAACACGCACAGCCCCCCAACAGCTTTGGACTCAATCAGCCATCCAACAACACATTTCAGCACCCCCGCTTGCGATAGTTTTCAAACGGTTACAGGCAGGCTGAGCGGAGGCGTGCTGTGAAGACCGAACGCGCCTCTGTGCGAACTCGGCGCTCTTTGCGCTAGCGTGTAAGGAATTGCGTATATGGCTTAGCGTGTACCTTTTTTTTTAAATCGGATGTTGTAGGTCCCTTGACCCCTTAGTAACTGGTCCCACATATTTGGGCACAAAATACTTGGAATTAGTGTGGGATACTATTTTTCAGTTGTAAATGGGGTAAGGGGGTATCGCGCCTTAAGACAATCCACGTGGTACCATACCCCTATGGTGGCACGAAAACAAAACAATAAATGAGGCTACGTACACATTTCTACGTAAGAAAGGCCAAACATGAAAAATAGGTGGGAATATTTGCAATTTCTGTACGGATCCAGCAGATGAACTTCTGTTTTTGTTTTTGCAACTTTGTTTTTGCTTGCATTTTGTTTTTTTAGTAACGTATACATCCCCATGCCTGGCTCTAAACAAAACAAACTTTCTGTTCAAATATGTGTTTTGTATGCTTCCCTGGCTGCCTCAATCGTAGGTAAAGTACAATAGGCCTACCCTACACTTTCTATGTACGTGTTATGACCATCACACCCGTAGCTAAAACGAGCACCTGGTTGGTCTTGATTCGCGCCAGCGGGACGTCGATCACGTGGCGCTCGGTGTGCAGCGCCAGGGCCTTGATCAGGGAGGACTTGCCCGTCCCTGGGGGGCCGTGCAGCAGAAGCCCGAGCTTGTGAGGGTAGCCCTTGATGCCGTACTTCCCTGGAGAGTATGCGAGCGCCGGGCGAGAGGAAGGGGGGCGTACCAATTTGTTGCTTGCGTTAGTCGTTTGGGCATCGACCACGCATCTCTTTCGAGACGGAGCACCGTTCTTACTCATAATAGAGACATCACCAACAGTTAGGGGGTGTGGGGGGTAAGGGTGCAGGAGAAACAGACCGGATGCCCTTCGGCAATGTCGTCTCTTGTGGTGTGAGTGTGTGCCGATTCGTATTGTCGAAAGGGGGGAAAAGGGGAGAGGGGTGGAAAGTATTGGTGAGCACCGTTTCACACTCGCGCTCGTTGTGTTAAAGAGTTCTTCTCGAGATAACAATTATCGGTGGTGTGGCACAAGCAGCAACAGATTTACAGACACAACTAAACCAAACTCTGACGCGGGCCACTACTGCTTAGTTTTGTTACTCATCTGCCGTTATTGGTGAATGTTTTCTGTTTTCTCTCAACTGGAACGATATGTTGCTGGG
The DNA here is from genome assembly GCA_008828725.1 of Saccharina japonica. Classification (NCBI taxonomy): domain Eukaryota; class Phaeophyceae; order Laminariales; family Laminariaceae; genus Saccharina; species Saccharina japonica. Next base: position 302,017 of record MEHQ01002349.1, on the reverse strand, counting down.
GTTGACACGGGCGGTATCTTAACCACAATCTACTTTTTTTCCAGTACGAAATCAACGCCGAAGTATGACCCCACTCGCGGCCTCTCTGGGTATTAACCACATGGCGCCAAAATTACCACCGGCGCGGTCGGTAGGCGTTTCGGCAATGGGGGGGGGACAAAGGGCGAGAATCGCTTGCTGACCGGTCTTGTGCTGAAAGTTGTCGAGTATCTTGAGCAGGAGTTCTTTCTCCGGAAAGAACAGCGTGTCGAAGGATTTCTCGTTCCCGAGGCGGTACCGCTTGTACCTGCAGCGGAAAAAAAAGTGGGGTAGGTGTCGGGTGAATCACGAGTTGAGTGTGGCCGGAGATCACGATGAAGGAGATGGGTGTACGGGAGACACGGTGCCTTGTCTATTGCTATAGAGGCACCATGTCATCTTGGTTTTTTGCAATAAACCATCGTCAAACCGATAACAACAGCAGCGACAACAACTACAGCAACGACCCCACCAGTAACACCACCACCATTACCACCACCACCAGGACCACCTCCAAAACAAAGTTAGCAAAGGCAACGTATTTTAGCAAGGGGGCAGACCGCACTACGAAAACCACCCCTCCCACACGACCACCACCGCCAAACTCATTCTGAAAAGCTCACATTTGCACGGCGCCCTTAGGCTCGGCAGGCTTTGGGGCATCCCACCCCCCCTCGGACGCTTGTGAAGCCTTGGCCCTTCCGCCTGGCGCTGTTAAGGGTGTGTAGTAGTACCGAACGTGGTCCTCGGTGGATTCCATTGCCTTACAATACCAGAGGAACGCCTTGTTTAGGAAACCCTGAATCCGCAGATCCCCGTCTGCTTTGTGGCTAGCGAACGTGAAGGTCACCTGTACGGTGGGTATGTAGCGTCCAACAAGTCGCGTGCGCTATGGTGAGCAATACCGTTTAGGGGCGTGGGCTTATCCTCTGACTTTCCTATCTTCACACGAGGAGTTCAACATCTTACCCGAAACATGATTTTTTCGGAAAAGTTTGTTTCTCGAAACCCCTACCAAACGTGCATATGACTCATGCTACAGTAGAGGTGCTCCATGTTTTTTCTGCCTTACAAGAGTGGTCACCTATCACTTAAGGAGAGCTCTATACCTCACCCAAGTAGAAGGGAATCAAAGTGCTACTTGATGAACAATATCGTGGTTTAAGGGCCCGTTTTAACGAAGAAGAACAAAATTCAATTTGGAAAAAAACATATTCAACTCCGCTTTTCATTGGTCAACGCACGCACCAGCACCACATATTATGCCCCACATTGGTCAACACACGCACCAGCACCAAAGATTAGGATCTTGGGGCATAATATGTGGTGCTGGTGCGTGTGTTGACCAATGAAAAGCGAATTTGAATTATTTTTTTTCAAAATTGAATTTTTTTGTACTCATTAATTCGGGCCCTATAAGCGTACGATGAAACAGTGTTGCAAAAAACAAGATTGAACTTCCGGCGGTTTGGGGTTAAGGAGTGAAACTTACCCCCGTCATTCAAAAACGGTTCCAGCCAAAATAGCCAAAATAAGGTATATCTCTACTGTACCTCTATCGTAGCACGCGTCATATATACTGTATGTGATATTTATATATACTTGCTCGCCGTTTTCTTTGCGGCTCCTGCGTGGCGACTACTGCCGCCGCCTGCTCCCTCCGACTCCGTCGTGGATTGCTTGTGTGATAGGCAGCGACAAAGGGGGACAACAGCAGCAGCATCAGCAATGGACAACAGGGAAAGGTGCGTTACAGCGGGAATGGACAGGGGACAGGGGACAGGGGACGCAAGAGGAATATTTACAGGCGTCGTGAGGTGACGCGTGTTAAGATGTATGGTGCGGTCATTTGGGATTTGGGATAGACCAGTTCGGGCTGACGGGCTCCTCAAAACGAGGAACCACAGCAGTAGTAGTAGTGGTAGTAGTAGTAGTAGTAGTAGTAGTAGTAGTAGTAGTAGTAGTAGTAGTAGTAGTAGTAGTAGTAGTAGTAGTAGTAGTAGTAGTAGTAGTAGTTGTAGTAGTAGTAGTAGTAGTAGTAACGTAGTAGTAGTACCCAATAGCGTTAAAACCCAATGTTATATTTGACTGGTGATACGGTAGCGGGGTCGTTTGTTCAAGTCCCCCTCTAGAGTTTCAGCCTACTGCAGTGACTACGAGTAGCCTGATTCGGTTTTGCAGCACTTAGTGTTTTCAACTTGTGTAGTCCTTCGCAACAGGCACTCGCACCGGAAGTTTGTCGTTACTCTGCGACGACAATGTTTTGCTTTGTGGCCAAAAGTGAGTGAGATACCTGGTGTATAATAAGCCACTCGTCCAATGGGCCGTAAATGCAGTAGCAGAAAATGGGGGTGTATAGTATGTACCCCCATACCGTGGCACCAGCCCATTTCACAATGATGCTATGATGTGTGTATACCTACTTACAGGCCCATAGGGGTTGTATACGGGTTTGCTATTCTAATATATCGTCAGTATCACTTGCCTAGGCGGGAGCTAACGAGGAAAACAACCCATGGAGGAGAGTCTCGCTTTGGCTGAGAGAAACAACCCCCTCAAACGATAATATTTCAGCACCAGGGTAGGCTTACACCCTTGCACCGACGTAACTAGCACGCATCGCAGAGTGCTTGTGGTTCCTTGTGGAAGAGCTGGGCTGTTCTCGCACGGGAAAGGGGAGTTGCCTAATACGAGGAGGCCTTGTCATTTGGCACTGTGGTTTCGGCCGTAGAATAGCAATGCCAGGTATGTTCTCTCTCCGTGTGGTTAGTATGTGCTAGCTCGTATTCGCTCGTCACAATGGGCGACCCAGAGTGGGCCAAGCGCCGGAACCCCGAGACGCTGCCGCGTGCAGGACTCAGCGCGTCTCTCGGTGCTATTCGTGGTGTGCCAGCCACCGGTGGGCGTTGTCGAGACAATATATAGCAAGTGCGGTGCAAACCACGAACGAGACAACAACGACACAAAGGATCATCACTAGCACCGCCTTCTGGGCTTCGAACACCAACGCGCACACCGCGACAGATCAGCGGTCGCGAAAAACATTTCACCTGAAAGAATAAAACGCCATCTCCGAGGGAGACCCAGTCTCTCTTGGGAGGAACGACGCTGACGCTGTAGGCCTTGAGCTGCTCCGCCGTTCCTCCGTGCACCGCCTGAGATAACAGATGGGGTGCGAACCGCCGCCGCCTCTGGCTGTCAAACTTAAAGAGCCAGGCTACGACAGGGTATAGATTAGGCGTAGCACATGATTTTCCTTAGGAGGAAAATGTGCCTGCCTGACGCTGCTCCTCATCTGAGGAACTATCCAATAATCCAATACGCCATAGGCCTTATAGGGCATGGCTTATTGTTGGTACACCATATGTTACATACATATTATACGACACATTAGCATTTGTGATACGCCTAGACATTTGAAATATGTGAAGTCTTTATCGGCTTAAGCGGGCATCATCAGTTTGTTTCTCGAAATCCTGTGTTGGGTGAGATATCGTATTTAGAGCTCTTCAGTATCAGGAGCACGATCAAATTTACGTGCCCCCCCCCGCCCCCCCGACCCCCCTCACGCCACCCGTCTAATGCAATAAAGTCCGCGTCACAATTACCGGTTCAAACGTAATAGGATTCAGCCCACGCTTCATGCTACTCGCCAGAAACCTCACGGCGGTTCGCACTCGGTATAGGCAAGGCCTTCCTGGTCGGTGAAAACCCAACTTGCTCCGTCGCGGTACTGCTGCGTATAGGAATGCGAAGGTCTATGGTCATACTACTACGGCCACGCATGGTATTAGTATACTCCACCCCCCCCCCCCCCCCCCCCCCTCCCCGATATCAGCATGCCTCCTCTTTCATTCCCCGACATGACTCACTTTCTTGGAGCCGCCACCGTAATAATCATCATCCATATCGAATTCCTGCTTTTCCTTCACGGCCGACAAGAGCACTTGAGCTTTCGAATACCGCAGGTCCAGCTCCTGCAACGACACAGGAGGGATCCCGATATCGTGCCCCTCTTCAGTCACCATAAATCCATCGACACTACAGGACTGCAGCTCAAGTCGTAGCTTAATCGATTACATCCAATGTTTCGCCTATCCATAGGTATGTGACCCACATATGATCTACGACACCTTGTAGGTACAGTTATGTCTACTAGTACTCGTAGCGCGCATCCATGTTGTAATGTCAAAAAGAGGGTGGTGGCGTGCCAGACCCAGAATGCCGCCAGAATTGAGGAAACCCGCTCTTTTCATGGTTTTACACACCCATGTTGCTGGAGGTTTGTTTAAATGTGATGCGAAAGCCTTTTTCGGTATATAGGGCGGTTGTCGCTTTATATCGCCTCCTTATTATGGGAAACCGCCCTATTCGTGGTGTGCCAGGCCCATATTCCTGCCTTATTAACACATAATTCCTTGTTTGCTAATAGGTCCACCCACTACTGTAGTGGGATGCCGCTTTTTTGTATCGCATTCTATCGAGACCCCTGGACTGTAGCGGGAATATGGGGTCATTTTCCCTCTTTGTCGGCACGAGCGTTCTTCCGACGTCTAATACGCATTTAAGCTATGTTGTAATTTTTGTTCCTGAAGCCGTCAGATAAGGCCGTAAGTCCTAACACCATCAGTTCTGAAGCCGTCAATTAGGAAACCGTCAGCTCTAAAACCGTCAGTTCTGAAACCCCCAGTTCTAAAGCCGTCAGTTATGTTTCCGTCAGTTCTGAAACCACTAGCTCGAACAGGAACACTAGCAGCGGGCGACTGGCGTATTCGGCGTGATAGCCTAAGCTATCAAGTTGTGCATGTAGTTCGCAACAACCATCAGCCGTTTCACGTCATCAGCGTCCTTGGCTGTTACATAAGGTTGTCCGATTCCCTGCAGGCCGAGCTCCCTCTTGACTCTTGACAAGGCCTTCGCCCCGATATAAAAGAACGAAAACAATTTAACAAAAACACGAATAAGAACAAGAGAACAACAAAAATAAAACAATCAAGAACAAAGGGCACGCACCTGTCCCATGTACAGCAGGATAGCTCGGTGAAGAAGGTTATTGCGTCGGCACTCATAATTTTCATCGTTCTCGCCTCCGAACATCGAGGACTGCTCTCCACGCGGTCAAAACATACGCAATCGCCGCAGGCGGTGCAACAAGGCCCCCGACATGGCGACCGGTACGCAGGCGGGCATCAGGCAGGCAGGCAGGCAGGCAGGCAGGCAGGCAGGCAGGCAGGCAGGCAGGCAGGCAGGCAGGCAGGCAGGCAGGCAGGCAGGCAGGCAGGCAGACAGCCCTAGAGATCGATCCCTCACACCTTCTTTTTGATGGTCTTAAGGTCCATGATCTCCTTGACAACCTCGTGGTAGTGCGGGTAGCTCTCCACCGAAGGCGCCTCCTCGAACAGTTCACCCAGGGCAGGCAGGCAGGCAGGCAGGCAGGCAGGCAGGCAGGCAGGCAGGCAGGCAGGCAGGCAGGCAGGCAGACAGGCAGACAGACAGGCAGACAGACAGTGGCACGTAGGTAGGTAGGTAGACAGGCAGGCAGGCAGGCAGGCAGGCAGGCAGGCAGGAGGCCAGGAGAGGGATGAGCGGAGGGGAGGGGGGTTAGCGCGCTCATTTATTGCGAGAGTCTTAGGCATTTGACTACTGACCAGCTCGCGCCCCTTTTGAGACGGAGCGAAAAGGCAACGGGCAAAACAAGCGTTGAGGCGTGACGCACGCTACAGTAAGGGCAGAGAGCACACAATATTGTCCGAGGGTTCTTGCCTTGGGAGTTCGGTTGTAAAGAGGCGCGCTGCGTTAGGGGTAGCACTTGTTTTCCTCAGGAGGAAAAATGTTTCTGGCTGGCGATCGGTATGCTGTCGCTGGAATACCATTCACTACGAATAGTGTTTTCCAATACCAATATTTCAGGTGACATGTATATAGTTACACTATGGCTTGGGATAGTTCGTCGGATTGCGGTTTTAACCTTTCTCGGAACCAGTTTTGAGCGAGGCATAGAGAGCTCCTATACTAGTCTTTAATCAAGTGAAAACACAGAACCAACCTCAAACAAATTAGGTGCCACACCCCATGAGGCAAACAGGCGGCGTCTGCACCTTCACTCAAAACCGGATGATCTTGATCAACAATGTGAAGACAACGTCTGCCATGATGATAATTAGGGTTGACAGCTTCTCGGCCTTCTGGCTGGCGGCGCTCCCTCCTCAACTACGGAACTGCCCGATAAGGCACACGCCTTAACATGTTCCGTTATTTCTCGTCGCGTGCCTAGGCCATCGGGTTGTCCGTTCGTTTTTTCCTGAAAACGCTGAGTTTTGCACGAGGTGGAAGGATGATTCAAATGAAGGAGCCCCCCAGAGAAAATGGAAACCCCTCCTCCTCCCCCCTACCACGTACACAGCGTACGAAGTATAGGTTTAGCCCAAGGAGCGATGCCATTTGGCCTACTCGAGATAAGAGAACGGCCATTTGTATTGCTGTACATTACAAGCGGGACTGCAACGATATAGGTAAGGTACGGTAGTTCCTAGTTGAGGATTTAAGCCTGGCAGTTTATTTTGTAGTTGCTTCCTCTGCCATGTGGTACATGCACGTGTGTCCGTCACGGAAACCCTGGCGACTTGCCTCCTCGTACTCGATTGTTCGTACAAACTTTGGCTCTCGTTCCCACCGCGTCCAGCTCGCCAAGAAGCGGAGTATCATGGGATGGACCCTGCGCCATTCCATAGCCACGCCGCTGATAATCATGGGAACAGCCGCAGCGAGCAACATGTCTAGCATGAGCTCGCTGCCGCCCCTGGATTTGAGTGCCCGCATCTGTTGGGTACAGGAGTACACACGCATATATTGTTGAGGATTGGGGACAAAGCATTTCAGGCTAAGATGTGATTGGGTTTGTAGCGCAAGAGTTTTTATGTGTGTATGCATGTATGTATGCATGATATGTATTTAGACTAAGCGATTATTGTGTGCTCATCGTGGAACGCCAGTTGTCTAAATCAAGGTACACACTAGCTATTAAGACGCCACATTTAGCTGCGAGCCTTAATTAGAACAGGATATACCTACAGTACAGTATAGCTGTTGTTGCGTCCCTGTAGTGCAGTAAGTAGTTCGCTTTAATAAAAACCGTAGACATTGTTCTATTGCGGCGGCAGCAGAGAGGGGATTAGTAGGATGAGCGCAGTACATCCACCAAGACCAACCCACAAAATTCCGAACATAGAGCTTGTTGGGTACGATTTGTGGGATAAGGACCGGTAAAGGCCCTTCCACAATATGGCACAAATGGCCAAAACAAACTATGTACCATGTATACTGTATACTTGCTTACCAGGTATATTTAATTTAATTTATTAAAAAAAAAACAGCTGTGAGATCGAGGATTTCGTCGAAACTCATATTTGCTCGTACGTAGCTGAGTGCAATACTTGTATCTATAATACCACAAAATCTGCAACATGTTTTCTGAAATTTCCCAATACGGATCTTGTTTGCCAGTCCCATCGTATTATTCTCCATTATAATTACGATAGTCGTTTTATTTTTTGGTGAAAAGTCTACGTGGGCGCGCCTACTCAGCAAAAAACAGATTCCTGATAGACCCTCCGTGGCATTAACTTAAGGCAACAACACACCGAACCACCAGCCATTATTTACTAATGAATACCAGGCAGTATGCTTGCCCGCCGCCAACGGGCGTTTAGAGCGTACCAGGTAAGTAAGTATATGTATATGCGTAGTTCTCTTCCCGTGTAGCATACGAGTATAGAGGGCGGTGATATATAACGGAGGACCATAACAACATTATAGTGAATAGCAACACATATTGTAAGTAAGTAAAAAAAGGTAAATGTTTGCTTATATATAGGTTTTTGGGTGTACCGTGGGCCCTATATTAAGGATGTATTAGTAGTTGTAGCGTGTGTATCAGCGCGTAGCTGATGTGTACGCTGTAGAGCCGCTTGCCGATGCCCGGCGAAGACGCGGCCTAAAATGGAGGTAGGCGCGAGCTCACTGGTAGGTGAGCTTGTACGAGAAGCTTCAAAGAGAAGAGAAGAAAAGAAGATGATGAAGGTGACCCCAAGCCTTAGTTGATTATGTCCAGCAGACAATAGCTCGTGGAGAGCATGTTGTAGAAGAGAGCTGAAGAGGAGTGAGAGCGTGTGCGTGTCATGCACGTGAGCTCGTATACTCGATCCCAAAACAAAAACAGGATACGAGCCCAAGGATACGAGCCCAAGGATACGACCCCAAATAAGAAATCAAGCTGGGCTATTCCCCGAATATGTTACCGGTCTTTTAGGGTGCTGGTGCTGTATTGTACAGGGTTCGAATTAGTGCTCCAGCAACATGTGCGCGTAGCGCACATCGGGCATATTTGGATGTGCGCGTAGCGCACACCGAGCCGGAGGCGGGGTGCGCTCCCCGCAGGGGCCCCCGGAGGGCCCCCGGAGGGGCCCCCGGGAGGGCCCCCGGAGGGGCCCCCGGGAGGGCCCCCGGAGGGCCCCCGGAGGACCCCCGGAGGGCCGCCGGAGGCGAAAATTTTGGACGTATGTGCGTAAATGTACTCAAAATGTGCGTCTCATTCGCTCGTCTTGCAAATAACACAGACAAGCATAGACAGAACCTGCTCCACATAACTGCAATGGATGTCAGCGCGCAGGTCAACTCTGAGGAATCATCAACATGTTGAAATCAATTTATTCGCCCCCTTATCACCGCAATTTTCAGCTAGCACCCTGCAAACTCGCCTTCGCCATCTCACATGCTATACAACAGGTGCTATACAACTGCTATACAACGCTATCATCCCACCCAAAACGAAATATATTTCTCGTTCGTTCCAGTGTTTATTACTTGCGCCTTGCAAGGGCATCGTAAAAAAAACGTCCGCTTCACGAAGGATGTCGAGCCGCTTTGTCAGGTCAACGCCTTGTTTCCTGTACGTATAAATATACATATATCGTAGATACGTACATAGATACCAGGTTGAAACCACAAACGCGTGTTCCTCTCTATTTGCGACCATTTCAAGCCTTGTTTCATCCACGGACATACAAAACCGTCATAAATTTGAACTCAGTCCCCTCAAAAAAGAAAGCCACCAACAAATTCGGCAGGAAATTGTCGAATAAATCACAAGAAAAAGGCCTAAAAACATTTTCGCCTGCGGCGAAAACAGGCCCCAAAAGTTTTTTTCGCCTACGGCGAAATGGACCCGCACAATTTTTTGGCCTGCGGCCAAAAAGTGTGCGGGGGCCTAAAAGAGATGTGCGGAAAGCCGCACATCTACTGCTTTTTGTGGTGCGCAAAAGCTGATATTTCAGAAATTTGGTGCAATTGCGCACGTTTCACCAACTAATTCGAAGCCTGGTATTGTATATACAAATCATTACAGTCCCCCCGCGTACGTACGTACGTACATGGTACTCGTGACAGAGCTTTGGCTAGTGTGTATACGTGTGTGTACTTGGCTTACTGTACTGTCTTACGAGTATAGCTACGCTGTGCTACGATATTGCTGTATGTACCAGAGAGTACTTACAGTTAGTATTAATAGTATGTGTACGAGTGCATACAAGAACATAAGACCTGCTGTTACACACTGGCTGTTATCGCATGACAACCGTGATACAGAACAGATCACCTACTCCTAGACGAGTAATGCCTACTGATGTACTGTTGTACGAGCTACGTTGTAGCATGTAACCTTGTGCTATCCAGCAGCGACTCTATGATACCGATTACTACTATAACAGGTGTCATATCTAACACCCTATATACTACAGTATGTATGGTCCCCCGCAACAAATATGCGTATATCATACGAGTATTGCGTCTGTCTGCTGATCGCTGCTGTTTGTGGTTGTGGCGTGTGGGCAATTATACTTCCTCCGTGTGGCTGCAGGCCGCTTTTAATTGGTTGTGAATCTGCTATCTTGTGTTATTTCCACGCTTTGCGATGCACCGACCTCGAGCCTCACAGCTATCATAGCCATATAGCCATAGCCTGTAGCTAGCTGCAGTTCGTTACCTGACATGGCATGGAGGGCAATATTCCGTATGGCGGTGATCGTGATGATCCTATGATATGGCGGCAGGTTACTTTCGTCAGAAAACAGAAAACCACTTCATGTATTTTCAGGCGAGAACCGAGAAATTTCCACCGCAGGGATCACACTTACTACTTGCTGCGCACAACCTCAGTCACTATTTTATTTTATTTTTGCACACAAACTCTCCGCAAATGACACAAGTGAAACCACAAAAATTATCCCGGGGTACAACAAGCAATAGCAAAACAACGAATAATAATTGTATCGTAGTCTAACTATTATACAGCAGTACGCGACAGCACTTAAGAACTCGGCCGTTGAGAATTTCAGGCTGATTTCTTAGACGATAATAAGAACCTGACCTTTTTCGTACTGAAAATAGTGTAGGACACACCCTGCCGTACATAAGAATTCCAGCCTGGCCAGAAATAAGAGATTCTTAACTGGTGTCGCGTACTGTACACAGCCAGTAGCAAAACAACAATTTATTGTATCGTAGTCTAACTATACACAGCAAGCAGTAGTACTCCCTTTTTGTGGTTGTAGGGAGCTAAATGTCGTCGTGTAATAGTATGTGCTCTGAAACATATACTTATTGCTATACGGCTGTTGTTTGTTGTAAACTGCTGTGCAGCTTTTGTCTACAAGCAGCGGTGCTGCAGCAGTATGTAGTACTTTGGGTGCACACACCTGGGATGCGAAGGGTCTTGGGAGCTTGTCCATCGCTCTCCTGCGAGCGCTTTCGAAAGGACCAACCGACGGACTCGACACGTTGCGCGTCGCCGTGCACCTTCTTTTTTTTATACTACAACAGCTTTGCTGCTTGCTGCTGCTGCTGCTGCTGCTGCTTCTGCTGATACTACAGCAGCTTAGCTGTTGCTGCTGCTGCTTATTATGATACGTTGTATCTTCTGGTGCGTCGCCGTAGTTAGTTGTTGTGTTGCTTGTAGGCGGGTGTTGTATTGGGTTGCAGATTTCTTTGTGGGTAGCTGCAGCTGTCTGTAATCTGAGAGAGGGGTGTGACGAAGGACGGAAGAGCCACAAAATCAAGCCAATCATTGTTTACAATTCATTGCTTGATATATCACCACAAGGAACGTACCCACCTCTGGTCCTCCCCTAACGCTGCTGACCCCAAACCGGAGACCCACAACGGCCAAACATGGGCGAGAAACGCGGCCCGCCGCTTTCGTGTTTGTTTTTTGTATTCCGAACCTCGGACCACGACCCCCCCACATATATACCACACACCATTATCAATAGTTAATACTGTAAATTTCCCGGAAAATTCTCGGAAATATCCGGCCGGATGAAAGTTTGAAGCCTGAATTATTCTATTATCTGGTCGTCCGGTAAGGGCCCGTTTTAACGAAGAAGAAAAAAATTCAATTTGAAAAAATATATTTCAAATCCGCTTTTCATTGGTCAACACACGCACCAGCACCAAAGATTAGGATCTTGACGCATAATATTGGGTGCTGGTGCGTGTGTTGACCAATGAAAAGCGAATTTGAATTTTATTTTGTCCAAATTGAATTTATTTTATACTCGTTAATTCGGGCCTTAAGGGCCCGTATTAACGAAGACAGCAAAAATTCAATTTGGAAAATAAAATCCTATTTGAATGTGATTTCTTTCGCAAAAAAAAAGTGGTTTGCGTCCTATGGGGAATAGTGAATTGCTCGTTCAAATATTTATGAAATCGAAAAAACGCAGCATGCGTCACAGCGCCCAGGTGAAAAAAATCGACGAGAGGAGACGAGAGGGAAAGCATGCGTCGACGCGTGCGCGCCGCCGCCAGCATACGTTTGCTTTTGACCGCCCAGGCTAGGAAGCTATCGCTCTCAGGGTCTCCTGGGTGGGCGTAGGGATCCCTGGAACGCCACGGGCGAGACAGGGGCGGCGATTGTGTTATCGAAGTCTTGAGCGTATCATGCTGTTTTTGGGTCGATCGCTCGGTTTTTGATCGGGTTGGAGCATCGAGCTGGTTGAAAAGTTGGGATTGCGACCACCATGATTGCTTTTGAGGCGCCACCGCCGGGGTACGCTGTGCTATTGTCTATAGGCGTGGGCGCGGCTGTTGTCCCGGTGGCCTCGGGTTGTGGTTCACGTGTTGTCGCCTCGGTCGTGGTCATCGATGCCACCAAGAAATGACCAGATTGTACCGGGGGCGTTTGCCCACCGTGGACATGCCGATCCAAGTCGGGCCAACTCCTCAATTTGATTTGAATTCTTTGGAAACAGTAGTGGACAAACACTGTTAGTGGATCTTCCTAAGGTAGCTAATTGGGCACTCTGATTGGCCAAGCAAGCACTGACCACTGGCATAGGGTTCGGGTTAGGGTTAGGGTTAGGGTTCGATCTGAGGGTCACACTACTACTACCAAGACAAAACCCCCATTTTAAAGATCCACTATCACCCTTTGTCCACCCCTCCGCTGGAAAAGAAGGTCCTGGGACCTTCTTGGTTTTTCCGTCCAATTCAAATTGATTAGACCCCAAGATCCTAAGCCCCAAGATCCTAATAGTTGGTGCTGGTGCGTGTGTTGACCAATGAAAAGCGGATTTGATTCTTTTTTTTTCCAAATTGTTTTTTTTTCTTCTTCGTTAAAACGGGCCCTAAGACCTTCTTCGTTGTTTGTGGGATACAGTATAGGCTATAGGCTATAGGAACCACTCTCCCTATTACAGGTTACAGGGGGCCATACATATCATACTAAAAAGGTCTTACGGTACACACAAAACCATAATTATTATACTCACTCGTCGTATAGTTACCTCGTTTTCCCATTAATTACAATATACTTCGTATATGGTTACATTTACTATCGTATATCATATATGGTCGCCCGTGACGGCAGTGGGATCAACAAGGTAAGGTCACACACTTATTATAATGCCTGTCGATTTTCCGAAAACTTTCCGCAAATATCCTACCGGGGGTGAAAGTGGATACTATCAATACTGCTGCTTGCTGTGAATCCTACGGCAGCAGCACAAAGCATATATACGGTATGACGTATAGATTAACAACAGCAGCGAGCGGTGGAATGACTGCTGTGACTGCTGTGACTGCTGTCTGCTGTTCAAAACAGAAAGTAACACACTTTCTCTATAATAATTTTATTTAATAGAAGTAAGAAGTAAGAAGTCTGGAAAGGTGGGGAGTATTATTCGTAAATAGATCGGTGGTACTCACACACAGATAGATGACGACGTGTATGTTTTGTGAAGCATGGGGACGTTCAGATACCAACACAACGACCGTTCTTTGTCCCAGATCACGAAGACCGTTCTTTGATTCAGATCCGGAGAACCGTTCTTGACAGTCTGGAAGCTCGAAGCTTCTCGAGCGTAGCATTTCTGTAGACGTCGAGACACCGAACAAAGTGGAGCACCCACCACCCCCCAGTGGCCACTCTTCTTTCTCTGTTATCTCTGGTATTATAGTTTTATCAACCCTTCTCTTCACAAGTACCAGTGACAAATATGTCGACTTCAGAAGTCTAAGAACAGCAGTTTTCTTAACTTAACTTTAGTTTTTTTTCTTGCTCTCAAGAGAGGCTCAACATTAAGCTGCAGCAGCGTCTTCGTCTTTCGCATTTTCCAAACGCCACCACGCGGCCAGGTGTATACACCTTTGACAGCTATATACAGTAATATACACCAGCTCGAGCCCGTGTGCTACGCCGTGTACCAACACCAACAACAACAATACCTTAAACTCACCATCGATCGGTTCACCTCAAAATACTGTATAGTAGTGTCCATCCTGATTGTATAGATGTATCCTATCTATGGATACTCGTACGAGAGAGAGAGGTGAAATAAAATGATGTGCCCTGACGCGTGCTGCGATGATAGTCTATGATAGAGGCAACATATTTTGGCTGGAATAGTTTTTTTAAGGACGGGGCTCCCTCAACCCTACATCGTCAGAACTCAAAAATGTATCCCACGTACGTACACAACAGTTCTTAACTGGAAAAAATAATATATACCGGTATATATATATATATTCGACACTAATTCCAAGTAGTTTGGCCCCAAATACGTGGGATCAGTTCTTAAGTTCTTAAGGGGTTAACCGAAAATCGTCAGAACTTCCATTCTTGCTGTGTTGCACTTTTTTTGTTTGTTTTATACACAAAAAACTGAAAAACTTATCCCACACTTATTCCAAGTCGTTTGTTCCCAACTAAGTGGGACCAGTTCTTAAGCCATTGAGAACTGGAACATTCATCCAACACTGATTCTAATCTAAGTAGATTGTCCCCAAATTCGTGGGAGCAGATCTTAGCCCATTCAGAACTTCAACAATGATCCAACACTAATTCTAAGTAGTTTGTCCCCAAATTCGTGGGGGCAGATCTTAGCCCATTCAGAACTTCAACAATTATCCAACACTGCTTCTAATCTACGTAGATTGTCCCCAAATTCGTGGGAGCAGTTGTTGAGAGGCTACGGGGTGAGCCCTTATAGGACTGGAGTCCAGATGTGGGGACAAAACACTAGGAATTAGTGTGGATTCTCCCCAAAACAGGACTGCAGTCCTAAAAGGGTTAAGACCGCGCGATTATTCATCGGGTAGCAGTTTTCGATCCTCGAAAATCAATTTTTGACTCGCTATTATTACGGAGGGCCATAGTAAATAGGACCAAATTTTGTAAGTAAAAATAGGTAAATATTAAATATAAAGGTTTTAGTGTGTACCGTAGGTCCTATTTACTAGTGTTTACTATGGTCCCCCCTAATAGTATAGAGCTCCTTAAATGAGGCGCCTCAGAAAAACGCATGGCTCACCTCTACCGTAGCATGCGTCCCCTCCTGACTGCTCATGATTAATGTATCGTGATTACACTACTCGTATAGAGGCGTGCTACGATATAGGGTAAGGATTTTTTTGGGCAAACGTGTTTTTTCTGAACGACGGAGCGGCTCCTTAATGAATGCCAAATCGTCGAAAATGCAAAACTTCGTATATATATTACGAAATGAGGTTTTGGAACACCTGTCCTGCCTATAGCTACGACCGCATGGGGACTGTTTTTATAAGGATTACCCTACGCTGGGGAATCGATCGATCTTTTACCCCTATAGCTCAGCAGTTAATACCCTCACATTTGACGTCGTCGAGGACACGGGATCGAATCTCCCTTCGAACGTTTCTTTTTTCAGAAACGCTTGCGCTTGCGTCCCTAAAAAACACGTCTCCCTGGTTCCCCAGGTACTGAAATGAAGCGGGTAGGTCAACGTACGGCCGTATACGGTACCGACGTCCCAAATATCCCGCCGTTCAGAGGGGGGGAGAGTGTTATAAGGATTACCCTGGGCTGGGTAATCGATCGATATTTTACCCTTATAGCTCAGCAGGTAATACCCTCTACAATATGTTGTGTCACAAACCGTGAGAGAGACAAAAATTGCCAACGAGCAACAATTAATTACCGCTATTTTAATACTATGACTCAACGTTAAGCAAGCGAAATGCATTTTTTTGGTGCAAACCCATAAATAAATATAATATACGTTGTGAGGTTTTCTCGTACATTTTTTTCAAAAAGTCTCCAAAATGGTTTCTAAACGCCCACATTGACCAACGGGGGGGGAAGGGGGTACCGGCCACCTGTTTTCCATGTAGGTATGTCTACAGTAGTAACCATCTGAGAACGGTACTTTTTTTTGTGGGTTCTGCCGATGGCTGTACTGAAAGAACCAAGGCGACAATTCACACGCCGGTTGTGTCCAACAATGCCCTGAGTGAAAATGAAAATTCGCGTTCGCGTCGATTTTTATATTGTTCAGTTTTGCTTTAGTTATAGCCTTGAAAGGCTATTTTTGGTAAGGATTGCAAATGGCCAATTTTCAATATATTTAATTTCGGCTGGCTCAGGAAACCATATTATAGACCCGATATTGAAAATGTGTTCCCGGAGGATTGTGGTGATTAGCTATACGATCATCATACAAGTTGTATTGTAGTAAAATATCAATTTTTGATGGCGCTGAAAAAAATTCCGTTTTGGGGTTAATTCCTTACTGTCAGTAAGGAAAAAAACCGAAAACGGAAAAATTTTCAGCGCCATCAAAAATGGATATTTTACTACAATACAACTTGTATGATCTTCACAGTAAGGAATTAACCCCAAAACGGAAACTTTTTCAGCGCCATCAAAAATGGATATTTTACTACAATACAACTTGTATGATGATCGTATAGCTTGTCACCACAATCCTCCGGGAACACATTTTCAATATCGGGTCTAGAATGTGGTTTCCTGAGCCAGCCGAAAATAAATATATTGAAAATTGACCATTTGAAATCCTTACCAAAAATAGCCTTTCAAGGCTATATCGTAACTAAAGCAAAACTGAAAAATATAAAAATCAACGCGAACGCGAATTTTCATTTTCACTCAGGGCATTGTTGGACACAACCGGCGTGTGAATTGTCGCCTTGGTTCTTTCAGTACAGCCATCGGCAGAACCCACAAAAAAAAAGTACCGTTCTCAGATGGTTACTGTAGTTGCTGCGTGGTTGTGGAGCAAAACAGAGCAGCACACAGCAGCGGCAGTAGCAGCAGCAGCAGCGGCAGCAGCAGCAGCCAACAAATTCGTTGTCTGCGATGCGACGACAGTTGAAGAGACCTACGTACCTGTTGTTGTTTACTGTATGTAGCCCCTGGAGACAAGGCGATCACGAGAGCTAAATATCGGCTGGTGTCGTCAAGATGCAACGTATACAGAGTAGTATATTTGTGTCACATACATACGCATAGTATGTAGCGACCGAATCAAGGTACATATATACACACACCTCTTCTGCAAAATATAATACTGCTATTATAATAAAATCGTCTGATTGACCACTATTTACTTATTACAAACAATTTCCCCCCGAAAAAAAACCCTGAAAATTAATACTAGATTTTAACATACCTCCTGTAAACATGGTTGATTGGTTCACACCCTTGTCTGTATGGGTCTCTCCCCCCCCCCCCCCTTAACAGTTATAAAGGATAAAACGTTGTTGTTGTTGTTCCTACTAATTGCCACTAAAGATACCTTATAGGTACAAATAAATAATGCACACTATCAAAACCCAAATCACTAATTAACTAAAACTTCATCCAGGTGCTTTTAAGTTTTACTCCATAACCTGTCCTCACACACCTCTTCTTGTATACCATACATGCTACAAATAGTGGAGCCACTCTAGCACGTCAACTCGTCGGAACACTATAGTATACCTGGTATGTTTATTTCAGACTGTTTAATTGAAATTTTAATTAATTACAAGGCTTTCCTACGGAGTGGTCTTAATATAGTAAAGGCGACGCAAGAAAAACGGGTTACCTCGCCAGCAGCTGAGCGTCAACATAATGCACAGCAGCAGCTGCAGCAGCTGCAGCAGCAAAAAAGACAGAAGCAACAAACTGCACTGCTGCATCTTCATCTAAAGCCGAGGAGTGCGGACAAAGCGTTTATTGTGTAGACGAAGAAGGAAACTAACAACAATAAACATTGTGCACGTAGATATGTACGAACTCTCGTTTTATGTTTTACCATGCTGCCACCTGCTGGTCGAAGATTTACGTTACAAAAAATAAGAACTGGGTCACGATCCACACACGCAGTCAACCACGTATCAACCGACCCACCGACACCCACCCACCCACACCCACCCACCCACCCACCCACTCTCACGTACTTACCAACATCCACTCACATCACTCACACCCACCCACCCAACCACCGACCCACCCACCCAACCACGTACGTACGTGCGCACCAACCGATCGATACACACACGCACCAACCGATCCACCCATCCACAATCTACAACAACAGCAGAGTGAAATCAGTATACAGCAGCACCAGTCAGTACGTACAGCAATAATAATAGTAGTAGTCATTATATAACCCATCTACAGCAGCAATAACAACAACAGCAGCAGGAGCAGCAGTCCAGCGGTACGACTCGTACGTACGTACAGCGGACACAAACAAAACGCCGGCATGGATGCGCAGCCCTTGTACGTACAGCAGTGTAAACAAAACGCCGGCATGGATGCACAGCCCTTGTACGTACAGCACTGGCGTTTTTTTTTTTTTTTTTTTCGGTCGATTTTTTTACGTCTGGCGTTTTTTATCTTGAAATTAGTGTAAAAGTGGCTAACTTGCGAAGTTATGGGCCGATTTCGATTTTGACCGAAGTTCTGGAGATCCATATTTTCACATCTGGGGGACTCTTTAGGAAAAAATTACTTGATTTTAGTATGGCCAGGAAAATTACTTGATTTTAGTGTGGACATTTTTTATCTTGAAATTAGTGTGGATTTGGACCCGGGCCGCAAAGCCCTCCGAATACGCTGGGAACCCCTCCCCTCCCGCGGGTAGATGTCAGTTGGGCTGTTTGCATAATACGTCAGTACAATACGTCAGTTTGGCTGTTACGTCAGTTGCTGTTTGCGAAGAGCTCAGTTGGCCTGTTTGAAGGGCTGGTTGCGAAACGAAAGGTCTGTTTGCAAAGAGCTGTGTATCAGTTGGTCTGTACGGACAAAGAGCATCGAGTTACTACGGACCTCTAATCGTGAAAGAATAGATAGGTTTATAATTAGTTCTCCCCCCACAAATAGACACACTCTTCCTGAATTCTACAGCCTTAGATTGTGTCCCCCTCATACGGGATGTACATCCTACATGAGGACATATAAAATCCGTAAGTACGCGCGATCGAAGTATTACACTCAGCTAGCAAAGATGAGCTTCGACGAAATCCTCGAGCTCACAGCTGTTGTTTTTTTAAATATATAATAATACCAGATATTCTGACTCTGTATTTCCACAGCTAACGCCACGAAGATGTTTGACATACTTCTATATTTATAGAGGTTTCGAGTACGGTAGCGGGGCCAAACGAAGTTGTGCGACTCGAGATCGCTAGAATAACCTACAACCGGACACACGAAGTATATAATTAAAGCTACAGTAGTGGTATATATGGACCGTACAAAACAACGGCCACTAAACCACAACGCAAAACTGTCTCGATTGCGACGTTATAGGACAGACCAAGATGGTTTGGGATCGCGGCATGAGCACACGGGCAACAGCCCCCCACACGAGCTTACTCCTCTCCGGCCCTCTTCTACAAAAAAGGTTCACAAGCTCAGTCTCCTGGGCATATCGACTGATGCCGGTGGTCACCTTCTTCCTTCTCCTTCTCTTCTGGTGTTTTAAGCTTTTAGGACACAAGTTCACCTCAGAGTGAGCTTCGCGCTTACCTCCAATTTAGGCTTGTGTCTTGGGTGGTTATCAACAAGCGAGCCTAGGCGTTCACGCTAGCTTGGTACACACGTCATAATCGCCGTCATTTGAAAATGTACTCAAACGTATGCGCGTACACGTCTCTCGACCAAAGGAATACATGCATGCATCGGCCGGACAATATTCTCCAACATTTAAAACGATCTACTAAATACCAGGTATGTATGCGCCAAACGCACCCCGGTGCAGTTCACGGCCATTCAGTCCGCGGCCATCCTGTCGTCGACTAACGTTCAGTAGTGTCACTCAGTGTCAAGCGTGCAAAGATGGAGGTAGCACTTTTCGGCTGAAAAGGTTTCTGGATGACGGGGACTTCTTGACCCATAGTGTCCAGTTATTCTTAGGTAGCGCATTATGTCCGTGGGGTTGTTCATGGGGTAGCACATGTATTTACCTCCAACGTCAGTTCTGGGGTAAGGTATAAAGCTCCTCAAGTGACTGCGCTCAGACAGAACATAGTTGGTGCCCCTCTACCGTAACCCGCGTCGTGTCACCCACAACACACGTTTCTCCAAAACAACAACTAAGAAATATGCAATGCAAATAGGTCGGGATCCCAATTAGTCAAGTATTGGATTACAAAACCGCAGGGAACGACATCGTATCTACTGTCACCCAGAATCAGTCACGTTTGATGTAAAACCAAGCGTACGCAACAAGCGCTACAGCAGGAGGGCGTGACATTGCCTCCGCCGCGGCTGCCTCCCTGGTCCGGTCTCTAGCGTCGCCGGTGCTCGGATCCTGTCGCAACACGGGCGACTGCTACGGTAGAGCTAGCACTAGGGCTGTGAGTTGGCCGGAGTTCCCGGCTAGTTATTAGTTGGCTGGTGACTTTAGTCGACTAGTTGGCTGGCTCTAGCCAGCGAACTAGTCGACTAAAGTCAGGCGAGCGAAGCGAGCCAAAAAAGCCCACCCCAGCCGAGGGGGGCCCGCTGGAGGCGCCCCCGGAGGGCCCGTCGGAGGCGCCTCCGGAGGATCCCGCTGAAGGCGCCGCCGGAGGCAAACATTACGCCATTTGGCTTCATTTTACACACAATACGCATGATAAATGGGCCAAGTTTGTCTCTGGTTTTGATCACGAAACAGGTATATTTCTAAACTTCGTCTCGGTTTGTCGGATATTAAGGAGATGCACCAAAAATATATTATATATACTCATGAGGCAGGCAGTAGCACATCAACAGTACAAACTAAAAATAGGACACAAAATAGACTCGGATCGACCAAACTAGACTGAGATCGACCAAAATAGACTGGGATCGACACACAGCCCAGGGCGAGCATCGCTCAAACACCCGAGCCAGAGGTTCTCATCATCCAGTTGACACACTCATGACAGAGACACACTTGTATTATGTATTACAGTAATAGCACGTTGGGACAAAGTCAAGCCATCACAGTTGACCGCATGAACCATAAGACCAGACTGAGTTCTACCTTTTACTGTGTACTCGTACAGTCCGTGCGGCATAAAATATTTCCAATGACGTTTATAGTCGTAACTCGTGAAAAAAACACTTTTTTTAATTATACCACCATCTTCGTGACCGTAAAGACAAGAGGAATCGATGCTGAAAACGAGAAAGAAGAAAAATCCACATAAACTTCAAGTAATTACGCAACAATGCATCCACAAATATTTCTCCAAGACGGGCCAAAATCGACCAACTAAAATCAGTCATTTGGGGCAAAATGATGAATATCTCACGCCATTTCGTATTGTTGCAAACGAAAAAACAACCGCCTGGAGGTGTGGACGAGAGCATTCGTTTGCCGTATTCTATTTGCATATCGCACGATTCGTCAAACAGTAGTAACCAGGGGAAAATGACCTTCAATATACATCGTTTTCCTCATATGATATCTCCCTCGAAAGCTGTTTTTTTATTGCGAAAACAATGGTCTGCGGCCTATGGTCATAGCTCCCAAATCAGTGCTCATAATTTGGGTGTGAAAAGTATTGCACTCAGGGAAACAAGGGGCTTGTTTATACGTTTTTTGCATGAACGAGGCGAAATAATATAATAATAAAATAAAAAACTTCGTGAAAAGCTGCTCGCAGTGTTGATCTTTTTGACGGTGCCTCCAGATTTCCGAACAGCTAAAACACATCCTGAGAAATATGTGCCTTGGTGCGGGGAATATATTGGAAATATTGTCCCAGGTGGACTATAAAGATGCAGAACCCCGCCAATCACCTCGCATCAAAGTATGAATCCCTGTCCCCGTTTGGGGGGCTTGGAAAGCCGGCGCTCCTTCTGTACGGGGTAGCGAACCGCTACCTTGTCGCGTGCACTCGCTTTCAGAAGAGCGCTCGGTACAGTCACTTCTTCGTCGGACGCTCCATCACCGCCATGGTCCGTCGACAGGCCAGGCTCAGCGGTGCCGGCACCCTCAGCCCTACCATCAGCACCGGCACTGTCGTTGGCGATGGGTTGATGCGCCATGAGTTGTGGAAGGCCTCTCTCCGTGCATGGTGGTACTGCTTGGAGACGCCGAGAAATACGCACCCCGTACCAAACAAGCCTTCCTACAAGCAGGGAAACCCAAAAAACAAAAATATTTGGATAGTTGGCACCGCCGCAACTAACTTAAAAAACTAGCCAGCTAATAACTAGCTGGCAACTATTAGTCAGCCAACTCACAGCCCTAGCTAGCACCAAATAATTCTAAGATTTTTCAATCGAGTTCCGTACTTATACCTCCCCCCGAAACTGATTTTGGTATAAAGCTAAAAGTACAACCAATGAATAATCCGAAAACTTAAAGGTATAACATGATATAAAGCACTACTACTACTGGTGTAGTAATGATGTCCCAACGACACAGGGTAAACCCTTTTACTACTGGAAATAGTACACTACGTGCCCTAAACCCAAGTCGTTCGTCCGCAAAAACAAGGGTTCGCGGTTCTGAAACGGTTGGTCCCAAACGTGCTTCAAATGCGAAGAATAACACAAGAGTACTACCTGCGAATCATGGGCTCTGATCGATGTCGCTGCCGCGATTGTACAGCAGTAGGAGTATCCCGAAATGATGCAGGCCAGTCTACTGTAGTATACCCGATAGTGGGGTGACTACTACAGCCGATGGAGTAAATCCGAAGAACATCCGGGTAATCGGGCACCTTGGTTCCCTCTCGGAAAGCGTCCCCGATGGTTTATTTTACTTTACTGCCCGGAGAACAATCTATGTTACACGTTCTACGATGTGCTGGGAGACCCGATGGCATACCCCATGCATCGTCACGCCACGCCGACTTCAAAATAAAATACATAGACTACAGCAGACTGCTGGCTAAGTCGGCGCACTCGTAGTCCCCAGGAGCCTAGGTGTCGTACATCTGAGCCGTCGCATTCCTTCAAACAAGTGTTACGCACCCGCGCCATTGCTGGTCCTTGAAACTAGCCAACGGGTTTGGCACGCCATTGCCCCCGTTACCAGAACGTCTACGCCTCGGCCAGAAACCCTGCCTGGATCCACTACGTACGTACTGCGGTAGTAAAATTAAAACACTGCAGTAAAAAGTGACATTTTTGCGATATATCCTGGTGAGTGCGAGAGAAAGACACTTCGCAAACGTATAAGGGCGACGCACACAACGGTACTGCGATAGCACATCCTCACTGCTAAAGTTCGTACGCTGGAGACGAAAACCCCCTTAGGTTGATTGAGTGACGTCAGCCTCACCCCAGGGACATCAAAACAAGGTAAATTAATGGAGATTATGTGTTCCGTGGAATCGTCTCCATTTTCTGAATTAAATCGTGTACAGCGACGTCCAACACGGCACCACTGTGTCTTGAGCCATAAGGACCGCGGAGGTTAAGTGTCCGTGTTTGACGGTCGCTCTGTAACGGGAAATAGTGATAGTCGCTGTTTGGAGCGTAGATGTACGTCATCAGGCCGTAGAGTACACACTAAGGGTGTCGACGCCACCACACATTTCGTTGGAGTCTCCTGCGCAGGGCAAAGAGCACATGTCCTCAGAGACTTGGCCGTGCATGTCGAAGCTGTCGCCGCCGCACCAGCACTGGTAGGGAGGGGACACACAGAAAATAGCGTCAAGACGTAGGGAATGGGGAGGGGATCAATCCACTAACCCTTGACGCGCAGATAGTCGAAAATCTCGCACCTCGCCAACGCTTCAAACACCGGTGGCAACAGGTACAATATGCCAACGCCGTCCAGAAAGCAAGAGCCTACGCGTATGTATGAGTATACAAAAGCGCCAGAGCAGTGATATCCCGGCTCAATGATCAACTCCCTTAACAGTATAGACTAATGAACCCGGTATATATATACGAAGCATATGCACCAGGTATAGTAGCGTGGGTAGGTACACTTCGATGCGAGTCGACGAGGGAAGAAAAAACTGAAGTATTCTCGCGATAAAAATGCAAGACAAAAACCGTAGTGGGGGGTGAGGGAGAGGAGCCTACGTTTTTTACTTCGGATCTGAGTTACGACTATTAATAGGGAGGAGAGAAAAAGGAAGGGCGAAGATAAGAAGAGTCATCCCACGGTAGGGGCGCAGCAGAAATTTGCTGAGCTCCTCACATGAGGAGCTCAATCAATAGCTCACCCGAACACATGACTTCAGAAACTTTCGCTCGCGCAACCCGACCAAACCGTCCAATGCGGTAGTCCTCAAACAAATATACCAGTGAAATATGAATTACATCCGGTGGTTACTCACGTGAGGAGCACAACCGGTCAGACAATATTGAGCCTAAAAGTGGCACCCCTACCGTGGGATTGCTCAGAAATGGGGGAAACAAAGAAAAAAGAAAAGGATCGAGGGGTCGCACGAGTGGATGGAGTTACTTTATGTATGACCTGGGACTCGTGCTGCGATAGAGGTACTGCACCTTAAATTGTCGAAACATTTTCGGAATGACGGAGGGCTCCTTACCTTAACCCAAATTCGTCGGAAACGTTTTTTTTTGCGCTAGAAAGGTTTTGATGTGATCCTTAGGCCATAGGATTGCTCATCAGGTGGCCCTTTATTTTCCTCCCAAATCAGCTTTCGGGTGAGGTATGCAGCTCCCCAAGTGACTATCCTCAGGGAAAAAAACATGGAGCATTTCTACCTTAAGAAAGCATGCGTCTTGGTGCATGATGGCGTCCTGGTAAAAATGTTTGCCAAAAGAGGGACGCGATGTCGCCAAGCACTATTCGTGCAAAATACAAAGGGAAACAACGATCCAACTCAACCAAGGTTCGAGGCGCAACCATCACTGCTCGAAACCCCCCTAAATCGCACGATGAAGTCGTTGGGCGTTATACGAAAACAAGTGTCCATATTGAAAAAAAAAAAAAAAAAACATGGATTCCTACGATTTAGAGAGGCGTTCAAGAATTATTCTGGCCGAAAAATGCTTGTACCCCTATCGCAGCACGCCTCTTTTCACTTAATTATATGATGACATAACGCCTGGTTGCTACTATAGCGAGGGGTACCCACATTTTCACAACCGGGGTTTGGCCACTCGGACGAGTGGCTCCGAATCTAACTAAACATTGGACCTGAAAATAGTTTGTTGGCATTGCGTAACAAAGCCTCCAATGGTGGTGCATATAGAACAACAACAACAGAAAAATTATGAGTACAATGCAGTAAACCAGTCACTCGGCCGAACAGGCCTGTGCAGGGGGAAAACAAGCACCTATATACATGACCCCTCTACCGTAACACCAGTATCATAGGACATCAGAGCTCTAACAACAAGAGGAACGTGCAACCCGATGGGCTAGGTTCTGCAATGTTTGCACTAGCATGTAAAACGTAACTATTCATAAATGTTCGTTTTGACGACGTGGGAGAGAGTTCTCGCGGTGAAGCAGCCCCGATAGTCATAAACGCATTAGGCCAACCACTGCTACACGGCACACTCTTTGATGGCGAATAATCACGGACCCTAACCCTAGCCCTAGCCCTAACCGTATACCCGGGGTCAGTGCTGGGATCCTGTGCTCGGTAAGATTCTAGGCTGTGTTATATGGCATGATGGCATGGCCTGTTGCAGCGAGCGTCATTGAAGCTGGTACGTAAACATTTTCTACAGCTGCAGCAGGCAGCAGCGAACAAAGCCCCTCACCTCGTTGTAGAACTGAGTGCCGGCGTAGGCGTGCCCATTTTCGGCACAGAAAGGAATGCACACCTTAAGAACAAGAGAACAAAAAACGACAGTACGCAGATTAGGGACGAAGCAAAGAGGGAAAGGCGGGGAGGAGTAAGAAGAGCCGACAAGTACATAATAATATATAGTGACACAACTGTTTGTTTGGCGTTGACGTGGTTAGAGGGTACCAGTTAGCTCCTTGACCACTTGGTTCCTGCGTATAAGGGGATCAAACGGCAATTACTTCGGTTTGTCGATGGACCATCAGTCTACGGCACAGACGCATGGTGCGGTAGACGTGCACCATGTTAATGTGATAGAAAGTTGATACATTATTTTGGGGGTAAACAAAATTTATCCGAGTACCTGATGAACAACCTCATGGTCAAAGCGTCTAAATGTAATGGTATAGGCTTGGAAGGCCGGTAATTACCTCGTTAATAGGTAATTGGCCCGTTTTCATATTAATTGGATGGCATTCGTATTCGGGATGTTTATAAGATCGGAAGGGGCTCGAACCCCTTCTGGGCCAGATGTCATCAGGCTCTGGGAAATAATAAAAGCTGCTTCTCTTCCACGCTTGATTCTACAAGAAAGTGAGGGACACCAAGGATGCTTAATAGACAAACTTGCAAGGAGATACTCTGTGTCTCAGCTAGTCTTAGTACTGTATGGAACATGATGTAACACAATAATGAAGTTTCGACGGGAGCCCTGCCATTCAGAAAAGCACTTCAGCCAAAATGTGCTACCTCTATCATACCGTAGCACGCGTCTGCTTACTGTACTGCTGTGGTATTCAACGGGACCCTGATCCCTATTTGCACGTCCAGCCTTCAGGCGCGTGCTCCGGTAGAGGTATATGGTATACCCTTTTTTGGCGGAATTTTTCCTAAATGACGGGCCTCCTTAACCCAAAAAATCGTCCGAATTTCATTTTTTGGGTTGCCATATTTTTCATTTTGCACGTAGATATGGGATTGACGATCGGGTAGCACTTTTATTTCCCTCCGAAATCAGTTTATCTTACTATTTGTATTGACCTCCTCGTGTAAGAAGTAGCCTCAGAAAAAACCAGGTGCACGTTTACCGTAGTACAGGGATTTGGTCAAGTAGCAGAGCCTGCATACTGTGCTTCGGGAAATCCCGCTCCCTCCCTACACTATTAATACATGATTAATAATGCCCTATCTGTTGCTTGAAACATATTTGGAACAAAAGTAATGTACACATTCTTTCTCGAAAAGGGTTATACACGTTGCACGGTAAGCATTGTAAGATCCACTTACATCGGCCAAAAACAACAGAAACATGTACAAGTATAGTATCAACCAAGCGACGCGGAATCGCGCGGGGCAATTTATTTACGAGAATCGGCATGCTGCGCGCGTGTCATGCATGAAATAAAAAAAAGACCGTTTGGATTACAGCACATACAAAAATGCAAAGGGGTCCGTAAACTAGGGAGCAGAGTGGTAGGTCGCAGCGCTGCACTGCGAACGCGTCCCCTCAAACCGAGCAACGCGGCGTACGTTCGTGTATGTTGCTGTTTTTCCGCCCATCAACATGCAGCAAAACAAAACAGCGCCCGTGATGATTCGTCACGCTAGCGAGAGATTCACTCTCGAATCACAAACCACGGGGCAAATATCATGTCTGTACAATACGAGACCAACGTGTTGTGCTCTGCAGCAGCAGTAGCGTAGACATACATTCTGTAATACAAGGAGCATGTGTGTACTGATATGTAATCCAAACCATCCTCGTATTTAAGGACATATTGGTATACTGAAATCGAGACGTAATTTCGGTACTGTTTTTCCGTCGGAGGGCTTGAAGGGGCTACTTCTGTATTGCCTATCAGGTATATGGCTACTGCTGTATTGGCTTCTGTCTAACACAGAAGGCCGAGACACCATATAAGTTGGCATCCAATCGTCAGCGTAGAAGGAAGCTAGAATTTGCGCATAGTTTTCCTTTGTTTCAGTGCAGTGCCTTTCTGCTTTCGGGAATGTTATGAGTGATCAACGTTGAAGCTCATGCTGCACATTATCGGATGGCAAAGATGATACTAATAATAATCATAATATGTCATGGACCACGAATATTTGGTGCCGCACCTCGCTGGTCATGTCCTCTGAAACAT
Source organism: Saccharina japonica (assembly GCA_008828725.1). Classification (NCBI taxonomy): domain Eukaryota; class Phaeophyceae; order Laminariales; family Laminariaceae; genus Saccharina; species Saccharina japonica. The sequence goes on along the minus strand of MEHQ01002349.1, from coordinate 274,337 downwards.
ACTTCTCCTCCATGTCCAATGCCCGATCCTCCATGTCGTCAGCGTAGCAGCCCATGAAGGCCGGATTAACCGCTTCGATCTTGTAGGCGGATAGCCGGTCCGTCCCGCCGCAGAACTCGCCGCTCGTGCCGCCCACGCACGCCATGTCACACTCCTCGAGGGTCAGCATCTCGCCGATCTTCGTCAGCATGGGGTCTACAGCGCACCAGCACTGTTTTTTGTCGTGTACCAGTGCCGGTTACGGTTGGTTTATTCGTGAAGCGGAAGGCGCGAGACACAGAAGGCGACAGAGATGGTGTACAGTCTGGTACAGTAGTACATCAGTACCGAAAAGGGTTTTCTACGTATATTTTATTTTTCAGCGTTATCGAGAGGGCGTGATACTTCCGGCTGTTTTTGCAGATGATGACACGACCGTTAAGGAGACATCTGGTACGTGTATACCTATACCTTGGTATATGGTTTGTTCGTTTGTTTGTTTACAAATTCTGGCCGGCAAAAATAACAACGTTATTAGCAGCAGATACTAACGCGAGTGTCTAGTTCTCACCGCGCCAATAAACAGCGACCATTTGCATAATCGTTGTAAGACCCCATCGCGATACCTACACAAGTTGACGACAGCTATGATACACATGTTCTGCTGCACGAGTTCCTCGCGAGAGCTATGCTATCTCCAGCGTTCTATACTACGAGTAGTATGTTCATATATATTGTACGTAGTCCAAGCGGGCAACACGGTTTCTTGGCCAGAATCGTACCAGTATGTTTTACAACTTTCAGTTTGCCAGCGACGGTCTGGGCAGGACTTGGGGGTCACAGGCGTGTATCTTTCTGCCCCCGCCTTGAGTAGGAGTAGGAACTGTGCTCCGTTTCGAAAAGGATGCGTGGCCAATGGTAAAATTACTAAGACAAGCAAAAATGAGTACGCCCCCCGCCCCCCTCCCCCCGCGAGTGTCAATAATAATTGCATTGTCAACGTCGTCAATATGGGGAAGTTCTGGGCGCATTCTCCATTGTATAAGCGGGTGCTGCCGTGGCAATCGGTGCCGACCTTGAGACAACTTGGCACCCTGATCCTACCCGGACCTGACCCCCACTGGACTCATACCGCCGTCTCTCGGCGCTTTTGACAGCTACTATAATACTAGATACACTACCCATCTGGTCAAGTTATGCGGCAACTGCGATCTGCGTCTACAAGCCGAGCCGAAACGGGGAGTGGTATATATACACTATACACTATACACCACATCAAAATAGAATTACGATGGCCGCGAGGCAGTGACTATGGTTGACTACGCTCAGTCGTTGCATCCAGGTATTCCGCCGTGGATATCGACGACGCCCTATTTTACAACTGGCAAATGACATAAGTACGTACGTACGTGTTATATGTGGCAGACCTAAGATAGCGCGCACGGGAATAGCAGCATGTGACCGCGCCAGGTATACCCTCGCAAGATATCCTGGCCGGCGCGGAAGCTCACTCTTCATGGACTAGGGTTTAAGCAAAGTAGGGTGCCGACATATTTACCTCAGAAATCAGTGGCTTCAAAGGAATGCGCATTTTCACCGCACACAGATTGCAACGAAAGCCGTATCGCGCATACCTCCTCAGCGAATTGGGTGCCAAAGTGCGTGTTCATGCCATCGTCGCACCGCTCGTGGCAGATCTGCGAGGCAATCGAGATGTAGCGCAGGACGTGGAGAGAGGGGGAACAACAGTTAGCGAGGTGTGCTGCTACTGGTGTCCGTGGATCGTGGTGATTGATTCGTTGAACGAGTGCAGGTATCGGTCGCAGGGGCGAGCTAATCGAGACCACTACGAATGTCACGTGAACACGACAGGGCCCGAACTGACGACGGTAGCCTTTACTTTGGTCGTAACGAACAACGTGTACCTGAACCGTACTGTCATTATCTCAGCATGCGAGCGACACGAGCTACTATTAATAGTGCTTCTCGCGCGACATCGATCGTGGGGTCCGTGTGTGCGCTGCAGCATACCCTTGTGGGTGTCACGACAAGCAATCATCGGGTTGCTGGGAATACAATACAAAAGTTTGCTCCGCTGGAGTGATTCCCCTTTAATTCACGGCATGCCTCTAAGATTCGTCGAAACTGGTCCAAAATATCGCTAACCAAATGGGTTTACGTGAGTTTATTGACAGAACATGGTTTGTGTCAGTGAAACAACTTGAGTAACGAGTGTTGGAAAGTGTTTGCGGTTGGGAAAAAAAGGCGGAAACGGGTAGAATAAAGGTGGCCAGTGCTGAACCAGTCACCAAATACTGAACCGTTCGTCGGTTGATGCAGCAGTGCCTGCCATCCCGGACGTGCACCATTTAATAAATATATTCAGCCCTGTCCGCACCCGTTGCTTGTCGCGCAAAGACACGAAACCATAAACATTTCCACGTTCGTTTCCGACCCTACACCACACGACACCAACTCAACATCGGAGGTACTTCTAAAAAAAAAAAGAAACACGCGACGGCACTACGTACAAGAACTTCCCTGCTCCCACCCGCGGCCTTCATGTGTGCTGTGTGTCTGGCATACCGCTGTACTGCTGAATAGAAAATATGTACCAGGTACTACAGTAACGGTTAACGAAGTACACGAATGATACACGCAAATTGATTCACCGTGACATACCTCCGCTGACATAGTGTCCTCCACCATCATGTTCTCCATGATCCTGTCGGTCTTAGAGTCCGCAAAGCAACCCATGAGGGAGTACGCCGTTTCGGGAGTAGGAGATGCGGGAGAGGCGCTGGGAGTAGGCGTAGGGGCAGCCTCGGGAGAGGAACCGGGAGTAGGAGCGGGGGCAGCCTCGGGGGCGGGGGTGGTGGGCGGGGCTGGGGGGGACGGAACAGGGGCGACGTTTCCCGTCCTCTCATAGACGCTGGTGGCACCGTAGCCGCCGCAAGCAGAGGTGGAGTCACCGTTGCACAGGGTAGGGTAGGTCGTACCGCACCGGCTGCTCTCCACCGCCTTCTCGAACTGGTTGGCGGTTCCGCAGTAGCACTGATGGAATGGACACATTAAAAATAATCAAGGGGTGGGGGGGGGGCGTACTCGTTTTTTTCTTGACTTACGTAGTAATTTGACCATTGACCACGCATCCATTTCGAGACGGGCCACGGGAGGGGGGGGGTTGAAAGGGTCGAAGCGATTAATACAAGGTCACCGGCTAATACAGCAGCAGTGGTGGGAGTGGGAGCGAATCAGTCGAAGGTTATGGCGAGTGGCAAGGTTGGCCTGGATGACAACGCGTTTATGCTACACTGGAAAAATGCGCCAAGTCTCACCCAAAAGAAACTGCGCTTACTCCTATATATATTGTGATATATCATATCCACAAACTAAGTATATGTCAAATCACATTCTCCTGGTATCCTCTGCCCATGCATAAAATTCCAAGCGAGATTGAACGGTTATTCTGCTGGAGGAAACTCCGAGAAGCGATGTGCCCGGACCATGATTATCGTCTCTAGTTGCGTCCTTCAAGCTATACATGTACGAGAAAGCCCAAAGATCACGCCTTTGGTCGAATCTCTCCTTGAAATTCGACAAAACCAACAGTGCCATATGCTTGTCGTGAGTAGTACCTCCTCAGACAACCGTACCGGGGAGGTGCATCGAAAGTCGTTCTTACCTCGCTCCCAGTGTCAAGGTTGGACTCTAGACCAAGGAAGTCGTAGTCCGAGCAGAAGTCAGAGCAGACCTGTATACAGTAGACGCGACAGACATTGATTGTTTAAACAAGCTTTTGGTTCATTGGCATATGGTCGACTCTTTTGTTGACGATTAGGGTTTGTAGTATGCTTGAAGGATGCATCCCAGGCAACATCCACATGGATTAAGTAATATTAACCGGTAACGGCGTCGTGTCTGCTGCACGTAACTACTAGTATTGCAACACTGGAAGCACAAGCGAGCGGCATATTATTTTACATATTGAATACTGTGTCCTACATGTTTGTTTGCATGCCTTGCATAAGTGGGCAACTATCGATACACACATAATAACAGTTCCCAAGGCAATGCTCGCGAGAACAGGCCAAGTACTTGCAGGGGGCGTACTAACCATTCATTACCAAACTTTGCAAGGGTAAGCGTAGCATCCCTATATACTCTTATATGCATATTCCTATAAATCGTACAATGTCCCATTATATATACGGGCAGGTATGCTGAACCACCGTGTGTGCTAACGCTGACCGCAGCGCTTATGTTCATATAAAAGATAGAAGCAACTAATTATTGGCTTAAGCTATTGTTGTGGATTACTTCGATTTGGCGTAAGAGGTGGACGATATGTGTGGTTTCGGCGTCCATCGCGGACTCTGATTGTTCTCATTACTAAAATATACCTGGTACCTCCCGTGATGGTAAAACGTCGTGAGAGAGTCTAGCCCTAACGGACAATAGGGCGGAAGTTAAAGTCGTGGCTATGTAAATGTTCTTCCACGATGTCGACAACAACAGTCGTTCATCGTGCGTTTCTGTACTACAAAGCAGTAATGTAGTATCGTACATTGGACATACCCATAAGGCATATAATAGCGTACTCTGTTGTACTGGGGGCTTTGAGTCAATTGTACTCGCGAACGATATCGCACTGGGTAGGCTAGAAACATACCGGGCAATCTCAAAACGAAATCGGTATGCATGCTGGCCGTATGATATACCAAATGAAAGTACAGCCACGGTCGACACCCTTCTTTGAAACATGTGAACGTACAGCAGTGGCATCCACCGCGTGGGCCACCACAATGGTTGTGTTTATCCTTACATCCAGTCTCCGACAGGGCGGCGTACCACTTATTCGGTAAATGTGTTCACTGTGTACAGTAGAAATGAATCTAACTCTGACCCTAAGCCAATCGGATACAAGCAACCAATGGGTATCCTTAATCGTACATATGTCTCGTACACACAGCAGTGCACCTCAACCACTTTCTAAAGTAAGCGGTACGCTCTCACTGATCCTCGAAGCACTCCATCTCACCTGCGGCGACATCCCGTCTTGCCCAAGCACGCCGCGCGCCACGCTGTCCGAACCCAGCAGGCGGTCATCTTCCGAGTCCTCGAAGCACCCGAGAAGCTCGGTGCCAGGCGCAAGGCTGGACGCGCACTCGATCGGAGGTAGTGGGCCCGCGTAAAAGGTCTTGTAGTAGCCGGTTTGGCCCTGGAGAGGCCAAGTGTAAACACCCCCATTCTTGGGTGAACGTGCTCGTTGCTGAACGTGTCCCAGATGTGGTACTGCACTTTTTGACGTGCATGAAATGAGTAGACAGCGGGGGAGAGGGGGGCGTGGGCATGAAGTCACTTCTTTTATTTTTTGGGTGGGAGGTATATTTTAAAAATAAAAATAAAAACAACAATTGTGAGCTCGAGGATTTCGTCGAAGCTCATTTTTGCTAGCTGAGTGTAATACTTCGATCGCGGGTGCTTACGGATTTTATATGTCCTCATGTAGGGTGTACATCCCGTATGAGGTATATATACGGTATGTTGCAGTTACTACTGTACAAGGGGGGACATAGCATTGATTGGTTGAAAGGCATGAGCACATGTCACCCTTTTAGATTTGATTGGAGAAACGTCGGCGAGGAGTTGGCTAGGGCATTCATAAGGGGGACTGCAATATTGGTAGAATGTTGTCACGTAGTCAGGGATGATTGATAGGTATATGTGAATGGTATGATTAACTTAAATAGGAGATACACATGTCATACAGCAACTGGAATAATAGTAGTATATGTGCACTATTGTTTCTGCTCTAATTGTTTTCCTCGTGAAGAAATATTTCACTACAGAGTTACTTAACAATTGGAACCTGTCCGGTGACCGCAGACTTGCCTTGCGGCGATGGGTTAATGTGATAACAACAACAACAAAAATGATATCTTCAGAAGGACCACGACAAGGACTGCACACAGGTTAAAAACGCGTTTTGGAAGAAAATTGTCAGGTTTTATCGCACAGCTAAGGGTTATTGTTTATATTTGATATCATGTGTTTAGGCTTGCTCAGACCACGAGGTGTTTCTTGTTGGCATACGCACGTACTGCCGCGTACCTCCTTAGGGCCGTTCTCGATCTCCCATGAAGTGCGCGCCTGGCGCGATGTTCCTTCGTCGCTGAAGCTCTCGATGTCCATCTCCAGCTCGTAGTGTCCGAACGGGCAGCACATGAAAATATTCAGCTGCGACCTGCCCAATAAATGCACAAGGCAGTCCACATGAGACGAGTTCGTCGCCTGATCACAACGCGACAACGTGAAATTGAAGCGTTAGCACTGCTCGTACCGGCACAGACAGACTACAGTAGTCTACCAAGTGTCAAAAATTGAAATGCGCGGCGTTGAAGTCGGGACAATAGGTAATTGATTCCGAGTGTGAAGTGTCCGAACGCGCAGGAGACGAAACGAATCGGCTGTGACTCGTCGAACCATATTAATGAGCCACTCAGTATAATGAGCTCGTTGCCTGCTCACAACACCGTGAGCGCGAGACCGAGAAATGGAAAAAAAGAACACAACTGCTGTACATACAGGCTGCTGCTTGATGTTCTACCGAGCCCGAGATGTTCGTATGCGCCGTACGGAAGTCGGAAATGTGTCCACCTCGAGGTCATTGTGACTACTGTAAACGTGCAGCAGACGAAAGTATTAACCCAAACCTTGCCAATCAATACCCCGTATATTGACGAGTCGGTTGCCCAATCACAACGCGACAAAGGGGAAATGGATAACGGAAATTCTCTGGCCAACGTTCGTCGGGGCTTGTCTTATCCAACGTTTTACGAACCACTCGAACGTCGAAAGAGTCAGTCACAACCGATCAGCAGACACCCGGTGGTCCCCTCAATAGCCCCAATTACCGCACCAGTAGACTCAATAGCCTCATCCACAGAACTGACAGCATCAACATCCGCCAGATGTGAGGAACCTGAGGAACATCATCAGGAGAGACTATCGTAACTTTTGCCACTGCTGTAAGCCCCCCCGCACTACACCCGAAACTTAATTAACTTGTTGAAGCTGACATTCATACGCAAGTCCGCTTCACAAGCGGTTCTTAGCAGGATGCAGCTCACCCTTCGCGCGACTCGGCAAACACCTCATGGCGCTTCGCGCTTGGTGCTAGCATTGTCTGCCTGGTAGGTGAAAAGCCGACATGCTCCATCCCGGCATTGTAGGGATGCGAGGGTCTATGGTCATACGACTACACGGCCATGCATGAAAATAAAGTACACCTCCCCACCCCCCCTCCCCGTAGCACAGGTCGTACTCGAACATTTACCAAGTATATGTGCGGCGGTTACAGGCGAATTCTAGCCCCACGAAGGAGAACAAGATCAACAATAAGGTACCTGCCATTGATGCCACTCGAAGAAGGTTCATCCGGGGAATTTTCCGTGGAACCATCGTAGGACTCTTCCCACGAGACCAGCTCCGACTCGTCAACCGCCGAACCGCAGGCCCCCGTGAGCTGCCTGAAACGCCGCGGGGAGGAAAGGCGGTCAGCGGAAAAAATAAATATCCAGGAAAACGACGGAGACGTTGAAAATTGAGAACCACTACTATTGCAGAACCGTAGACGAAGATGTTCATAATTCGTACATAAACTACACAGCAGACGTAAGTTTCCTTCATGCCAGCTCGCCTGCGTTTATTTGTTGCTGATTTACTCTATAAACAGTTTCTTCCCTGGGAGACGAAAGTTGGTTGAGAGAGTGAGTTGTCCATGCTTGGCAGCCCTTGCAGACTAAACCTGGCGCAACCGTGTATGTGTGCAATATGCACGCTGTAAGAGGTCTGGAAAAAGCGTTTCTCAAGCCTTTCCCGCCAATTGTAATTAGGACCACACGCATGCTTCCGACGGTCTTTCTGCAACAGTTTCCCGCCAAATCCACATGTATACTCCGACAAGGCCAAACGTCACACGTGCCCTAGACTCCTTACCACAAACCGTAGACTATTTAATGCTGACGCGTGTTGCTTCTGGTGGTATGGCCGGCGTCAGAGACGGTCAAGACTGATCCAGCGTAACCACAATACACCAGTTCATACTACAGTATACTGGTAGTATATACTATTAATATGGATTAGAATGGGCTTCTCCGCCTCGATGGCGCGGATCGGCCACAATTTGGATTCCGTAAAATTGTCCGAACTTCAGGTATAGGACCTGGTTCGGTCACCATGTGATATGCACGTATTACAGGGGATCATAGTTAATAGGACCAGATAGTTTTAGTAAAAATACGTAAATATATAGGATTTTGTGTGCACCGTAGGTACTATTTACTATGGCCCCCTGTAACATATATAGTAGTTTGATTGACCATTCCACACTAAATACTACTGTAGATCAAACCCTTTACATAGTCAGTCGACATCCTAGCCAAAGAAAAAAATGGGTGGTATATCAGGAGAGTTATTTGATGTTTGATGGTTCATACTGGTAGACCATGCAACTATTTATAGTCTAATAGTCTTGTACTGCCCACTCCCCACAAACAAAAACGAGCAAACTGCAAGCCAAGGTTATTCAACGACATCGACACCGACCAACGCAGTCACTTGTTGCGGTGAAAAAAACAAATTGTATAAAACTGTCATGGTTGCGTCTACGTATAAATAACAGAAAACTGCAATTTTCATACTTATTATAGTTGAAAGTATTTTTAGAGTAAAGTAATATGTAGCATCTCTCTTATCTCTTGCTTCGACCAGCCGAATATGATATATACGTAGCGAAAGGACTACTATTAAAACGTACTACAAGTACTCTGCTCTACTGGTGTCAAACATCTAATCACATGATAAAATAGTTGAAATTATCGTGGGCCTTAGAGCCCTTCCAACTCTCCGATTTTATTCTGTTTGTTAGCACGGATTTTCAGGGGATAGGATGTTCACGTATTGCATTGTCTCGCGGGAGTTTAGATTTTAGTAGGAAAGCATTTCCTGGTGGGGTCAGGTTACGAGAGTAGGTATAGACCCAACCCAACCGTATCCGTAACCGTATCCGTAACCGTATCCGTAACCGTATCAGTAACCGTATCCGTAACCGTATCCGTAACCGTATCCGTAACCGTATCCGTAACCGTATCCGTAACCGTATCCGTAACCGTATCCGTAACCGTATCCGTAACCGTATCCGTAACCGTATCCGTAACCGTATCCGTAACCGTATCCGTAACCGTATCCGTAACCGTATCCGTAACCGTATCCGTAACCGTATCCGTAACCGTATCCGTAACCGTATCCGTAACCGTATCCGTAACCGTATCCGTAACCGTATCCGTAACCGTATCCGTAACCGTATCCGTAACCGTATCCGTAACCGTATCCGTAACCGTATCCGTAACCGTATCCGTATCCGTAACAGTATCCGTAACCGTAACCGTAACCGTAACCGCAACCGCAACCGTAACCGGACCCTGGTGAGGCCAGGAACGTGCCTGCGCCGCGGTCGCATCGAGCGAAAAATATCTCAAGGATGATCACACACATGGTTTGCGCTCCAGCTTAGGGACCGCCAGAAAAAAGTAATAATGAGCGGGGGAGGGGGGGAGGGAGGTGACAGACCCACAATGATGGATGGAGCTCGGATGCAACCTTGTAATTATGATAGAAAATAACAGTACGTGATGAGAAGGAAAAAACAAAGAAAGCGAATAGAGTACCTAGAGGCGCTCGAGCCAAAATTCTGTACAGAAGGGAGTTTGTAGATTTCGTGCAGAGAGCATTTTTGTTTTGTTTTTTCTTGTGTGGTTTTCTTATTTCGGAGTGCTTATGAGTGACCAGTGTGGAAGCTCTCTCATGCTACACTTTGATTGGCGGATGGCAAGGATGATGATAATGATATACCAGGTACATGATATGATCCGTACAACATACCCAAGCGTAGGATTCAAAACGGGCAGTTTCAACTTCCAATACATGATCAGGAGAGTGCAATTAACCACTGCTTATTAGAACTGTGTACGAGACGAAATGATGTTTCTCCTATAACTGTTGAATATTTCGTACTACAACTATTAATAGAGACCAGGCATACACTGGTTGATTGGGTTGTGTTTAGGGTTAGTTAGGGGTTGTATTATTTCCTTTGGTACATCAATGTTTGACCGCCAACCAATGACTGTATTATATACTATGTGGTGGACTGCCTTCTTCGACATCCTACCCGGCCGGGGTGCGTAGTTGCTACTCGAGCCTGTGTTAGATATGGCATGCTGCCATGATGCGACCAGACAACACCCACCTCCAACGCAGGGTGAACTTGGGGTGGTCGTGCATGTCGAGGCCTTCTATCTGCATGTATTGTTCTGTGTCAAAATCGCCTGCGCAATGTAAACAGAAGCCAGCAACAGAACGCGGAGCCAAGTGAAAAATGCGAATAGACGAGCAAACAATAGGTGACTAAATAATAAGTTCACAAAGAGAAACAGGTACAGCGAAGGGGGCGGGAGAAACAAATGTGACACGAGGATTGAGGTCACGAAAACACGAAGGTCGCACGAGGACAAGCTAATCACATGGCCACAGGAAACAACAACAAAAAGAGTGGCCGAGGTGGCCGAAAACGAACATGAAATAAAGAGAAAAACATGAAATAAAAAGGACGACAAGACACGAAAGGGAGAAAGGTGTTGAAAGAGAACAATGCCAGACGAACCCTTCCTCGAATAACCAATATCAATATGCATTCCGCAGCAGCGCCTCTATTAGGATGGCCTATTGACAGCTATATGTGGACGCAAGTCAGAGACTGATTCTGATTTAAATGAACGGTCGCAACGTTTGACTGCGATCATGATAGACTCGAACATGAAGTAAACTGCATCAAGATGATGCCCACAAAAAAAAACGTTAACTTTCGGGAACTCGCTGGTTATTTTCGTTGACAAACGAAATAACTGTGTATTCAATGTCAGGTTGGGTTAGGTTGGCTGGGACTAAGTTGGGGTAAATCGGGTTGGATTGGGCAGGGTTGGGTTGGGCCGGGTTGGGCCGGGTTGGGTTGGGTTGGGTTGGGTTAGGTTGCGGTGTAGCAGCACGGGATGGGTTGGAGTTGGGGCTGGTCCACTAGCGGTACAAGACCACACTGATTACGTCGGGTTAAAACACCACGTGCATACTACATGATCACCGAACCACAGGTCCTATAGCTGTACAATGTAACCAAGGGTAGGGTCCACAACGAGCAGCACGAGTCGATGAGAGGAGAAAGCACGTGCCTTGTAGTGGGGAAGGGGGAGAAGAGGGCTAACTACGTGACTCCGTGTCCAAGTTTCAACTATACATTAAGAGGGTGCAAGCGGTTACAAGGGCGAAGCAGATAACTTCTGTTTAATTAGTTAGCTTCAGATTATGTTTCCCCCGTGTACGAGATGTACAAAGCGTATTCTGAATGACGCGGTGTAAATAACCCTGTTTACGCGCGATCGAAGTATCGCACATATATATATATACATTATTAATTTTTCAATATATATATCATTAGCTTTCACCAAATAAGCTTCGACGAAGTCCTCGATCTCAAAGCTGTGATTTTCACTTTTGATAGCCTCAGATGGTGTTTTCCTCATATACAGGATAGGATGCACATCCAGCATGAGAGGACAAATGTTACACGTGAACGCGCGAAATCGAAGTATGACACTCAGCTTGCAAAGACGAGAGTTTCGACGAAATCGTCGATCTGTCACGGCTAGCTGTTGTTTCCAACTTGTGTAGCCTCATAGTGTGTTCTCATATACAGGACTAGGGAATAAAAGGCCCTCCCGCCCCCAAGGCGGTAGAGCCAGATTGATGCATGTAGAACATGAAGACACTATAGGAGATATATCAGCGGAGTCTTGTATATAATAGGAATACAAAAAGTATGGACGTGAATTGTGGAGAAAGATTGGCGGACAAGGGCGAATAGAGGAGCACCGATGGAGGTTCAAAAACAATGCAGGTCGCTTTATGGGAACTAATATTTTTCTATGTAATGTCTAGATATATGGGTAAACCTTGTGCAAAGTCGATGATGTATAACGGTCGTGATCATCATGGTCATCGAGAGGAGGAGGGTGTGTCGGATCGGGGTGTCCTGAGCTGTGTGGCCAGATAACCGTGATAGTAGGATAGCATTATGTGAGGGTGCAGATTAAGGCCGCACGTCAGAGTCCGAGGGTGTCCAAGTCTGGAGGCGCGTTTTTCGTTTGTTACGGTTCGCAAAAGTGCGTTGATATCTGTTGTACGATTTCAAGTGTGAAATCACACGACCAGGTATTGTTTTTCGAATGTACAGCACTATGCACCTAAACGGTGCAGGTATATGTGTGCATACAACACTACTCAGTGGTGTATCGAGGGTGGTACAGTCGTAGACAGCCGCGAAGTTATAGGTGTATATACCGCTGTCGCGAGTTGTTTTAAGACGAAACGGTAGGGCTGGGCCCTGGTCCAGTATGTACTGCCAGTACTAGTACTGGCAGTACTACTGTACTGGCTGAGGGGGCTGCCAGGGTGCCAGTACTTTGACTATTCACGTACGTCCTACAATGACGCCTCATTAAACAGCGGAAACCATTCAAAATTAACGGCGTAAAGAGCAGAGAGGGCACGCAGAACAGTTGCCATCAGCGTAGAGCTCAAGAAACCTACTTCTCATAACATTAACTCGATAACTTGGGGATTTTTTTTTTCCTTTTTTTGTTTTCGGCGGAGAATCTGAGTAAACATCATGTTTGGAACAATATTTAGAACACGCGTGCTACGATAGAGGTAGTCCCAGTGACACTTTTTGCTGATTTTGTTTCTGAATGATCGGGCGCCTTAACCCAAATTGGTCGGACTTTCAGTCTTGTGTTGCCATATTTTCCATGGTATACCTAGCTAATGGAATTGTTGATCGGGTAGCACTTTTGGTTTCTTGCAAAGTCGCTTTTCGGGTGAGGTATGGAGCTCCTCAAGTGAACACCCTTATAAGGCAGAAACATCACGGTGCACCTCTATCGTAGCATTCGTCATAAATGGATATGTACGTGAATATTTACGTCTCTGAGGCCGTGATTTCGCAAATTGTAGCGATTCGGTATTGCACACTTCAAACACCTTTTTGAACCCGTGTCCCACCTTTTCGGTATCCAGGCTGCGTGCTACAGTGTGCCGTATTTCCGCACACTCCTGTCCATCATACGCTTCGCTCGCTTTTGCTCAAATTTTATTTATTTCTTAGTCAATCTACCACCAAATTGAATTTGAAATGGTCCAAAAACGACGTATTGTTTAGCTCTAGTGAAGCCAAAACGCGTAAAAACGTGCCTCCGGCAGGGCGCCTCCAGCGGGGCCCTCCGGGGGCGCCTCCGGCGGGGCCCCCTCACCAGCCGGGGGGGGGCAGGGGTCGCGGCTTTGCCGTGACCACCAGTGCACTGGTCGGGTCCAGTGTACTGGCGTATGACGCAGCTAGTACATACTGTACTGGCTAGAGCTACCAGGGCCCAGCCCTACGAAACCGACGTACCGCAGTCAACGGTGTCGGCGTTTGACGGTTTCATAAATTCGTGTGCCGGTTCGACGAAATGTGATGCTTTGAAGTACGTCGTACGTGGTACGTGTATGTACAGACCAAGAACGTAAACCGACGTCGTTTTTTTCGTCGTTTACGAGTGGATTGCGTACGTACGTAGTATCAAACTATTTCCTTTTATGGCTGCTTGCGTAGCCTCCCCCCCTCAGCGCATGCAGGCAGGTCGCGCGTGGCTATGGGCACACGGGTAACAGCCGGGCTACATAAAAATGTATGATATTGCTGCACAGAGATCTATATACTAATTTCAATTTCATAAACCGAGATATGTTCTTCTCCTCGTTGCATACGTAAACTTCAAGTATCTGCGGTACATCACAGTATATAGTAGGATTGCACTCCTAAATGCTTATTATGTACTTCGTACGACGACTACGACTCGTACTGAAATACTATCAGTAACACCAGTGCCAGTCCAGTGTGTGATCCTGAAATGCTGCCGGAATGATACGAGACAGACATACGCGTCGTCTGACACACCAGGCGGCTACCAACTTCGTACAACCCGAGTGTGCACGCACAGAGTTCCACGCGTGTACTGCTGCGTTCCTAAGCCTCTCTCTCTGCTGTACGCAGAATGCTTTCGTACGATCGCCATGAGTTACTATCAGGCACGTATATACCAGTATCACACAATGTACTCGAATGACGCTGGTTTCGATGTCATTCGGTGAAAGCGGTGGAATACGATGAGGACCGGATGTGCCAAAAGCGCACGAGGTGGTTGATGCAGAAACACATGCGTATTTCGAAGGGTGCGTCGCAAACGACAGTATGTTCGACGGTTGCACGAGGGAGCTTACAACAGATGATCTTGGAGTATGTGAGAGATATTATTTTTCAAACAAGTTGGTATTAGAGACAATAGAATAATTAAGTGATTATTTGGACATCACGCTGTCTATAGATTATTGATAGTATGTTGAAGAGTGCGGCGCAAACGACAGCAGTATGTCCGACGGTTGCACGAGGGAGCTTACAAAAGGTGATCTTGGAGTATGTGAGAGATATTCATTTTAAACAAGTTGGTATTAAAGACAATCACTATAATGAAGGTACTATTTGGGCATCACGCTGTCTATACATGAATAATGTTTTTTTGGGCTGGGTACTACGTGATCGAATCCAATCTTGGTCAGCATGCGACACCCTCAAAGGGGTATAGGTAGACCCACGACTTACTACATAGATAGGCGTGAGAAGCATCCTGCACACCGTCAAACTTCAACGAGGGTGGTAGTTGTGTATTTATAAAGTTGACACTGACGCGGATCCTCTCTAAGCTTCCTTCCCTAACCCCGCAACGGAACAGTATCATCTCTGATATGGCCGAATCCTTTGCCGGCATTGTTATTCATGCAGTAGCGAAATAGGTACCACCCCCGCCACGTCGGACACACAAACTCGGGTGGTGCCAGAACGCTGAAACCGCATCCGCCTTCAAAATAGCATGGGATGCGAGGGATGATGCCCGACGATCAATGCGTTTGAAGAGGGACAAAACTGCGTGGAAGACGCCGAGGACGGCGTGCGCGTATCTGTGAGGGGTGATTGACGCAAGATTACATGCCTACTTCGAAGAACATCTCGCTGAAACAGAGAGACTTCTGGCTGCCAACGACCAACGGGTTTTCTACAAGCACCTGAAGGGCACGGTGGTGTTGGACGGTCGAAAAGCGAGAAGCGAGCAGTTCATCATGGACGAGGATGGCACGCTAGTAAGGGACAAGGTGCGCATTCTTGAACGATGGGCGGGGCTTTTTTCCTTATCACGAAATCGCCTAACTTTGACCCAACCATCATCGCCCTATTTTGACAACGGCCGTTGACACCATCCAGTTGTCTTAGTTGTGTCTTCCGCCGTCTGGAATGGCTTCCGCTCGCTTACCTATAGGAGCTTCCCGTTTCCGTCTGTCGTACAACAACACTGTCATGTTGTAGTTGAGCGGATACCAGTCAGTTCAGTTCAGTTCAGTTCATTTTGCGCATTGCTTTCATCTTATTCGTGCGCCTTCTTCTCATCATAGCGGGTGTTTCATTTGGTTTAGATCAGCGAGCGTTGTTCATTACGTTTTCCCTTCGATCTGCTTGTTTGTTTTTGTTTACGTGGTGTATGGTTTTTCGGATCTTGCTAGGGCCCCATCATGACCTTTCTTTTTGTGTGACGTGTGACCACGGGCTTTGTTTTGCCAGACTATGATACGAGTATGATGACCTCTTTGAAGGGCTGAAATCGACTGGGTCGCATTGATGAGAGATGAGAGGCCGTAGCAGCAGAGCTGAAATTGACTGGGTCACCTTGATTAGCGGCCGTAGCAGCAGGGCTTAGTAGGTAAAACTGGCTATGCCACCCTCTTCAACTACTACTGTATTTCCTGGCCGTCAGTACGATACCACATATTATATACCTGGTATACGAGTAGTCTATATACGGTGACATTTGATTTGCTATTATTGCATGCCGCATTCGTTTTCGTAGATTTCGAAATGTGGGGCGAAATTCTTGACCCAGCTCGTACGTATATATCATATCATACGTATATACGTACGACGTACTTGCTTGTTTATAAGGTTTGATCATCACGTTTTTTCTCTCCAGCTCACATTTACCCTTGCAGTAGCGGTAGGAGGATTTACCCTTCCAGCGATGTTCTGGACTGCCGCACGCGTAGCTGACTGTAGCAGACAGCAGACTGCAGCAGCAGCAGCAGCAGCAGCAGCAGCAGCAGCAGTAGACGTGGTCACGGGTAGGTGCACAGTAACGCCTCCATTTTATCGCGCAAGGGGTTCTTACTTTTTTAGCATTAATTCCCACTGCACGTCGATTCTCATCGAATTTTGCTACGAGTATCACCCCCCCCGCGCTCTTTTTGCGCTTCCCGCTGCGCAAGAAGCCAATTTTCAAGCAAGAATAGTCCCTACCTACATGTATGTATATATACATCGTATATGAAACGAGTGATTACGTGTACTCGCTGTTAATCGAATCCACAAAACCGATCGATGTTATAGTAGGCACGCCGAGAACAACCTGACCTTCCCTAGCCACCGGTGCTGTATACCCAATATTGTATATGTACCTATATACCTGTGTGTACCTGTGGTATATATAGTTCGTTAGCAGGCAAGATAACACTCACTCAGTCGCCCCCTGACGAATCTGAAAAGCTGCGAACTCCTCGATAACACAGAACAGGCAAAGCCACCGCACCACCACACCACCACCACACCACCACACCACCACACCACCACCACACCACCACACCACCACACCACCACACCATCGTTCAGGCTACGCAATAATCTCAACCAACGAGATATTTCCAATTCAACCATTTCCCGCGTGCGTGAATACTTTTCCCTTCTTGGTCTTCCGAAGCTCGGGTCTGAAAATGTACTCAATATAGCTGCTCCTACTTACTACCAGGTATACTATATGTAGCTGCTGTAGGGAGGGTTGTCTACTTGCGTGCTATACGGAGTTAGTGCGCGAGAGACACCATTCATTACGCAGTGCTAAATAGTGGGCATGGACCTTCAATCCGACCTCTCGCCGCGTTTAACAGGGGATGATGATGTTGGCATATTATTAACCTGCACGTAGACAACACGCGGAATGTGCGAGCCCGTGCGACGCGCAAGCGAGAGGAAGCCTAGGAGTGTTCCTCCAAACCTGTCATGTTATGAACCACAAAACGGCAGTGTACTCTACTCTGTACAAATAAACAACGATACCAGTTTGTATTTTTTAATGTATTGTTTTCATCCCATTTATTATCTTCTCCCTTTCTTTCTCCATTTCCCATGATGATGGCAGTCAGTCGTAGCCAAGATCTGACGTCCCAAAGTAGGCGCCTCTCCCTCCTCCCCACTACCCGGTTCGTGCCGGGTTTTTTTTTCGCGAGAAGATTTCAGCCCTTTATTTCCCTCGTTGACGCTCATAGAATTTTGCACCTCTACCCACGTTGCTATTAATAAGCGCTCCAGCAATTATTTAGTTGATTCCGTGTTTTCAACGTACGTACTACTGTACGTACATATATATCAAACTAGTATCGAATTAATGTGAGTGTACTGGTATATAGCTACTCACAGTCAGCGTCATCGTTCGAGTAGTCGATAGTCTTCGTCGGTACGCTCATGCTGCTGCCGATCCCAACCATCGCAAGCCCCAGAAGCACCTTGGAACATATTATGGCTGTCGACATCTCAACAGGAGGAGCAGCAGTAAAATACTAACAATTCGGTAGTGGCCGGAACCTGGTGCTTGATGATGGCGTTGGTCCTTGGTGAGGCTGGGATGGCGGAAGTCTTGAGAGTAAAAACAGGGGGGCGTTGTGCTGAACAACACAGACAGGAAGCGAGATGGCACCGCGATGTCGATGTGCCAAACGCACAAAATCATATTCACCATTCACCACTATGTTTTCCCTCGTGCGTCAGGAGTCTCGTAGACGGAAAGAGAAAAGAAATGATGATGTCGAAAAGTGAAACAATTGAAAGTTGTAGTGTTCGACAAGCTCATTATATATATACCATTTTTATGCGGTGTTTTCGTGTATTCACTTCGCGGGGTTCAAAATGCATCACAATCTCGCAAGCAAATTAATTGTCTCGACGCGTATCGTTATGTGTGTGTGTTTGTATCTGATATATCATACGTACGCTGGCTTCCTGAGATATTACTCTTCTTCCACTTCGTGTTGCCCCGGCCGTGCAGCAATTATCTGTTCCTCTCTTGGGCACGTGTGTTTTTTTCCTTCTAGGGGCGCTTCTGTCTCCCTGCGTCATTTGTATTATGTTTCGTTTCAGAATTCGTTTTTTATTTGTCTTTTTGTTCTTATTTTTCGGTTGGCTTGTGTCGGTGTGTTCTCGTACCCGGTACGTTAGCATCTCACTTGCCTTGCCCATTAATTTGCGTTTATTTTGTTTTGGTTTTTCTCTGTTTCACAGTCTGTGACCACAGATTTTGTATCTCTCTAGGATTAGGAATCAGGACAGGCACTGGGTGTACTGATGTGGTTGAGTAGAAAGAACGGGTTTAACGTGAAGACAGCACACACACTCGATCCAGAGAAGATATATATGGACGGCTATCCTGTGTCCTGTGGCCATGGGCTAGATTATGGCGATGAGGAGAATTCAAATCTTGGAGAAGCACAAAATGCTAAATAACAGAACATCAACAACGAGTTTTTAAATCAACAATAATAAGCTATCATAGCACAACGACACACACAACAAGCGCAGCAGGAAGAGTAGGAGTACAAGCAATCCAAAGCCGATTGCCCCGGCGAGCTGGTATAGGGGTTCCCCCGAATGCTCCTATATCGTGCTTTGCATTTTTTACCGCGAGAAGACTGCATGCAGCCCTTTCTTTTCTCTCGTCGACCTGCGTCGAATCTGTAGTATGAATATAGGAATACAGGAATATAGCAATATAGCAATGTTGTTGTTGTTGTTGTTGTTGTTGTTGTTGTTGTTGTTGTTGTTGTTGTTGTTGTTGTTGTTGTTGTTGTTGTTGTCTTCACATTAAACTCGTTTCAGTTGCAAATCCCTATAGTCTGATCTAGCAAGATCACGGCCCGTGGTCACAAAAGTGCTAGAGCCATCAGAGAATCCTAAAGAACACGCACACTTAGGAGGGAAAGGATACACAAGTCCGAAGAGGTACACCTAAAATCCCTACAGCATGTTATGCGTGTCCAAAACTGAACTACACGCCCGCAAATCTGCCTATTGCTGACTAGTCATTGCTACCGTTCCTTCCTGAGCGAGACCATCGTAACAGCCGTCACTGCCGACCGATACCGCTTCGACTATGGAAAGCCGCGGGTGAGTTTTTTGTTGTGTTTCAAACAATCGCAGTCTGGCACCCACATACAGAATGTACTCCCACCAACATAGTAGTACAACTCCAGGTACCTGGTTATATACTGGTAACGGTATGTAGTAGCAGTACTGCTCTAGTGGCGTTTCTTACTTTAATGGTATCAGTCGTAATAGCAGTGTAGCAGCAGCAGTACAGTAGAACGTAGTACAGTAGTCGAGTATATACGGAAGGTCATAGCTGGATACATGTGAGTCATTACTAGAAAACACGTGTACTACAGTAGTAACCATCCGAGAACGGTACTTTTTTTTTGTGGGTTCTGCCGATGGCTGTACTGAAAGAACCAAGACGACAATTCACACGCCGGTTGTGTCCAACAATGCCCTGAGTGAAAATGAAAATTCGCGTTCGCGTGATTTTTATATTTTTCAGTTTTGCTTTAGTTACGATATAGCCTTGAAAGGCTATTTTTGGTAAGGATTTCAAATGGTTAATTTTCAATATATTTATTTTCGGCTGGCTCAGGAAACCACATTCTAGACCCGATATTAAAATGTGTTCCCGGAGGATTGTGGTGACAAGCTATACGATCATCATACAAGTTGTATTGTAGTAAAATATCCATTTTTGATGGCGCTGAAAAATTTTCCGTTTTCGGTTTTTTTCCTTACTGACAGTAAGGAATTAACCCCAAAACGGAAAATTTTCAGCGCCATCAAAAATGATATTTTACTACAATACAACTTGTATGATGATCGTATAGCTAATCACCACAATCCTCCGGGAACACATTTTCAATATCGGGTCTAGAATATGGTTTCCTGAGCCAGCCGAAATTAA
Organism: Saccharina japonica; assembly: GCA_008828725.1. Taxonomy (NCBI): domain Eukaryota; class Phaeophyceae; order Laminariales; family Laminariaceae; genus Saccharina; species Saccharina japonica. The sequence continues at coordinate 254,055 of MEHQ01002349.1, read as the reverse complement.
ATATATTGAAAATTGGCCATTTGCAATCCTTACCGAAAATAGCCTTTCAAGGCTATAACTAAAGCAAAACTGAAAAATATAAAGATCGACGCGAACGCGAATTTTCATTTTCACTCAGGGCATTGTTGGACACAACCGGCGTGTGAATTGTCGCCTTGGTTCTTTCAGTACAGCCATCGGCAGAACCCACAAAAAAATAGCACGTTCTCAAATGGTTACTACTGTAGAACCGTGGGACGAACTACAGATGGATATCCTGAAAATAGACACAGCCTCTCTTTCAGGTAACAAGTACGTTCTACTGGTAGTGGATCGAGCCTCCAAGTTCCCATTCGGCTTCCCTCTAGAAACAAAGCAAGCAATAGGTGTAGCACGAGCGCTTACCGAACTGTGCCTAACGTTCGGAGTACCCAAGGTAATACGTTGCGACGGTGGCAGAGAATTCAGAGCAGAAGTAGTGACACACGTATGCCGTTGGATGAATGCAGACATTAAGTTCGGCCCCGCCGACCACCCGCGAGGTCAGGGTTCTGTAGAGATACTAGGAGGTTGGTTGCAAGAACTATTAGCAGAGCTATGTAGATCGTGGCCCGAGAGATGGGACGAGTACGTATCACCGGCAATATGGATCAAGCGCACTCTACCAGATATGTCGCTACCCTCTAACATGACACCTTTCGAGTTGCTGTTCGGTCGCAAACCCCGCACGTCGTTAGACTCCTTGGTACCCCTGTCAGACGATACAGACCAGAGCGGCGGCCTAGACAACTTCGTGGAACGCCGCAAACAGAACCTCCGAGAGGTCCGCCTAGCGCTCGAGAAACGCGACAACCAGAGAGTGGCCGCACGAGCCCGCGCCAACGCGGCCATCTCGAGACCATCAGCCGGAGTGACTGCCGAAAAAGGAAGCCTCGTGCTTGTCCCAAACACCCCTCCCGTCCGACAAAACCAAGCACCGAGCATCCATGACGCACAGCACCCAGCAACGAAGCACCACGCACCCAGCAACCCACGACCCCCTGAGATACGCCGAGCATCTCGTACCCGTAGTGGGACGGGAAGCAAGTGAGACAGGATAAAGTATCCTGCCAACGGGATGGGAAGTGATGGGACGGGAGAAAGTATCATGCCAACGGGATGGGAAGTGATGGGACGGGAGAAAGTATCCGACGATGGGATGGGAAGCAAGGTGGGGACGGGAGGACGGGAGGATACTAATTCGGCCATATGGGACGGAAATGGGTAGGAAGAACATGATGGCATGGGACGGGAGGTTGTGGACGGGAGACATTTCACGATGGGACGGAACGGGAATACCCGTCCCGTCCCGTTCTCTATGGGAATTCCCGTCCCGTTGACTCCCATGATAGTCCTTGCATTTCCATACATAACGGGGTTTCCATGTAGATATGTAAACGGTGCATGGATGTACTCCGTCGTGTTAGTATTACGTTCATGGTTCATTTGTCGTTGTTTCTTCCTGTCTGGATTCCGAGGGGCAGCTATTTTCGGCCCATGAGACACACCTAACCAGTCCCCCTACTCACACAATTATGCTCCACCAACGACTCGGTCGGGTGGCCTCTGTGGCGACTGTGGACCACCCACCTCCCCGTGCTGCTGCAAGACCTGCTCAAGCAGCAACAACAGAAACACGTGCTACTGCAACGCCCGGTACTGCTGCAATGCATGCTGCTGCAACACCCTCTATTGACGAGAACGCCCGTACATTAGCAGTGATATTTCGGTGGGTGCTTCTCACGCTACAGCAGCAGCAGCAGTCCTCATCCTCGGTCCGACATCGACACACATGGAAGCGAATATCACTGCAACCTTCAGGCTGAAGATATTCCCTGTCTAGGCCTACGCGTACTGCACGAAGTTTTACCGGCGGTTCCGTCCGCGGGACGAACCAAGGGAGTCACATCATGCTGCCTGCGTTGCGCAGACGGCAAGGAGTGTCGTATATACACCAACAACGGTACGAAGACTGCAATCCCACATTTGCACCAGGCAGCATAATATATTACACACCCGAGGCGACCTGCCAAATATGTATCGTACGAACGTAGCTATTTTTGGCGGATAGCGGCACGAGCACACCCAAAAAGTCATAGTTGTAGCAGTATTACACTGCATGGCATGGGCCGTGGCCCGGGCGGGCCCTTCAAAACACTTAGGCCGCCTCATCGGCAAGGTGGACGTCGTCGAAGCAGTATCGGTAGCACACTACATCTCATGGGTATCGGTCCGGGCCAGTCCGTCGAAACACATGGGCCGCATCATGGGCCGGGAGGAGCGGCCCATATGAAGCCCACAAATCATGGGCCGCGGCTCGGTCCTGCCCATCAAATTTCGAGAGAATGGGCCGCGGCCCGGCCCACGCCATCAAATGCTCAGAGAATGGGCCGCGGCCCGGCCCGTGCCATCAATTATTCAGAGGGTGGGCCGCGGCCGGGCCCATCACATTTTCAAACGTTCACGGCCCGGCCCGCGCCGGCCAATCAAAATTTTAAAAGCCTCGGCCCGGTCCGTCACCATTTTCAGCTCGGCCCAGCCCGGCCCGGACAAACGACCCATGGCAAGCCCTGGTATTCATCGAACAATGTTCTCAACCCATACGTACCTCACCCTCCAGATTCAACAAGAAGCTATGCAGGGTGATATCTAAAAAGGGTCGAAGCAAACTATTTCGCCAAAACAATCTGCGTGCTGCTCCTCCAAAGCTTCAAACTGAATACATGAACAGTCTTCGTGCCAAATAGCTCTCTAACGAGATGGAAGCGCATGTCAGTATGGTTACTCCGAGCAAAGAGTTATCATCCAACGCTATGCCCCCCCCTCTCTGTGTCTTAAACAAAACGGAGACGCATGATCGGTGTCGCCCTGGGCAAACAATCGATAACATTTCGCCCGTGAACAAAGCCACCGTCACCCCTTCACCTAGGGCGACGTACTCTGCCGCCGCTGTGGACAGCGTAACGTGCCTCTGCGTATTACTGGTCCGACTGCCGGTCGCACCCCCCAGGGTAATTACCGTCTCCGACACCTAACGCCTGTCTCGTTAGACTTGTCGTCGCAGTCAGCATCACTATATACGCAGTCCAATCAAATCCCGAACCCCTCGAAAACGGCAAGCCTATACCCCTGGTCCCGTCAAGGTATGCCATAATATTCAGAGCTGCCTTCCGGTGCCTGTCCGTGGGGTTGTAGGAGTGGCGCGTCACGGCACGCACAACGTTCGACATGCCCGGCCTTGTCATGGTCAACAGCCACACCCAAAGATGTCACAGCCTCTCTGTATGAGCAGTCTACTCCAGGCTCGGCCTCCTCTGTCGGACCTAGTACCATGCCGGGAGTCGATGGGGATGTAATATATAATATGATGAGTTCCCTACGAAAATCATTCAAAAACATGCTCTAAATGTACGCCTTCGGCGTAATAATTGTTTTCCCCAATTTCCAGTCCCGTTCGAACGCATAACTAGAGTACCAAGAGAGGTAGCACGTTTTGGTCTGAATCGTTTTCTGAACGATCGTACTCCTTAACTAATTTCGTCGGACTTTCATTTTTGTGACGAATAATGGTTCAGAGTATACTTCGATCAGGATATTTCTCATCCGGCAGCACTTTTTCCCCCCTCCAAAATCATTGTTTCGGTGAGGTGCATCATGTATGCCGCTCCTTAAGTGAGAAGCTCAGAAAAAACATGGTCCACCTCTATCGTAGCATGTGTCCCAAGTTTGTTCTACGAGGTTGTTCGTGGGTGATTTCGTGCCTAACGCGGCACGGAAGTCTCTGCGCGCGTCTCGCTCGGTTCTGCAATCACGATGACATCTACATGAACAGCCATAATCGGTTCTTCCTTGCCGTCGACAGCTATGCGAACAACACACGGATTTGTCCTACACTGCTCCATGCTGTACTCTACCACGGTATCCTCCGGTAATCCGGGCCAATAGAGTAGAGGTGCACCATGCCACCATGCCAACACAAGCTACGGTAGAGGTGCGCCATGCCAGCACAAGCTGCGGCAGAGGTGCACCATGTTTTTTTTCCGAGGTTGTCATAATCGCTTGAGGAACTCTATACTATTACTAAGTCAAAACATGATTTTGGAGGACAACAAAAGCGCTACCCGAGATGAACAATCCGACGGCCTGAGTCATCCCACGGTAGGGGCGCAGCATAATTTTCTGAGCTCCTCACATGAGGAGGTCAATATCTCACCCGAACACATGACTTCGGAAACATTCGTTCGCGCAACCCGACCAAAACTTCCAATGCGGTAGTCCGAAAACAAATACACCAGTAAAACAAAAATAGTATCCGGTGGTTACTCGCGTGGGGAACACAACCGGTCAGAAACTATTGATGAGCCTAAATGTGGTGCCCCTACCGTGGGTTTGCTCGCCTAACGATACAACGAAAAATATTGGAACACAAAAAGGGATTTCCGACGATATTGGGTTAAGGTAAGGAGCCCCTTCCCTTCGTTCGGAAACGTTTTCAGCCAAAAAAAGGTATACCTCTGCCTCTATCGTAGCACGCTTCTGCCGTCAGCTCTCCTTTACACCATACAGGGACCGGTTGGGACGAACGATTTTTCCGGGCGGGCCACCACACCCGCCGGGTAGTTTCATGAATATTTCGTTGTCTAGTTTTGCGCGAAACGAAACCTTGGGCGGCGTCTAAATGGAAAATCTGTCACCCATGCTCATTGGTATACAGCCGCCAGAAAGTTTAACTGACGCTGACGAGGGAGCTGGTGTAAACGTTTGAAAAGTAATCTCCAGCATCCTGCACTTGGCGAAAACCCTTACGTCACAAGTCTAGCCTTTGTCGGTACTATGAAGCCATCCTTGTCCGCCTTGTAAGTGAACGCTCGCTTCCAGCTTTCAGGTTTCCGCCCTTGCGGCCGTGTCGCGGATTCGTATGTACAAGTCGTTTTGTGACCGATCAACCCAATATGTACGACCTCGTGCGACGCTGCTTTGTACTTAGAGTACAACGCTTACCGATCTACTGTGGACTACTGTGGTGGTCATTCTACGTCAGCCGGGAAATCACTCGGTTTACACACGTTCAACTCCCCTTGTTCTCCACGGGCCCTCCAGGCCGCATGGCCTCTATCGTCCAGGATGTGCTCTTCGCGATGCTCCTAGACTTCGTCCACACTTACGCTGCTGCAAGCAGCGCGTCCGGAAACTCAGAATCCATCGTTAGCTGATGTCCCGCAGAGTCCCCCTCCTAGCGTTGGCTGTGACCTCGCGCTTGGCCCCGTACAGTCGCGAGGAGCCGTCCCCAGTTGCTAAGCTCGTGTGATTCCCTCCCCGCCTGGACGGCGAGGGGGTCCTCGCCGTTCTCTTCATCGGTGTCAGAGGTTGATGCTGCGCCCGGTTCACTTTCGGCCCTTCTTACCGAAGCCCGAGGAGGCGTCCACCGTGCCCCCTTGAGACAAAGCGTTCATCGCGACTCTTTCGGCCCTCCCTGCTGGGACCGAGAAGGCGTCACCTGCGCCCCCTTGAGACGAATCGACCGACTTAGGTGTCCTGGCACCGGCATCGTCGGCGGTAGGTGTCTGTTGTGCGCGCTTCTCCAAGCCCGCGTCCAGATCAAATCCCCGCGTCACTCGAGGGTGTTCGTGTACGTCAGATCGTCGTCTAGCTCGCCCACCACCCCGGTCCCACCTTGGTCCGGCGTGCTCTCGCTGTCCGCCACGGACCTCCCCTCTTCCGTAGGCCGGGAGTCATTTTTCTAGACAGGTACAAGTGCTGCAGGTGACACGCATTTCCAGGCGATAGCGCGCGTGATTAGCACGGCACGGTGTCTAGCCAGCACTCGTATATAATCTCGAAGGTGGATGGGTGTAGGGCCAAGGTAAACACACTCCTGCGCCTTCACCTGTGATATAGTCTCCCTCTTTGCCCTACAGTAGCCAGGCTTGAGGAAGGGTGGAAGTACTACCGGGGCAGAGGGGGAGGGGGTACCATGCCACATCTCCTGACGGCGACTTGCTCTCTTGGTTGGATGTAGTTGTTGTGGTGTTCAAAGCATCACACGCCCAGCGGGACGCTTCAGCCCACAACGACAGCATTGCCGGTGATTGCGGGCTGGGAACCATATCATACGTCTGGCTTCGACCAGCCATTACGGCCTTCTCGATAAAACTTAGCGCGCCTTTTGTTACCATCATTGAACTGGGGTTACCCACATTCAATTGGGGATTATCGGCCGCCATGAATTCCTGCTTGATACCTCTCGGTCTACACAGCTCTACAACCCCCCCTGGAATTTGCCACAACCACCTGATCGATCGATTACCACCTTGGGAAGGTCACAGTGTGCACAACAATCCGGAAGGAAGTGCTCGAGCAGTTCGGCGGTGTCCGACTTGTGGCGCACAATGTTCACGTACGTATGTATGCCGTCAAAACTCGTCGGGCCCTATGAGGGTGCACCATTTCCTCCCGAGAGACTCTTACCATCTTAGGCTCTCTCTCGAATCCACAAAACTTCTCCCGAGATAAATACGTGCTCGCGTGTGCGTTGCCTGCTTGATACCGTTGCACGCCCTTTCGTCAAGGAGCACCCGTTGCACTCCATCAGCCCCCCCCTCGAGGACCCCTTGGTGCTCCGCTGTCTTGCCGAGTAGAACGTTGTGAAAGTGTCCAGCAGCGCAATGGAAGTCGTTGATGTTAATCGCAGGTTTGTTGGGCGGTTGTCCCGGGGCGAGTGCAGCATATGATTTTCCCTGCTACTACGGTCGACAGTGTAGCCGGCTGAACAGGGTTCCACTCAATGGAAACCCGATCGAACGCTCTGGCTTACAGGAGGTCTAAGTACAACCCCCGTGGGGGATCCCTCGAAAACGTAGCCGTTCTTGATTAGAGTGGGCAGAGAAAATAAGCCGTAGCAGAGATATGGCACTTGCGCAACGATAGATAGCAGCGGTTGCACAAGACCGTTTCCCGGCCGAACGAAAAAGTTGATATTGACGTATGCTTCGATCGAGGGACGTATGCTTCGATCGAGGGAGTACTACCATCAATAATGTACAGTTCAAAGGGTACGTCGACACGTGATCTGCTGAGGGCGCCATGCGAGTAGACATTCCAATTATCGCAAATCCAGGCCTCGTCTCCTACCTGCCAAGCCAACTCCACCCCCCCCATTCTGCCTAAACCATAACCGCACGTTCCTGTCTCTTCGGCCTTGGAAGCTGAGTACTGCACCGCACCACGATCACCGTCACCGTCCCTCGATCCAACCTCGCTCGTCACCGCCAGCACAGCCTCTCCCTTCCGTATGTGGCAGACATCAGCAGTGTGCCCCCCTTTCGTTGCATCGCCTGCATAGCTTCACCGTGCAGTTCGCGATCCCAATGCTAGTTCTTGCCACATGTGAAGCACCTCCTCACGGGGGTACCAGCTTTCCGCGGCTATCGCGCTGTTGCCATTGCCACCAGCAGTCACGGTCTAGCCACCACCGAACTCACCGCTGGAGTGTGCACCCTTCTCTCCAGCCCTTTCTGGCTAGTCTGGCTGACTCCTCGTTGAAACAACCTCAACTATCGGTGGACCTGCAGCTGCTCCGCGGTCCATTGCAACGAAATTCCGCGAAACACCAGCATAAACAATCTTATATATGTCTGCTGTATTTAGTACGAGGCCTGCTCCAACAGTAACAGCAGCAGCACTACAGTAGTGTCTCGCACATAAATGGGTGCTGCCTCTCGTGAACGTCCCCCTACAGTTATTGTCCCTGCTGGGCTCTCCCCTGCAGGCGCGCCGTCCAGAGCGCCGCCGGGCTCCGAACGGTCGTTGTCCCCCATGAACTCGGCTATCATCGTGTTCATCATGGCGTGCATCACCGTCTCCTTCCTCTACTCCAAGACCAACTGACCTTCTCGTTTCAGCTGTTGAACCTGATATTTCGTGGAGATTTAGTGCTCTTCGTGAGCTGACCCATTCACCGACATCCTTGACACTCTGGTACCAGGCCTCAAACGAGTTCATTCAGTAGTGTGTTCGTAGATTCCAAGTCAAGATACCGACCGCCTCGCGGTCGGATGAAATTCCGGATACAAGCTGTATGAGAGGCAAAACGAGACAGAGGGAGAGAAGTCTTGATACTCCCACCCCGAGCCAAAATGTTAATACTAATACCTGCGAAGGTGTGTGCAATCCTAGCTACAACGTGTAACTGTCGTGCTGGAACGATATAAACGAATATGGCTGTCGGGTGAGGAATACAGTCCCCCAAGTGCGGAACCTCATCAACAGTACGGTACGAGTAGCTACTTTTTTTTTTTTCCATGCCATTGATCATTTTCACCCTTTCGTTCTCTCTTCTCCCTGCCATGGTCGTAACTCAGATCCGGGGTCACAAAGTAGGCTCCCCACTGTGATTCGTGCCTTGAATTTTTATCGCGAGAAGACTTCAGCCCTTCCTTTCTCTCGTCGACTCGTATCGAATTTCCTAACATACTACTAATAATGCAGTATACCCGTACAGGAGGACGCTCGGATTCGTACCATGCCAGACATGCTGAATCGGGCCACACGTTAGCGTGATGAACCCCGCATGTAGTGCGGTTCGGTCCAAGGGGAACAGACAGCCAACACGTTTACAGTCAGAATGCTGGAGGTGCTTGCCGTGTGCCGAACATACGTGTGTGCGTAAACACATCGATCAGACACAGTCGCTGGGAGGGCCACAACGGTGCCGCTCAATACGTGTACAGATGAGGCCAGCGCCCCCGCCGTGTTTGTAACCCATAAACCTTGCTCCTGTAACCGCTCAACACGTGTATCATACTGGTGATGAGTGAAGACAACGCCCTACGTGTTGGCAGCCCGTCACCATTGTTCATGTCGTTGTTTTATCGGATGGCTGCTCGCTGTCAGCACTTCCATTCGATGGCCCCAGCTGAAACGGCGTTGCATTGAGGTGTTGGTGCTAGCGCGCCTGTTCGCCAGTACACGTCGATTTGTCGGGACCATTTGTGACGGAGACAAACAGCTTCCTCCAACGAGTAGCCGCAGCGAGCAGTCCCACGGTAGGGGTTCCAGTTTTGGGCTCTGTATTCTCTGACCGGTTAAGCTCCTCACGTGAGTAACCAGCGGATACTATTAATACTTTACTGGTATATAGTTTTTTGGACTACCGCATTGGAAGGTCTGATCGGGTTGCGCGAGCGAATGTTTCCGAAGTCATGTTTTGGGTGAGACATTGAGCTCCTCATGTGAGGAGCTCAGCAAATTCTGCTGCGCCCCTACCGTGGGGTGGGTCCAGCACCTCGTCAAGGTGGCAGATTCCAGTGTATAGACAGAGTCTCCGTTCGGTGGTAGGTGTTCCCGAGGGACTTCCATCGTCTGCCTGAAAACACTGGTGATAGCCGCAGCCTCGCAGTGCCAGAGTTTTCAACACATACCGCTCCCATCGGCTCATCTGGATAACTCGAACCAGTGCTACGCCCCCGCGTCTGAACGTGATTTTACAGGGGCCTCTTCTGGCGCCTCCCTTTAACAGTAAATTATACCGGTAACCTTCCCAGATCTGGACAAGATGCGTACTACGTTTCGGCTGAAACATTTTCGGAATGACGACGCACCTTAACCCAAAATCGTCCGAATTTAACTCCGTGATGAAACGTTTTTCGTGGTATACTTGGGTCATGATATTGTTCATCAGGTATCACTTTGGTTTCCTCCAAAATCAGTTTTTGACATAGTATTAGTATAGAGCTCCTCAAGTGACCACCCTCAGAAGGCTAAACATGGCCTGTATGCAGGTGCACCTGCATCCAGGCTACCGTAGCGTGCGTCGCAATGCCTGGCTTAGCACAACGGATTTCCAGTATCTCATGCGCATTCCCTCCGCTACGAGAGGACGACGGAGAACTCGGTCAAGTAACTCCGACATTCTGCAGGCTCCCCACACCACAAGGGCGTTAACGTGACCCTCTTCTCTAACCTCCTCGTAGCCGTTTCGAGCAGCCGCACCCTCCCCATCCGAACAAGGCTTAGCAAGCAGGGTACGGTAGCAGCATATAGTCGAGCGCATTCCCTCAGCCTAAGGTCGGTCGCCCCGATGGTCTAGAGGTAACCCCGAACGCTTCTAAAGGTTTGTGTCTGGAGTGCGAAACTTACGTAGGTCGGACTTTTTAGTTTATTTGCAAAACTAATTAAAAAAACGGGATCAACTGCTGAGAGCGCCTAGTAGCGTGGGTAGGCACAATTCGATGCGAGTCGACGAGGGAAGAAAAAGCTGAAGTCTTCTCGCGAAAAAAATGCAAGGCAAGAGCCGTAGTGGGGGAGGAGGGAGAGGAGCCTACTTTGTGACCCCGGGTCTGAGTTACGACTAGGAAGGAGAGAGAAAGGAAGGGCAAAGATATTAAATAGGATGCAGAAAAAAAAAGGAGGGTGGCGAGTTCAATCGTAGGACCAACCGGGCTCGTACCCCGGAGAGACCTTGGCGTAAGATACCTCTTCCACCTACTAAAAAAAGAACGATTCCGACGCATGCTCGCGTTTACCTGTAGCCAGAGAGATCTCCAGCAAGCGTGTCCCATGTTGCACTTGCGTGCTTCTTCTGGTGTGGCTTCTCCAATGAGCGTGCGGACTTCGTTTAGGTGCATTGACGCCTCTGACTGGGATGTGTGCCAACACCAGTACCGGCTGTCAGTGTGTCCACGCCCATGTCCGTGACCTGTAGACCTGTCGCGAAAGTTTCTGGTGGCGACTTCAACCGTAAATTTCTGATCACATCGGAGGAGGTACGGGCCCGAGCCGGTCGGCGCACACCAAGTGGCAAGACCAACCGGTGGTGATGTAGATCATGCAGTGGCCTTGGGCGAGGTGTTTTTCTTTGTTCGTGTTCCCCAAGCGTATACACCTGACGAGATGGCGTGCTGCCACTGTACGTAGGTGAAGCCGTTGTCGGTGAAGTATGGAGGATCCTCAAACCTTGGGAGTTGATGTGCCCAATTCGTCTGTAACGTAGATAGTTTCTGGGGGTACCTCTGGGGCTGACAGAGTCGTCGTGCCATCCGCAAGGGCCGATGCTTTTGCAAGGCGCAGAAAACCTGCAAGGAACCACTATGTAGGGATCGGTTCACGCTTGGCTGTTGTATTGGTAAGACGTGATGTTGAGATGTACTTGTTCCAGGCGCCGGCGACAGTCGGTGATTCGAGGATAGCGATAAGAGTAGTCTAGGATGTTGGAGAGGCTACTGTGTAGCAATAAAATACGTCCCAAACCAAGCACAATGTTCCAATGATTACTGTCTTTCGCGGTGACCATCACCCCGGAAAATGTGCTGGCGCCAGTTCCTTACCCCTCGGCGAAACCGTAGGGGTGGCAGTTACTCATGCCTTCACGAATTTTGGAAGCGGGAGAGATATCAAACGACAACACACCGTTTTAATACTCACTCGTGGACACCCAAAGCACCAACTATGGTGAGTATTGCTCTGTCATATTGGATGGAGGCGGTAGCGGAACCCCAACCCCGTCACGTCTTCCTTCAATACAAATTAGCCTGACAAAGACCGGATTATATTAGGAACTCCGACGAGCGTCCTACTTGCCACCCGTCAGAGCCAAAGGCCCGAATTAAATTCGGCATGCGATGGCTGCGCTCCGATCACCGTAAAGAAGACGCGTGTTCACAGCCAAATACGTGTTGACTCTGTTTGATTTGCCTTGAGTTATATAACGGGGACGTGACCCCCTGGGCAAGCGACGTTTGAGGCGGGACGTTTCGAGGCGAGACACAGGGTGATCTAAAAACGCTTGAAAACGAAGGTGACCAGAGACATGTGAAGTAGGGGAACACGTGCACTGTCAAGGATGGTGGGGGCAGTGTTCTACACTACTGTAAAACCTACTGGTAGTACAGCAGTTTGGTGTCCGTCAAGCCCACGAAAGGCAGCTTTGCTGTCTGTCAAGAAGGGGGAAGGTATGACGTGTTTCTTGAAAGGAATTCCACATCAACATGCGGAGGTTGTGAGCCCCGGTGAAGCCAGTACTCAAACCAGATTTTCCGCACAAACGGTCAGGGGTGGGTCACTTAGGTGTGTGTAATTTTGGAAGAGACGACACAAATGACGCCGGGATCACTACAGCCTCGACCGGCAGGGAATCGTTTATCGCGTAAAGCCGATTCGGACTGGTCCTACGATAGGGGGGGTAACCACATTTTCACTACAGAGTTTTGGCCACTCAGAGGAGTGGCTCCGAATCTAGCTAAGAATTGGACCTAAACAAAGCGTGTTGGCGTTGCGTAACAAAACTTCCAATGGAAGTGCATATAGAACAGCAAAAACAAAAACAAAAACGGTTATGAGTATTATACAACGCAGTAAAGCAGTCACTCGGCATAGTGGCTCTGTGCAGGTGAAAAACAAGCACCTATACATGACCCCCCTACCATAGGACCAGTCGTTCGGTAGTCGTAGACCTACTTGAAATGAGCAAACCACAGAAAGCAGTGAATACGTTTTTCTGCCCAGCGAGCGGTGATCTGCAGCTGAACAATACCTTCTACGTTGGGCCTTGCGGCGGGACTCCATTCCCTCGTCCGTATATACACAGGCTGGTCCGTATAAATACAGCTAGTCCGGATAACAAAGCAAACAATAATACTCATATCTAATTACGAAAACTACTCAATCAACTCAATCAGCTTGTTTGCATTCCTCCGTTCTTCCAGCGTCATTTTGATCAGAATCGTGGGTGTGCAAGACCGGAGATAATCTGAAGCCTCTACTGCTATTATACTCATAGCTGGAAGAACAAGAGCTAAGTGGAGATGATGACACGGCGCTGCCCAATCACCACCAACGGCTGAAGGCGACTTACGGTTGGCTGTGACTCCTTTCCTCGCCGGCCATCTGACGTGCGAGGGAACGAACAAGTACTTCCGTATCTTCCTTCGAAGCAGGTGTGTCAAGAGTTCCGGCACATACGCAATGGTTGGTCTGGGTTTTTACCAGTCGCTCGATTGGGGGGGGATAACCTGACCTTCTACGGATCGAAAAATCTACGTGATATATCAGCACCGGTGGTCAGATAGTGCTCGGTAAGGTGGTTGAGTCATCTCCCCCAGATAGGCTTCCGAACGCATACATACTCGTATCGTAGCTCTGCGAAGTACACACATATATTTACCAGGAGGATTGCGATTTCTGACATCACGCCCCTTGACCGCAGGTTGGCTTCCTGGGTCCTCAGTTCCTGTTAACACGATTCATAGTATACCATTGAAGCCGGTCGCCCCGGTGGTCTAACAGGTACAGCCACGACGCCTGTTAGCGTTGGAGGTCGGGGGTTCGAGTCTCCTCGTATGGAGATTTTTATCCTCAAATGACACCAACTGTCGAGAGCGCATATTATAGCGTGGGTAAGCGCAATTCGACGAAAGTTGACGAGGGAAGAAAGTGCTGAAATCTTCTCGCGATTAAAAGGCAAGGCAAGAACCGTAGTGGGGGAGGAGGGAGAAGAGCCTACTTTGTGACCCCGGATCTGAGTTACGACTGGGGAGAAGAGAGAAAGGAAGGGCGAAGATAATAAATGGGATGGACAAAAAAAACAAAATGATCCTGTCTCCTTGAAAAACGATGAGTTCACAGGGAGGGCCCCATCGTCTATTATCGCAATGAAAAATGCTGAGGTATGAAATACTGAACCTTCTCGTGAGTAATGCTCTCGTAGCGCTAAATAGATGGGGATCGCCAAACGAGCGAATAAAATACCTCAAGTCGCTGGCGCGCGTACTTTGAGAAGTGAGAAGCAGATAATCCTGGATTTGGTAGGAACCTAGGGGCGGCACACACACTATTCATGTTTCGGGTGAGCTTCTCATGTATGTATGTGAAGAGCCTAATTTAGACAGCGGGACGGTGGCCATGGAAGGGGGCGGCATTGCTGTATGTACACTCGGTTTGTTAGAGGCGCCAGCACTGACAGCAACAACTAAGTTGCTGTGACACCAAAAAAAGACAGGACGTCGGAGGGGAAAACTGACCGTGCAAAGTGACGGTTACAGTGACGGTTACAGTAGTGACGGTTACAGCGGCGGTTACAGACAGTGGCGTTACAGCAACAGCCACGTGCATACGATATAAGTGCATGCACTGCTTGTGACCGCAGGACGATACACATCAGTATCTGAGTTACAATGTAAGATGACGCACGGCACGGGCGTAACTCGATCTTGTCAGCAGCACTGCTGGCTGCTGGGTGGTCAATCCTCGCTCCAAGACGGATACGGGTATAGTAACCACGAAGCCTCCATTGTTCTCGTCTCTTCTCTTATCTCGGGGGTTGACAACACGGAAGATGCCATTGCTTTCGTCTCTGTTCTTATCTCGGGGGTCTCCCGTGGGATTATTAAGTGGTTCTCAATGGGCGACATCACTCTAAATATATATAATAGGTGTAAACGTAGGTCGTGTTGTTCGGTTCGCGCAAGCATGTTCATCCCTACAAAACCAGGAGCTACAGGTAGACACGTCGAAATTCCACTAATAGACGTCTCAGATGACATATATTGTGTCGAAGCCATGTGAATTGAACGCATGGCTCGTCTTGGGGCCACCATGTAGATGGCAGGGTGTTTCCAATAATAGTGTATCAAGGTGTCATCGTCATCGTAGACTCGACCTCCTGACTCGGTCGGTAGGTCTGTTCAAGGGTGTGTGAAGCGTGGGGGCTGCCAAATCGAATGTACACAAGAAAGAGGATTCAAGAATCGTGTGGTTCAGCGCGTAGATCTGAGCGCGCAGATGCAGGCTCAACCGTGATCACTCTCGCGTACTAACCAAATACATGAATGAATACATACCCGATACACAGCGGAGATCGTTGCTGCACATTTCGCTGGAACGCGAGGTACGAGTAGTGTAGGGTAGTCCAGAACAAAAATGTTGTTTTAAATATCAGGGTAGTCCGGTGTCTCGAGCGAAGCCCAGACATGTTTCCTCTATTGTGTACGTATCCCGAACGTACTCTTAGTGTTTAATATTAGCTCGCCTGGAGACCAGGTTAGTGAATTACGCTATCATCGCGTGGTATTGGACCGTGGTACGCCCAGTAGACGGGTACCCCCAACACACACCTGGGTTGTCTACGTACCCAACCGCAACATTTACTAAATGCTCCTGAAGTGTTATCACATTCTTCTGAAGCTCATACAATATGCAAACCTAACATACCCGCCACAGCCAGAACCAGAACTACGTACACCACCAATCAAACCAACCGCTTCGCGAACAGTTCGCGCATGATGCTGCTGACCATCCCGAGACAGAGAGGGCAATGTTGGTTATCGTCCATCCTACTTCCTTGCAGTCAAACTTACGAACAGAAATGGAAACCTTCGTCTTGACGAGGTATATAGACGCCAAGTTACACAGCAGGCCCCCCTCCTATTAATCGACGTTACTGCTATCTTGTCACCTGTCAGCTACCAGATTGAGCAGGTCAAACTCTTGCAATAGGCTCCTACTGCGGCGGAACATCATGGAATTCATCCTTCGCCGACAATATAACTGTCGTATACACCACCTGTTACATCCAACCGCATATGAACCCCAAAATTGAACTGGTCATGCTCTTCTTAGGCCTTGTAGCTCAAATTGCACGCCGTGAAGCCTTGTAGCGCATAAGCTTCTGGATGCTTATCGCACGCTCGTGGCAATTCGTACCTATCTAGGACTTACAACTCCCACCCTAAGTAAGGATAGAGCCGAAATCAGGAGGCACGGAAGGAAAGACGCTACGAAGGGGCATAAAGGCGGGACTCAACGATCGGTCAGCCTTATACGACCAGCCAAACCGTGGGCAGCAACGGTTAACGCACCATTTGGGGCGATGGCCAAACGAGTACCGGGTACACGAAACTAAACTACTGCCGACAAATACCCAGTGAACGTCATAAAACCAGTGAATGCTTGTGAACGAGGGTGTACGGAACTAAACTACTGCCGCCAACTAATCAGTGAACATCACATAACCAGTGGATGTTTGTGAACGAGCCACTTTAAGTAGTGTACCAGGTAACCAAAACCAATTTGCTCGGAAGAAGTCACCGAGCTATAATATTATAATAGTCAACAAATCAACAAAACGCTCTTTAAGATGATTTAACAGCACCTACTTTACGGGTCATCAGGCATTTTCACATAATCAAGTCGTACGAGACAATTAACAAACCCAGCTTACTTGTAGCATGAGCGATCAACTTAGCGTTCGATTCTGCCGAAGAGAGGGCTGAAGAGGGCGGGGAAGCACCCACGGCTACGCGTATGTTGAACCTACTGCTAGTCCTAGCGTTACACGTGGACATCACACCACGCACCAGGCACAACCATTCTGTCGGCGGCGCAGCCGAACAGCGGAGGGTAACACCTACTACTACTATGAACAGGTGTTCTACTTTGGCGGCATCACTCACCCTATTCCAAAGGGGTCCCTAGATTGTACGCTAGATTGTACGCAGGTGCCAATGTGTTAATGGCAATGCACACCGCGGCGAAATAGGGCACCTGCTACACACCAATATGTGTTCCACTTTGATAGTATCAAACACTCTACTCGTATACTTCGTATATGTTTAAGGATTCCCTATACTGTAAGAGCCACGTTTCAATAGCAACACTTGACTCTTCGATGTTGCTATCAGGGAGGGGGGCTGCCCGCACCCACCTGTGCACCAGCGCCCAGGCAGCAGGCAGGCGTCAACCAAGGGCAGGCGGTACAAACACGTGCTGGTCCATACAGAACGTTTTCCTGCACCCGGGCACCTTCTCGTCCGTGGCAAACAAACCCTTGTGCATGACGCCTTCTCGCTCATAAGGAAAACTTTCATACTTGCACATGATTCGCCTTCCAAATAACGTGTCCAAGACCGGAACATATGCAACAAAACTATTCGTCGTCTTAACCTCCACAAGACGGGTATTCTCACGCAAACCACGGTCTGTTTCTTGTACTGATCCAGAATCAAAGGGACGCCCAACCGGGTCCGTTCTCGAGAAGTTTGTTGTCTTGGTACCTACCGTACACAAGCCGCAAGCCTCATGTCATCAAGCCCCCGTGGAGTAGACACTGAGAGCGTCGCGGCCACCACACATTTCGTCGGCATCTCCCGCGCAAGGGTAAGAGCAGATGTCATCAGAGATTTTACCGTGGACAGTGTAGTTGTTGTCGCCGCACCAGCACTGTCAGGGAAGGGACCGACGGAAAATTGCACCATGACGAAGAGACAGCAGGAGAGGGGCGCGTCAGGAAACTTAGCCTTACACCAGCACCAGCGAAGAAACAGACAGGTGACCTTACCTCATTTCTCAAAAACCGGGCAGGAGGTAAAAGACAGAGACCAGATGCACCAGCACCAGCAAAGGCACGCATGCGCGTGTACGGTGGGGGTGGAACGCTTTTGTCAATTATTCGTGGCCGGCGAGGCTCCTCATAGGATTGAGGAGCTAGTACCTACCTACAGCAGTGCCGCTGGGACGCCGTTCATCTGTGTCGGAGTTTTGTGTTATTGTGGAGCCTGTTTTCAGGAAACGAGATTCTCTGGCGGGCTGCACGTTCATTTGGGGGACACCACTCTGTATATAATACAGTAGCACGTATACCAGGAAAAAAAAAAGACACAATAGAAACTGCAGTTTCAATCGCTAAGGGCAGCCGCTGACGAGCAACGCCTCGTAAGGGTTGTTGCTTATATCGCATGAGGATATCAACATCATCTCTAGTGCACCCGAAACATGAATCCTTACAAGTTGGTTCGCAACCCGACCGAGATTGTTTGTGGCCTACAGATATACTACAGCAATAGACCGAAAGCAAATATACTACAGCAGTAGTACCAGGTAGTAAATTTGATACCATTCTATTAATAACCGGTTGTTGCGCATTTGAGGAGCTGAACCGCGGTCAGACAACAATGCCGCAGAAAGTACAAACCCCTCCTCCCCCCCGTACCGTAGGAAGAGTCATGCCTATTAATAGTGCAATTCAGCCCGCACACAGAACGCCAACAGCAACATATCAAACCTCGCTTAGCTACGTGGGACCCCTGGTTACTGGAGGATTTCGGGAATCGAACGTAATCGCGATATATACCTGGTTGTAGCACGAACAAACCGTTTCCGCGACGTCGTCTAGAAACGTGTCAGCGACACACTATTAATAGTCAACCACATAGTATACGTGTTTAGTACACAGTGGTAATGCCTAACAACCTACGCGCGCAGAAGAAACGATGCACTGACTGTCAAGTCTCCAGGAATAATGATGAAGTTTTGCGTCTTCTATTCCCAAAGCATGCCCATATGCGATGCCCATACGCGTAGATGTTCATAATCCTGGAGAGGAGTGATTCTTGGAATCGGGATATGGATAATGTTTTGTGAAGCAAGCAGCAAAACCCGCTCTCCCAAGCGCTTCGCCCGACAAATAAGTGTGACTCAGAAACTGCCACTGCTATATATGTGAACGACGCAACACGCGGTCGAGCGGATGGTAAAAATCAGGGTGTCGTTACAGTTCCACTTGCTGCATCCTTTCTCTTCAAAAAATAGCTCGCCTCACCTCGGTGGAGTATTGTGTGCCGGCGAACGCGTGCCCTTTGTCGGAACAGCGCGAGATGCACACCTGCCGAAAAAGAAAACGAAACACACAGGTTTTCATCAGTATGAGGGAAGAGGGTGTGTAAGGCATGGGTTTTCATCACTATGAGGGGAGAGGGTGTATAAGGCATGGAGATGCACACAGGTTTTCATCAGTATGAGGGAAGAGGGTGTGTAAGGCATGGGTTTTCATCACTATGAGGGGAGAGGGTGTATAAAGCATGGGGATGCACCACAGTTGGTCATGTAGCGGAACAATTTTTTTAACCAGTACCAATATGTCCCGAAATATAAGAACCGTTTTAATCAACTATTAATGTACAACACATGCTTATATTTCGGTACAGATTGGCACATAGTTTACATTCTGAGGAACTACTCAATGAGGTATACGCCTTACTGTCACCCAATAAGGCACACGCCTTCTGAGGCAAGAGCGCCTTGGGAGGCATGCTTTATCGTTGGAATATAGTTAGTATTTCACTACGTATGTTCTGTGCGATGCAACCTAGTCCACTAGAGTATTCGTCGTCGGGTTAGGTTTGCTTTTCTCGAAACCAGTTTCTGGTTGAGGTAAACTAATAGTACACTGATAGTACACTAACAGTACACTAATAGTACACTAATAGTAATAGTACACTATTAGTGGTACAAAAATTCTCAAGTGAAAGATTCATAAAAAATGTTTTTTATACAACGTCTCTACCGTTAAAGTGGTGCTTTACGACCAACACTGCGGGCTCGAATCAAACATTACAACACGAAAATATGACCAATCAGAAAACTGCGGGCTCGAAATGTCTTTCTCTAAAATGAGTAAGGGTCGAGCAAGCGCGAGATCAAACGACGAACAGCCAACAATAGATTCCACTACAGTACGTAGACTCACGTCGGAAGTCATTCCCGCTGAAACATACTTTCCCTCCAAGTTCATTGCCCGAGTGCCTTTGATGTCTTTGTAGCAGCCCTTGTATTCCGACTCAATCTTGTACGCGGTGATCTTGTCGTTCCCGCCGCAGAACTCGCCGCTTGTGCCCTCGCACTCCATGTCACATTCGCCCGATGCCAGCTCTTCCCCGTTCTTGGTCAGGTCGGGGTCTACGGCACACCAGCACTGTCAAGTGCGATGCGACAACATCGATAACGGATGGGTCGTTCGTTCGGTAGAACGCGCACGGTAAAACGGCATTAAGATACGGTTGGGAGGGTAATGTGAGTTGGCGTTTCGGCTTCCGTTTTCAGCGTTTCAAGGTGTCGCGCAGGGGTGGGGGGGAGGGGGGGGGGGGGGGGTGGGCTGGGAGTCTCGTAAAAGGAGGCGGTATGCGCGGGTTCTTAGAAAGCATCCATATACTGGCCAAATACTTCATGGGGCGTTGTTAGGCTGTGCACGAAAAATGTCGAGCGGGTTTTTTGGAGTGAAGTACTCTCGGCAATATGGCGATTAGCACCTACCAGTACCTAACAAGGTAATTTAACTACTGGAACCACCAACTGCTTGATTTGTCAGTACAACGTGAGGCCGATTGGATGCATAGCACAACCTGGAAGAATTTTATGCTGGGGCCGAAACATCGACTATAAAGTGGCCGCATTCAATGCAAACACGCAAACTACTTTATAGGGCACTGTAAACCTAAGTGAGGTGGGTCATCTATAAACAAATATTCAACCAAGCTATACGTCAGTCTTCCGAGACTTTCGTAGAGAGAGTTTATATGACAGGACATAACGACTGATTTTCTGCAATATATCTCCAGTCGACCAAGCTCACACTTCAGCCGGGTCCAACGTATACATGTACATATACATGTAAGACCGAGCAATCGCCGAAGAAGCAACGATCGTGATTACTGAGAAAATCTACGTACAGCAGTATGATAACAGTGGAAGGAAAGTAACACCAAGAAGTGCAGAAACATATCGTACCTCCGTGGCGTATTGCGTGCCGAAGTGAGTGTTCGTTCCATCGTCGCAAAGCTCGTGGCAGATCTGCAGGACAACATCATAGCAGGCATACAGGCAGGCACATAGCAGGCACATAGCGGGAAGACGGCAGGGAGGGCAGAGCGTGTGAGGAACGACCAGCGTGTCTTTTTCCATGCAGCCAGCGGCCGACGGTAGAGGATAACTGCCGACAGTAGATAGACCAATGACACGGTAGGAGTGGTGCCTTACTTTCTAAGCTCATTACACGAGGAGGAGCTCAATATCTCACTCACGCGGAACATAAACTACGAACAAGCTATGATACGACATACTGTAGTTCCCGAAACCCGACCAACAGCTATCGTATGTTTTTGTATGCGCTACATGCAAACAGCTGTAGCCTCAAAACAAAACAAACTTTTGAAACCGAAGGGTACGTCACGTCAATGGTAGTCAACTTGAGAAGCACAACGGATGAGAACATAAATTCAACCCCGAATAGCACCCCTGTCGTGAGACGAGGCAGTACCCCGGCTTTCCCCGCGAGAGGCGGTGGGTGATTGGTAGCAACCGTTCACGCCAGAGTGGATTCCGTCGAGGAACTACGTCTGCACCGGCGGGCTCTCGCTAAATACCGCTATACACGTATGCCGCGACTCTGAAAATATGGTATACCAGAATGTATTGATCTATTGTTGTGCTTTAAACGCGGGTGGTAGCGCGTGTTGGTAGGAATGGAGTACATTGTATATTGTATATATCATAGCCGTTGCTTCTGCTACGGTGAGGAGGCTTGTCATGATGGTCATGATGCGCTCTAAGTCTCCGGCAAAACTGACCGGAGGAGCTATACAGCAGTGTAGCGCTAGCACGGGCACCTCGATGCGTCTGAATTATCGCCCATCGAACCAAGCTACCGGCCACTCGTTGACAGAAAACCCAGCAGTAGTCAGGGGGAAGGGGAAACACACTTTGAGTACGGTAACCACCGACTACAGAATATATCTGCCGCGAATACATACAACAAGAGGAAACAGCAGTTTCACGAAATCCATTGAAGACTGTTATCTACCACACAAGCTTACCTCTGCCGACAGACTATTATCTACCACGCAAGCTTACCTCTGCCGACATAGCGTCCTCCGCCATCTTGCCGCCCATTATCCGGTTGATCTTAGAGTCTGCGAAGCACCCTACCATGGTGTATGTCGTTTCCGGCGTAACAGGAGGGGGAGGGAGAGGGGCAACAACGCCCGAGACCACGTAAACACTGATGGCACCAACGCCACCGCACGCCGTGGTGGCGTCTCCGGTGCACAGTGTAGGGTAGGTCAGGCCACACTGGTCACTCTCGACCAAGTTGTCGAAGTCCGCGGTAGTTCCACAGTAGCACTGATAAACACATTCAATCGGGACGGGGGTGGGAACATGTGAAAACGTCCATGAATCAGTACGTAGTACATCCATATACAGATACAGATGGCGGTTTAAACGAGCCGATGAAGCCCACGGTATGGGCCCGCGAACAAGAAACACCTTTTCAGACAAATAAATGCTGAAACATTACCGAGACATCCACGTTGACCATATCAGGTGAATACACATATAGGGCGTGAAGTGAAGTGTAGCGACCCCGCGGAGCACGGCATGACTGATACAGAGCACCTACGAAGTACGATTGCGAGTAGTCCCTATCTTTTCCGCTATATGGGAAGTTGTGCGAAAGTCGTTCCGTGCAGATCTCACCTAGAAGGAATAGGGGCGCAAGAGACGGGTCATACGCATATTTTGTAGGGCTAGGCACTGGCACAGTATGTACTGGCAGTAGTAATCTACTGCCAGTAGAAATCTACTGATTGACACGGCCAGTATATGCGCCGTAGTTTTTTCTCATGTGTACGTCCAAGAAACACGCCATATTATAGTACGGAAACCCACCAAATGCGTTTCGAAAGGAGAGCGGAGAAAGGAGAGACAATATACTGCTGCAATCCAGTATTATACTGATTGGTTTTGACGACAGTATACATCGCTACTGACTGAGTCAGCCAGTGCCCAGCCCTAATACTTTGCCTGATAACCGTACCACGGTATAATATATACCTGGTATGTACATATGTAGACAGCGAAGAACTATCACATATTTGGAGAAAAAGTGCAAAGCCCAAGACCTACCGTACAGTACAGGACAACTAATAAGAAACAGGCTAATAGGAAATCATGGCTAAGACAGGAAAATAAGAAATTTGGGAGTCGTTATCTTGAAATTAGTGTAGAAAGCACCCTTTCTCAAATAAGAAATCCAGCCTGTGGACCAGATTTCCTGTTTCTTATTATTTACTAGGTGTCCTGTACTACTGCAGTACGGCTCTCTTGAGGTACCTACCTATCGTATACGAGTAGTACAGTTGTCATGCCGAAGAAACTGCTCGCTGTACACTCGTACGACTGAATTTCTTGTCCCCACGAAAACGAAAAAAAAAGCGTGAACATTCAAAAACAAAATACGATATGATGAAGCCACATGACACATACACCCCAGACACCGCCGCGTTGTGTTTCTTGCCGTGAAGAAAAACTGCAGTGGGAAGGCACGCACATCCTGTCCTGATCAAACGACGAAAGGGCTTGACTCACCTCGCTCCCTGACTGCATGCCGAAGAAGTCGTACTCGGAGCAGTGGCTGGCGCAGATCTGCCGAACGACGTTCGGACAGGGGGCAAGGGGCAAGACTAACTCAGGCACTAAAGTTACAGTAGATGTTGTGCTAAAGTACGAGGCAATAAACAAACTACGTATATATGATATATACAGACAGAGGTACATACAGCGCTACGTGGTGACCATTTTGCAAGAGAAGGATAAGGATAGGGATAGGGATAGGGATGATAGCCGGACACGTGCTACGACAGAGGTGACATTTTTTTAACAGAAATGTTTTTTTCGAGACGGGGGAGACTCGTTAACCCTTTTAGGACTGCAGTTCCGTTTTGGGGACAAACCACTCAAATTCTAAGTAATTTGTCCCCAAAACGGGACTCCAGTTGTATAGGACCTTAACCCAAAATCGCCGGAATTTGACCTTTTTGTGTCGCGATATTCTTCATTTTATTATGTTTATATACGTAGGCCATGGGACTGTTCATATCATCGGGTAGCACGTTTATTTCCCTCCAAAATGACTTTTTGGGTGAGATAGAGAGTTAGTTCGTCAAGTGACCACCCTTATAAGGCTAAAATGGTGCACCTCTACCGTACGCAGCATGCGTCTGCAAACCAATAACACAATCAGTTGGTTGGTCGCAACAGGATTTAGGTACGAGTACGAAGGGTGAGCTATTCCAAGGGCATTCACACTCTAGTAATATTGAAAGTAGTCAGTTCGCAAGACAGGGATTGTGACACAGGAAATTTAGTGTTTAGCGATACACTTGGTCTGTCCAAAAATACTACATCTTGCGTCTGCGAAATGAGAGTGCAGAAAGTGGATGTCGGTGATGTGCTTGATGCGAGGTACTACTTTCCCACAGTATACTACAGTATACAAGTCCACCATTGCGATCTCCTAGTAACAGAGAGAACTACCGTACCCTACGTACGATAAATAGTATTTTCGATATCTTCCCTTTTGCCCCTTATCTCCAAACTAGGGGTTCACCTGCGGCGTCATCCCGTCTTGCCCAATCTCGCCGAGCACCATACTGTTGGAGTTGAACACGCCGGCTTCGAAGCATCCCCTGTACTCGGTGCCAGCGGGCACGCTTGATTCACACTGGAGAGGGGGCAAGGGCCCCGCGATAATGGTCTTGTAGAATCCAGTCTCGCCTTGGAGCGGCCAGGTGTATTTGCCGTTTACCGTCGGAGCGTACACTTCCTCGTCGTGAAGACCGTGAATCGTGTTGAACGTATCCCAGATGTGGAACTGTAAAGCATGCAACAGGGAAAATACGCAGGCGGTGGGTAGGTGGGGAGGATGGGTGGGTGGGGAGGGTGGGTGGGTGGGTGGGTGGGTGTCACTAAATGCATCGCCGCCGTCATTACAACTTTCCGACCTGTTTGTGTCCGATGTGAAATGGCAAAGTCTGGGCAGCGCCCCGAACGCAAAGGCCCTAATTGACTCTGTCTTGCGGTGGACTCCAACTGACTTTTGCGGCGGGACCACGCAGTTCGACACTTCCAGCATTAATCAACTACCGCCAATAGCGTTCCAAGTGGGGCGTTCGGTCCTCTTGAACAAGGAGTACTGTTTTGTGTGGGAACCATTCGGTTCCAAGCGTTCCAATGCTTTTTAGAGGAAGTTAAGACACGCCCTCATGGCCCTTCTACTGCTGCAGTGATAGGAAGAGCGAGCAACAGCAGGATGAGCATCGTGATGCTAAATATCATACTGCCCTCGCGTGCGTGCGTGCGTGCGTCGTAAATCTCCTTAGGTTGCAGTTCGAACAGATGCCCTACACCCCAGCAGCCTCTTAATGATATTACTACTGTAGCACAATAATACATGTCCGAGTGTTTTGGTGTATTGGTGTATTGGAGCATTCGAGTCTCAGACTTCTTCGTGGGGGGCAATGGTTGTGTGATCGGTTCTTCGTTTCGGCGTTTGCGTTTTCGATTACTCCTCAAGTCCCACGAGGGATTAATGGAAGCGTAACTATGTACGTACCGTAAAGAGGTAAAGAGGTGAAAGTGAAGAGCGTTGACTTCTCGCGATCTTTTTTTTCGTTTTTTCGGCGCTCGATTTCTCGCCAACGGCAAGAAGAGTGGGTGCTAAAGTTGAATATTCTATTGTAGGAAGGCCCTCAACCAGATAGATGTATGTTTTCAAATAACCTTCTTCTCGGTATTGGCATCCAGCCAGCCTCCTCTTTCTTGAAATATCTTTCTTGAAATATCCAACGCTGAAAAACGGTCGCGCCCTTCTGCGAACTCCACGCTCTCTCCCTTGACGGGTTTCAGACATACGCCATGATTACATTAAATTATTATAAATACGTCAGCTGTGAGTTCAACCGATTGAATAGTAAATACTCGACTTTGCGAGCTGCGTAGAACGTTTGTTCTACGTATGTGTTATTTGTAGTGTTCGTGTGGGCTTCGTGTGTGTATGATACGTACAGCTAAAGTACAGGCGCCGGTTCCGTTTTGTTGTGTCCCAGCTTATGTTTTTTACAGTACGCGTACGTACCTCGTCAGGGCCGTTCTCGATCTCCCACGAGGTTCGCTGCAGCCGAATCGTGCCTCCATCGATACTCTCTACGTCCAAATCGAGCTCGTACTCTCCGAACGGACAGCACACGAAGAGGTTCAGCTGTACCCTGCACATGTCAGCAGTTCAGCGGCACCAGGAGTGCGGGTGTGAAGGGAAACGAATACACGACAAAAGGTAAGTGAAGGGTTAGCGCGAGAAAGCACGAAAGGGTCTCTAAAAGGGGCGACAAGTTGTATTATAGCTGAAAACTGGCTGTTACTCTAATAACGAAATGAAGGTATACGAGCCTCTGTTTCCTGCAACGGATGCTTCGTCAGGACCATTCTGACGGACAATGCATGCATAATATCATACCTGGTACATCAAAGGAGAGTTTGAGTACAAAACACAGACCTTATGTAACTCCTACTCGTACCTCTTTCGGCTACGCAAGCGGGGATTGTTAGGATGTTGCAGCCGACAGGTCATTTGCCAGGTGCTGTACCTAATACTGCCATAATACGCACGTTATTACCATGCGCCCTACTGGAGTAAGGTCGATTAAAATTAAAAGGGCCATTCCGACGATATACTCAGCCAAACAACAAGAAGATGTGTACCTGCCGCGCTTTCCAGCCTCGGGAGGGCCTTGGAGAGGTCTGTCCGGAGAGTTATCGGTGGACCCGTCCAAGGGTAATTAAAAAGGGATACTACAGTATTACGAGCGGTATTACCGAGACAAAAACGAAATGTGTAGGTACCTGCCGCTGTTTCCTGCGAAGGGAGGGTCATCGGGGGGTCTGTCCGGGGAGTCAGCGGTGGACCCATCGTAGAAGACTTCCCACGACGCCAGCTCCGATTCAGGGAGCACCGCTCCGCAGGGTCCGGTGACCTGCCTGTAGTCATGCAGTGATGACGGCAAGGTGAACGGCCGAAGCAATGGATGGACGTAGTACCGTAAGCGGGGGGCTTGTTTCGCGGTGCCACAATGCTGTGCGTCCTATGATATAACCGCATACCTACAACGTATTTTTTTTATCAACGACAAAGGGTACTGCTGCTGTCAGTCTACACACCAAGAGCAGTACGGCCAGTGTGCCAAACTCGTGCTCGAACGACGGGAGGAAGTGGAAGTGCTCGCCGGTTGGCTGGGTGTGCGGCCGACGGTGCTTCTAGCCCTATATGTAGCAACGAGAGTAACTCCACTTAGATACTACCAATATTACGACGTATTCAACTTGCCCCATTTACCACATCTGACATTGATGTGCAGTCAACTCGTATTTCATTAATGGAACAAAGCCCACACCGCCTGCATGGTGTATACTGAGTACCAGGTATGTATGATCGTAACCACCAGGCAGGGCATATATGTGTACCCTGTACTACTGTACCTGGCAGTATATACATCACGAACCAAAGAGAAAAAGCTCGCGCCGCATCTCTGCGTCCACTTTTAAAATACTATAGAGTATAGAGTGCATATCAGCCATCTCGGGATGGCTGAAATCACCCCCCCCCCAGGTCAATGTTCAAATGACTACGACCGAAGGCAAGCAACAAATGAGGGCGCCCCCCCCCCCCCCCCAACCCAGTTGCCTCTTACCTCCAGCGCATGGTAAACTTGGGGTAGTCGTGTTGGTCGAGGCCTTCTATCTGCAGGTACTGCTCCTTCGTAGGGTCGCCTGCATCCAGTACCAAGTGTTGGACGGTGGGGAAGGGATCGTGAGACGAAACGGGGAGGAGAGGAGAGAGTGTTACCGAGGGCGCTTGTCAGAGTTCGGTGTTTCCGTTTGTGAGTTGTACGTGGGAAAAGGAGAGAAAGAGAAATCATTCTACAGAGCATTACGAGATGGTTCCAGCGAGAGGCGAAACATTTTCGTCTTCGGTTGTCTTCGGTTGTATTTTATCTTATTTTTTATCTTCGCCCTCCTTTGTTGCTCTTTCCCTTCAAGTCGTAACTCAGACCCGGGGTCGCATATATAAATAGACGCACACTTCCTGAATTCTACAGCCTCAGATTGTGTCCCCCTCATACGGGATGTACACCCTACATGAGGACATATAAAATCCGTAAGTACGCGCGATCGAAGTATTACACTCAGCTAGCAAAGATGAGCTTCGACGAAATCCTCGAGCTCACAGCTGTTGTTTTTTATTTGTTTAAATAATAGGAACTTCCTTCACTCCCCACTACGTACGGTACGTGCGTTGATTTTTTATCGAGAGAAGGTTTCAGCACGCCCTTCCCTCATCGACTCTCCTCGTCGAATTGCACTATATGTACGTACCTACCCACGCAAATAGGCGCTCTCGACTGATTCAATGAACTGCTTGTGGTATATTATGTAGATTGTGTCACAATTCGCGAATAAAAACGTTCATACGGATTTGAACCCCCAACATTAACCTCAGCAGCCTTCGTACTATTAATATAAATATTCATCATAATCTCATAATAGACCACCGGCGGGCGCCTTATATTGCGATGCTTTTTCAACACAGCCGAGGTGGTCATTTTTTTTTTTTTTGGACATCTCGACATCTCACAGAATTCTTTGTTCGTTAGGGAGGGGGGGGTTACTAAAACTAAGTGAACAAAATGAAAACAAGGATAATTTGTTTCACCATTTTCTTATTTCATCATGAGATCACAACGGTTGCAACGGTTTTTTATTCCGACCTCTGGGGTTGTGGTGTGTCGTTTTCTCTTTTTTCTGGGCGCCCCTGACACAGCACATTTTTTTTTTTTTTTTTTCCATCCAATTTATTGTCTTCGCACTTCTGTCTCCCTCCCTCGTTGTAACTCAAATCCAGGGTCACAAAGGAGGCTCCTCTCCCTCCTCCCCCACTACGGTTCTTGCCGTGATTTTTAACGCGCACAGGGCACAGGGTTCAGCCTTCCCAACGCTCGTCGATCTTCATCGAATTTTGCTAGCTCACGCTCTCGCGCTTTCCGCTAGTCAAGTTTTTTTTTGCGAGAAAAGTCCCTAGATACGAGCATGCACTCGGGGGGGCTCGAACTCACGATCTTGACTCTAACAAGCTTCGTGGTTACCTGCTAGCCCACCGGGGCGACCTGGTTGCGTAAAACCACATTTATTTTTGACACAAATGTTGCAACATGGCGCAACAACAAATTAATGCCCTGTGGTACTTATACTATATATACGTGTAATGCCATCGGGTACGTATACTCCCCTCTTCGATGGAAGCCCGTTCGAAAATAAATTCCAACGGGGATAGTGTATCTATGATACGTGTTACACGTACGTATACGTACCTGTATGCCTCAAAACTGAAACCTCCAGAGCAGAATTCACCTGCTACGACGCAGCTCGTACTCGTAGTTCATACGCGCTTCGTACATGCTCTTTTCTCTTTTCGACGGAACGGCTTCTAGCATCGGTTTAGTCTGCTATTCGTAGACCGTTTTGATCGGCTATTGCAGGAACAACAGTAGCAGTACGAAATGTATTCTGACTGCACTACAGAATAGAACGAGATGTATGTGTCATACGTACGAGTGGGAGTTCTTGTCATACTTCGAAGTATGTTGTACTCGAGATTTTGGCTTCGGCATCCACTCTTCGGCATCCACTCGAAAGTAGAGGCAAATTTTAAAACAACATATTACGAACTACGTACTACGAGTATTATTATTGGTAGAACAGCAGCGGCAGCACCAAGGCATTAATTAGGTGTTGCGCTGTTGCGCTGGCGCAACATTTGGCCAAAATAACGGTTTTGCGCAACAGTCGCCGCGAGGCTAGTTGCGCGCAGCGCAACACGCGTTTTTGGGCGCGCAACATTTTCGCCGCAGGCAAAAAAAATTGTTGCGCGTTTTTTTCTCGCCGGGGTCAAGGAAAAATTTTGGGGGTATTTTTTCTTGATAAATAGTCGTAATTGGACATCTTTTAGGCTTTTTAGGCGTACATTCGCCCAAAGATCGCCATTTTTTCGCTTTTTTCGCTTTTTTCGCCTCCGGCGGCGGCGGGGTGGTCGGGGCTTGCGGCGCCTGCGGCGCGCAACACGCGCCTCAGGCGTGTTGCGGTGCGCGCAACACTCCTTGAGTCGCCTGTTGCGCTGCGCGCAACAGACCCCGACCCACTAATTAATGCCCTGGGCAGCACTATTAGGAGTACTGCTGTAATACTCGCACACTACGTACAAACAACAATACGCAGTGGTTGGTGTGCTGGGGAGAGGTCTGAAAACGACTCGTAGTTCGAAATATCACTTGCTTTCGATTTTGACGGCCCGGACCGAGTGATCCGAAAAAACTCAGAGCATATATACGATCCGCACGCACAATAAAAGAACATATCATACGTACGACCGAAAATATATACCGACAACAAAAAAATAATAAAATATCTCTGATGATAAGATGTACGAGTACGCAGATACGCAGAGCACACCAGAACGCAGTAGAAAATACATTATTAAAAAAATCGCACTCGAAGAGCAGCAGTGTGTTGACACCAAGCACGTACCGTATATACGTATGATATAAACGATCAAATGCCAATATACCCATCATCAGGCACGGGTTCGGTTTGGATGATGACCGTTGCTTGCTATGATATGTACCAGGTAGGCACTACGATATTTCCAGGCGGGCGGATCTCCTTCGACACACGCGGCTCGTTTCACCTTTCACCCCGTCACTTTTTTTTGTACGTAGCGACATCCACTATGTATGTACACGAGGAGCGAACACGCGGTACAGCGACTGCTTGCTAAATTTGGGTCAAGTTTTTTTTTCTGTATTATTTCTTGAGGAGGAGGTGTGGGTATTACCGCAGCCACTCCTACGACTTACTGCTGTACGTACTCGTATCAATAGCTGTACTCTTTGTTGTAGCTGATGCTGGCTGATGCGGTATAATATTATTTTTTTTCGTGTCCTTGTCGTATGATACGATACGTATCATGTACCGCACGTCTTCACTATTATTAACACAGCCGACAGCATCTCGGGACTCGGGACATATAATATGACTGCCTGAATGTGTTTCCCGTAGTCTAGAGTCACAGAAACGAAGGACAATCACGCGGTGCTGCGCATCAGAACAGCGAAAGGGGGGCACAGGGTTTGTCTTGAGTATGTGGCCTATGCCGCCAGACACAACTACTTAATACTATGAATCACCTGCTGTCTATTATATGTATCGCCCACAATATGCACGATGCACGACCTGCACTATCAAGAAATGAGACGCGTTGTCTTGATGACCGGCTGCTCAAGAAAGCCGCGAATCACCTGAAAACCGGACACGGATGGATTTGAAAAAGTACCCAAATTTGTAATGGCTTGATTATTTGACTGTACTTTCCCTCAATCCTGACAACTACTATTAATTAATACGTATTAATAGTACGAGGCTTTGTTGGGCCATCTCCCCCCTTTACGGTATATAATGGATTAGCCAGAGCGGGCTGGCAAACAGAGATGATCCAGTGCTCTCTCGCTTGTGTGACAACTATTTACAGCAGTAGCAGTCCAAACTTGACCAAGGACCAATCACGGGTACTACTACTCGTACTACTACTGTTGTTGTCGGGATGCAACGCCAATGCATGTACGAAATTCAAGCTGCCCCGCCTACGCTTACAATAGTGTCGACACAGCAGGTTTCACACTGAATGTGTCACTATTATGGCCGACAACCCTGAGCCAGCAACACACACAACGAGCCCACCGGTGTGTACGGTGTGCATGCGTCACCCCAGGAAAACCCTCCGCTAGGTTTGATACGAAGCACAACAACCCTGAGCCAGCAACACACACAACGAGCCCACCGGTGTGTACGGTGTGTATGCGTCACCCCAGGAAAGCCCTCCGCTAGGTTTGATACGACGCACAACAACCTATATATACAATCAATCGCGAGAGAAGCGCTTGCTGTATTCGACAAACAATCTGGTCAATCAATGATATTATTACATCACAGCAGTGTCGAAAGCTTGCAACACGTATGTACACGTATATACCACCTCCGTCTGCCAATGACGACACATCACACTTTCGTTTGAAACGCGGATAGAGGACATAGGGATGGGCTACGTACGTAGCAAGAAGTAAGTTTGTTCCTGATACGAAGAGAATTTTCCTCTGGGAACAATATTTGTGTTCCTGCGAACCCCCGCCACGGCCAAAATATAATATTGCACAAGACATGAAAAACAATTCGCATGCGAGGCAAACGATAGGTATTAATAGGTGCCGTCGGACCTCACCCTGCCGCTGCTCCGGTGGCCCTGCCTCTCGGGAACGAATGATCTCGCCTCTCAAGCAGCCGACGACACGGCTCAAGCTGCGTGGCTTGCTTCGTTTTGATGGAACATGCCACACCGAGTTCGGCAATCTTCCCAAATTGGACAGTATCACGAAGAGCAACAGAAGTCCCAAGATACTTTTTGTTGGATTTGTTCACCTGGAAATGCCTGCTTGGTGATCTACTTTATCTACGACCAATCCAGGACCACATTAAATCCAACGAAAATGAAAAATTGAATGAAAATCAATTCCTCGTTAAATAAGGACCTTTGTTTGGAATTAGTATTCGTGGAATTAGTATTCGTATAAGTGCTGGATATGATTTACACTTCAACTAGCACATACCAGTATAAAACACACCCGATATAGATTACTGTACTACTTTCTACTGCAAAACCCTACCGTACTTTAACCCCCCCAGGGAAGGGCGGGCGGGTTCTTCTTTCAACTCCTCGACCTTCCACCCAGTGCCAAACCCTTGCTCGTCAACACCACGAGTAGAGCCCCGTAGTACAGTAGATGGTCTTCTTCCTTCCTGTCTCAAACCTTGCCAACCTCTGTCTCTCCAGCTCAACCAACTGCACCGCCACGATACATACTTGAAAACCTTTCCCGATCACCTCTTTCAATCAAGCCAACGATTCAATACCTCTCCACAAATCCCAGATTTCCTTCGTTCAATCTGGAATCTTTATTCGTATAATAAGTGCTGGATATGATCTACACGTAAACTTGCACATATAAAAACACACCCGATATGACTTCGTACTACTTCCTACTGCAAAACCCCACCGTACTTTAACTCCACCTCAATAGCAGTCTCTATATTATCCGTGTAAATTACTGTACCAACCCATTATACGTGCCCTACCTCCCACACTCCTAACCCCCCCCCTACCCCCACACGAATAATTTCTTATAATCTACTCCCCCCCCATTTAGTCCCTTGTCCTGGTTGGGTTCCTCCCGCCACTGCGTTAGAAGCTAAAACCCTTGAAACCTTAACCTCCTCATCTCTTGTTGCTTTCCCGATCCCTTCTTTTAATCATGCCAACGATTCAATATCTCTCCATCCACAACCCCAGATTTCCTTCGTTCAATCTTTCACCTAAGAAAGGCCCGTACAAACGGGGCACAACGAAACCTAAAAACACAAAGCGAAAAACCAACAGACTTCGCTTTTCCCGAGAAAACCGAAGATAGACGGTAAAAACGCAGGATACGCGTGAAAAACAAGAAAACGAAAAACGAAAACGAGCCAACGGTCGAGGTGGAGCACCAGCAGTGGTGCACCACCCAGCTGCGGTAGAGCTGAGCTGGCGCCCAGCCCTGAAGAAAGAGGAGAGTGCGCCCACATGGCTAGCCGACCATACTCTGGTGCTGCAATGGCACTCGTAGTCTGAAGCACGAGATCTGCGCTGGATAAAGTACGGGTGCTGTGCAAAACGTTTCACTGCTTCCTATTGACTATCACTGCTCCCTATTGAATATATACACCAGACGATTTTGGAAAGTACAGCATACGGCAGCACGCAATACGACTGGGACCGCCCCATGAGCCACGGTTTTGGCTGTGGCGTTGCACACTACAACATTGGGAAGTGCGTTCGTAGCTGCGGTTGCCGCTATGATCTCGCTTCTCGCTGGGCTGCTTGTTCTCCGCGTTTTGTTTTTACGCGTAGGGTTTGTTTAATCGAAACTACGGAGGCCACCATGACCTAAAAACAAAAACCGAAACACGAACAGACCTCGCATTTTCCGAGAAAAACGAAGATGGATGGCTAATAATATAAGGGGTACAAACGCAGGATACGCGTGAAAAACAAAAGCAAAAACGAGCCAAAGAAAGGTCAAGGTGGAGCACCAGTAGTGATGTGATGCACCATCCAGCTGCGGTAGAGGCGGCGTCCAGCCGTGAAAAAAGAGGAGGGTGTGCCCACGTGGCTAGCCGAGCATACTCTGCTGCTGCCATGGCACGCATAGTGTCTGAAGCGCGAGATATGCGGTGGATAAAGCATGAAACTACGGGTGCTGTGCGAAAAGTTTCGTCGCTTGCTACAACAACAGACGATTTTTTTATGTAGAGCAGAACGCAGTACGACTTGGACGGCCTCATGAGCCACGGTTTTGGCTGCGGCGTTGAACACTGCAGCAAAAATATATCATCGCGGGCTCTCGTGGGCCTCATTTTGGCTATTTCGCCAATCAGAGGGAGTATATCCTTGGGCGTATCTCCTTTCCGCTTTTTTTGTTTTATCAATAGTGCAGCAGTACGAGGTTGCGTCAAAAGCATACCAGGTACCGTGTATATTTCGAAAAAAAATAAAGTCAAAACTTTATTGAAACACCCCGATCGACGCTGTACACCGCCGTATATGTACGAGTGTGTACGTATGTCGCCAACATCACACACACCGCTTGTGCTGAACTCATGCCGCTGCCAGTACATATATATAATAGGTAAACGCAGTACGTATGATCTATGACAGAACTTAATACCTGGTACCATGCAGTCAGCAAACCAGCCAACCAGCCCACATTGTTTTTATAAAAAAGTTTGGTTTCTGGTTGTTGGTTTGCTTTGTGGATCGTCAGTCGTCAGTCACTCCCTCGTGTCCCCTTTCGTACGTATCCTTTTCTTTTTTTCTTCCTCTTTTCATTTTGTCCCTTTCTTTCCTTTCTCTACGACGTATACCTGTCTCTCTTTCCTGCTTCCTTTTTCCTTCGGATTGATTTGTTTATCTCGTGACTGAAGCCGTACGGTGTTCCACAGCAGCAGTTGGTTATGAGATCGTAATATATGTACGAGCGTACTGGGCTGTACTTTGTCTTGCTTTTGAGTATTCTTTTTCCCCGAGGTATTCTGTATTCTTCCACTCCAGCAAAGTGTTTTTCGGAGCCTGTCCTGTGACCACGGACTATCTTTCTCGCAAATCACTTGATAATAATGTAAGAACCTGTAAAGAACAGCATTTCTTTGATGAAGGATGAAGGACCTTCTTGAGGCAAGCTGGGGGTGGGTGGGTGGGTTTCTTCGATGAAGGGCCTTCTTCAGGCAAGCTGGGTGGATGCGTGGGGTTTCCGGTTTACCGGAGGACGTACGGGGATAGCGAACGAATGCTCGTACCGTTGGGCTCACACCTCGTCGCGCTTGTTGTGTAGGCACACATTTCCAAGCTCCATATATATACACCGCTTGATGGAAAATGTCGCTATCAAAGTCTAAATCGTATCCGTTCCTTTCGCAACATGCATCGTGATTACCGCTGCGTACTGAATCAGCTGTGTACGTACAAAATGGTATATAGAAATGGTGCACCTCTCCGAAATGGTGCACCTCCCCGAGAACAGAGTTGGGTAGTTGCTGGGGACTACCGCAGTGGACGATCTAAGACAGAAACCACCTTTCTTTCCATGACAAGCATCATCGGTGAGTTCCTGAGCACCAAAAGCAAGCCCGGGCGATATGTATGTACCTACAACAGCAACAACAGCAGCAGCAGTAGAACGGATCGTAATGCATGCTGCATGGCATGTTTGGTGTACATATACGAATATGTGCTCACATTTGTTGCCGCCTTCGGCGTAGTCGATGGTCTTCTGCGGCGCGGCCTCGAGAGAGCCGAGCCCAAGGAAAGACAACCCCACCACCACCTTCGAGCGCGAGGAAGTCCGCATCTTACAACGCCGAAAAGCGCTCGCCGAAGTCTTGGCAGCAAGCAGTCAGTGAACACAACTCACTCGCTGCTGTCCCACCTATTAATAGAATAATAGCTCCACACCGAGATAAGATTGCAGTGATTTCCCTCGTTGGAACCCTGACTCGGCGCCTGAGTCTGCGCTGGACCTCCTCTCGGTGTAGGGTTGCTTCTGGCTTGAGGGTAGCGGTCCCTGGTAGCTATCGAATGGGGTTGCCTTTATGATACGGGGTGGGTTGTGGGCGGGGTGGGGAGGGGGGAGGATCCCGTATCGATCCAGTCGATCCGTGAATCAAGAGGACCCCGTGTCAAAGGTTGGTGGTACGAATATAGCTGGTACTACAGCGGTACTACTGCTGTGGCACCTAGCACCTCGTATATTCGTACCTCGTTTGCAATACGTAAAGAGTCGAGATATCCGGTGAACCGTTTGCCGCAGCTACTTCACTTGCGATATTGCGATCAAGTCATCAGATCTGTCTGTCTGATGTCTGATATCATATCGTAAATATATGCATGGTACGCGTATCGAAGGGTTCCGGTCTGGTGGTGTCAAGCGGTCCGAATCGGAGCTTCTGCATAATACCGGTAAGACTTCAGTACCAGTAAAGTACTCATAAGTTGGAACTTGTACGTACGTACGTCGTACCGGTACGTATGATTTTACGGAGGACCATAGTAAATAGGACCTACGTGGAAGGCCAAAACTCTTTTTACAAACAATATTTGGTCCTATTTACTACATACTCGTAGGCCCTCAGTAATAGTGTTCGCCAGAACAGGAACGGAACACCAGTAAGACGTAGCAGCAGCAGTATACGAAGAAACAGCAGCAGTCTTCTTGTATGCATGATACATATGTACGAATAATATGATGCACGAATCAATGGATCCTGTGGCTACTTGTCCTATTTAATTTGTCGTTGCTCGGGCAAGGCGGAGGCTCACAGCAGTGGTCAGGTAATCCCCGATACTTGGCCGTGTTCTTGACCCATAAATCGTATATACCAGGTATTATACCAGATCATGTAAAAACTTCAGCAGTACAGGACACCTAATAATACAGTAATAAGAAACAGGCTAATAAGAAAGCCAGGCTGGTATTTGGAGTAAAATAAGAAATTCGGGAGTCGTTAAATTAGTGCAGGAAGCACCATCCCTTCAATAAGAAATCCAACCTTGGCCAGATTTCCTGTTTCTTATTACGTAGGTCTCCTGGGCCAGATTCCAAGAAGCCGCGCTCGAGACAAGTCCATCCAGTGTTGTTTTCTTCGTTCTCTCCATCCCATTTATCTTCGCCCTCTTCCTCCCTATTTATAGTAGTAACTCAGATCCGGGATACTATTATATACCTGGTACATATGATACGTACGTGGTAAGTACTTCTCCTCCCTCGTCACCACGGCACGCGCGCCTCACATTTTTATCGCGAGAGGATATCAGCACTTTCTTCCCACGTCGACTCTTCTTCCCGTCGACTTGTGCCCACCCACCCACCCACCCACCCGCTACGAATACGATCGATCGTATATAGTTGTTGGTGTGTGTGCATTTATTTGTCATTTATTTGAGATTAAAAATCTCCGTACATAAGGAGACTCGAACCCTCGACATCAACCTATTCATGGTCATCTGCTAACCACCGAGGTACTATATACCTGGTTGACATCTATTGATAGTACGAGCTGGTTCCAGCGACAAGCGTGAGATTCCACCTTCGGGCAATAAAAACCGGAATACGTTGATATTTTCAATACTAAAGATATCTGTTATAAGGCTTAGTTCGGGTAGGCGATCGGTTAACCTTTTACCAGTATAGCCCAACGGACTAAGACCTTAACAAATGGCGACGTCGGCAGAACATGAGTTGCTGGCCGTGAGTTCGAATCTCACCTCCACCATGAAAACACTTTTTAAAGAAAAGTGAATTTCCTCATGTCATGAACCTGAAAAATACTCTCTGGGTCCCCATAACATTGGAACCGCGAGGCCAATTGGCTTTGACACGACGACCCGTATATCCGGTCTGTCCTGAATATCCCGCCGGTCCAGGGGGGGAGAGTGTTATAAGGCTTAGTTCGGGTAGGCGATCGGTTAACCTTTTACCAGTATAGCCCAACGGACTAAGACCTTAACATATCCACATGCCCGCATGAACAAGGGGAACACATACATCGCTGAAGAGATTTTTGGCGTACGAGCTGTAGTTCGCGAGATATGGACATTTTTCGTATTACTTGCGGAGGCGTTGTTGTATAGGGGTTGAAACTGCCCATACTAAAATTCATATAAATTCGTATTTAGGCCATAAATCGGCCAATACGTCGAATAATTCGACACTAGAAGTGTTGACATGATCGTATCAACAAGGGGAAGAT
Organism: Saccharina japonica; assembly: GCA_008828725.1. Classification (NCBI taxonomy): domain Eukaryota; class Phaeophyceae; order Laminariales; family Laminariaceae; genus Saccharina; species Saccharina japonica. The sequence goes on along the minus strand of MEHQ01002349.1, from coordinate 215,937 downwards.
GTTTGTGACATTTATTTTGTTCTGCGAAACATGCAAGGCTGTTATATTTACCGCCTTCCAAAGTACTAGACTTTAACATGAACCGGGAACAATTTTCGAGCACTTTCACGGGAATCATTTTTGCACTTTGGTTTTTGAGAGTTGGAAAACGAAATTTGGCATGGTTGTGCGTCATGACAATATAAAAAAAACTGACCGCTGGTCTTTTTTTATTTTTTGTTTTTTTCGTGAATTAGGGAGGGTTAAAGTTGCCGAAAAAATCAGAAAAAACAGAAAAATGTATCTCAAGAACCAAAAAAAAAAAACTCAAAAAAGACCAGCGGTCAGTTTTTTTATATGGTCATCACGCACAACCATGCCAAATTTCGTTTTCCAACTCTCAAAAACCAGCGTGCAAAAGTGCGAAGAAGGAATCTGTTGGGTGTCGCTGGAACCAGCTCGTACTACGTACTATTATATTAATAATACTATGTATGCTGCTGTGACCCTACATGGGGGGGGGTCACAACAACAGCAGCAGCAGCAGCAGCAGAGTACGATATAAGTCTCACATACATCGTGTATATCATACACCGAGAACCGAGAGGTCGTACGTATCATATCATACGTGCGTGAAGACTGCTGTGACACAATGTACCACATGAGACATGAGACCAGATTAGAACTTGCACACCCGAAAAGAGAGACAAATAGGAACAAAGTCGTGTTGTTTTTTTACTTTTAAGTTCGGTTTATGGGGCGAATATTCGTCTGTGGATGAATAGTCTCTCAAAAACGTGGGGCGAATAATCGTCCATGGACGAATACTTTCTCGAAAACATGGGGCGGGTATTCGTCTGTGGATGAATACTTTCTCGACAACGTGGGGCGAATATTCGTAAGCAGAAGAATAGTATCTCGAAAACTTCAGGCGAATATCCGTCCGAGGACGAAGGCTACCCGTTGGACGGATGGTTTTTGCGAGTATTCGTCCGTGGAACGAACACCCTTTCAAAAATAAGCACCGAACAAAATGATTCACTATTTATTATAATGAAAAAAACGGCCTTATATTTGGGGGCAGGGTGTGGTATGAAATTTATGATGTGTGCAACTCTGGATTATATGTGGAGGACGTGAGTTCGACCCTCGCAGCTCTCATTTTTCCCTGTTATTTTCTGCTTTCTATGTGTCACCACGTCACCACACAGGTGCATATAATATGTCAGCCTTCGTGCGGAAAGTATTCATCTGGCATACGCAAACTATTCATCGACGGCTGACCAGTACACCCTCTCAAAAAAAATAGGGCAAACACTTGTCCCAGGACAAGTACTTTCTCGAAAACATGGGCGAATATTGGCCCGTGGACGAAAAGTATCTCTAAAACGTGGGGTGAATATTCGTCCATGGACGAATACTTGCTCGAAAGCATGGGGCGAATATTCGTTCGTGGACGAATAATATCTCGAAAATGTGGCGCGAATATTCGTCCATGGACGAATACTGGGTCGAAAACATGTGGCGAATATTCGTCCGTATACGAATAGTATCTCGAAAACTTGGGGCGAATATTCGTCCGTGGACGAATATTACCTATTCGACGGATGGTTTTCGCGAGTATTCGTCAAAACTATTGGTACTCGTGCGGGGTGTGAAAACTTGGTACTATCGTACGGGGGTGCTGCTGTCCACAAGTAGTATATATATTTAAAAAAATTAAAAAAAAACAACAGCTAGGATTTCGTCGAAGCTCATCTTTGCTACGTAGCTGAGTGTAATACTTCGATCGCGCGTACTTAAGTATTGTATATGTCCTCATGTAGGGTGTATATCCCGTATATATGTATTCCCCCTTTCGGAGCGGAAAAAAAAATCCACACTAATTCCAAGTCGTTTGTCCCCCAATACGTGGGACCAGTTCTTACGGGGTTAAGGGAGAAAAGTACGCCCTAAACACACACTATAAACTAGTAATAACAAATATCCCCCGACTGGAAATAACTATTACCAGGTATGTATATATATCTGGTGCAGTTACTACTACTGCCTGTACGCGTACATATTACATCTTATACCACCGATATTATGGCATGCATATTTGTAGACTACATAGAAACTGGGCCCAATGTATAGCAGATGACCTCAGGGTTTTTCGAGCGACAGCGGGCTCCACAGAAAGCTCCCCTTTATTAGTGTTCGGAGCAGAGACGTTACTTATGGCAGAGGGCGGCTAAGAAGAGTGGGGTTTGGTATCGGGGTGTCGTTGAGGCGGCGGACCATTTCATGGCGAGGTGGCACAGGGTCGAAGCGGAGAGGAGCCGGCTACGGAATGCAGCTGAGGACGCCTATAGAGAGGCGACAAGGAGAGGGGGGGGGGGCAAGGGCGGCTGTACTGATACAGCAATCGACGAATGAATGCAGAAACGAAATGAATGGTAGATTGTGCGGCAAGGTACCGGTTCGACTAGTCCCTGCATTCTATTTTTTGTTTTTATTTAGTTTGTTTGTTTGTTTCTTGTTGACTTGCTCACTGGGGGGGGGGTGTAGTACCGGCTCTTGACACCGTTCTTTTTTAGAAGCAGGAAGGGGATGGCAGATGGTGTGACATGGTACCCGTATCGGTATTGTAGCAGAGACGGGAATCTGTTATTATCATCGCCTTGAGAACGATTTTTCTCTTTTCCTCTCTTCTAGTGTCTTCTTTCTTGCTTTTTTGCCTTGTTTCTCCTTTTGAAACCGCCCTATGCCGATGTCTTCCTCTTCTTCGTGTTGCCCTGGCCGTGCAGCAGTTATTATATGTTCCTCTCTTGGGCACGTGTGTTTTTTCTTCTAGGGGCGCTTATGTCTCCCTGCGTCATTTGTATTATGTTTCGTTTCAGAATTCGTTTGTTTATTTTTTTTTTTTGTTCTTATTTTTCGGTTCGGCTCGTGTCGTTGTGTTCTCGTACCCGGTACGTTAGCATCTCACTTGCCTTGCCCATTAATTTGCGTTTATTTTGTTTTGGTTTTTCTCTGTTTCACAGTCTGTGACCACATAATTTGTATCTCTCTAGGATTAGGAATCAGGACAGGCACTGTGTGTACCAATGATGTCGGATTACGTAATTACGTCCTTACGGCGAGCCGTTTTGGCGGTAAGTAATAGGACTGGGCCGGCGAAATTACGCTACGCCCCCAGTCCCCAATAAACAAAAATCGTCATAATCTCTAGGAAACGTCCGCATATTTTGCTTCCCAGCAGCCACAGTTGAGCTTGCGCTGTGATCCTGCGACCTGCTGCGAGGATGGCAGTGGGTCACGAGTCACGAAGTAGTTATGAGGGGCCCGGTAGCCGGTGGTGTATGTCTCGATAAATTCACGACTCACGACTACAAGCCACAAGCATGGCGGCCTCCGTTGTTTTGGTGTCATACTGACGGACTGATGGAGGCTTACAGCTTACAGCAGCAGTCCGACGGCGCTACAGCACGAACCTATATAATGTGTTCTCCGATTCATAAGCAAAGTCCGTTATGGGGCACAGGCAATAACGTTTGAACAGAAAGGCGCACAATGATATACGTAGTTAGATTCTTCGGACATCGACATATCACGTCACAGAGATGCTCATACAAACAAAATAAAAAATCCGAGTTTCTATGTGGGTCAAATATTACCATAGTATGGCCGATTTCGGCCAATTTGTACCGTTTACGGCCGAATTTTGACTAGTTTTGCCTGTTTTCACTTTAAGCATAATAGCCGGACACATGATGACATGCTTTCAGACGAGGCGTGGGTATCGTATATCAGTGATGAAGCGGAAACAAAACGCAAATTTATCGATTTTCATCCTTTTTTAGCCAATTTCCATGGTTTCAATTTTCTTCTCTGTTTTCTGAAAAAGGGCTAAATACGGCCTTTTTTCGGCCGACTGCTTTTTTTCGGCCACTGGCCCATGCAGGAGGCTGCGCAAAAAAACATGGTTTTAACTATACAAATGACAAAAATATTTGAAAACAATCACCGCCAAAGCATCGGACACGCCTAAGGGCTTGTGTAAACATATTCGACTTTACTTTCGTATGAGTTGGAGGAAGTAGGTTGTAAATTCTAGGCCCTGACCCATTTGGTGGGCATAGCGATTGACATGATTGGCTCTATGTACCATAAGCAAAGCCATAAGCTGGAGTGGGCACGTGCCATTAGGATTGTGGGCACAAGGGGTGGCAAAACAAGATAAAATAGGCCATAGGCAGCCTATGCCACCCCTATTTTTGGCGTTGGGTTCGTTGAAAGCCCGGGCTAGATGCCCAGTCGGCATCGGGAACTTCGCTGAATACTTCAACCGCATCGAACCGGTTGACTTATATGCATACGATTCAGCATTTAAGCAGTTCGTTTATGTTCACACACCCCGCTTATTATACCCTAAAACACGAAGAAGTCACACTGTGGAAAAATGGCCAAACCCTGGTGCCATAGTTCGCTCTTTTGCGCAAAACCGACCAAAAAAACGTGAACGGTCCCCAAAAAGGTGGCTTATGGCTACCAAAACCTAAACCAAAACTGTGGAAAAATGGCCAAACCCTGGTGCCATAGTTGGCTTGTTTGGACTCGTGCCATTCCGAAAAAGTGGGCACGAAAAAAAAAAACACACCAAATGGGTCAGGGCCTAGTAAATTCACATAAATTGCGGAGAAAAATAACTAAAAAAAGGTCTGCACAATGCGGGACGTGCGTTTTTGTCCTAGCGGGGATGCTTCTTAAACGTCCCCTGTTTTTGCCGTAATTACCCGTAAGCACGCAAAAAACCCATTTTGCCGAAAAACGCGTAAGGATAAGCATCTCCAGCCGTAATCCGACATCATTGGTGTGTACTGATGTGGTTGGGTAGAAAGAACGGGTTTAATGTGAAGACAACACACACATAGACTATACGAGTATAGATAGATAGGTATATGTTTGTCTTTTGGTATCGTTTTTGTATGTTCGTTGATCTGTTTTATTATTTATTGTTTTGTTCATTATTCTTCCCTTTTCGCTTTTTCTTTTATTTTTTTCTCTTTCACTCAGCTGGGTTGCTAGCAGGGTAGGTCGTGCCTGTCGTATATGGCATTACATTGTCTGCTCTGCTTACTGGCATGCAACGTGGTATCTCTGTGTCGTAGTTTTGTGACCACAGAACTGGTATCTCTCTAGGATGAAGAATGGGCACAGGCACTGGGTGTGCTGGATGTGTGGTGGAAAGGACGGTTTAATGTGAAGAACACACACATATATATTGTGTATGTATATATATGATGCGAGAGGAATACAAAATAAAAATAAAAATCACGAGTTTTTACGAAGTCGTCGTCATTTTTAATGATACTCACATCAACAGGGCCATGGTTTTATTATTATTATTTTATAGTAATAGCTCTTCTCTATCGCAGCATACCTGGTAAAATAATGGTACAAGGCTCCACGTAATAAATAAAGTGTGTAACCGTATGGTGCAATATAGGGTTTAATTGTCACCTCATCATTATTATTAGCTTTGCCATCCGGCAATGTGCAGCATGAGCTTCAACGTTGATCACTCATAACATTCCCGAAAGCAGAAAACCACGGAAACCAAGGAAACCTATGCGCAAAGTCTAACATCCTTCTATGTCTACTTCCCGCCAAGATGTATCTACAATGTATTATACTCCATTTGTTGTCCTTGCTCTCTCCTTCTTCCCAATATGCACTATTTACGTTATATATATTCTCAAGTCCTAAGCCGCACCCAAGCTCCATCCCCACGCCATCGGTGTAGGTCTGTCACCCCCCCCCCGCCCTGCGTCTCGAAAGGGGTGCGTGGTCTATGGTCAAATGACTAAGGCTAGCAACAAATGAGTACGCCCCCCCCCCCTGCTCCTCCTCGCTTCTTGGCGGTCCCTGAGCTGGAGCTTGAAGCGCGACACCCTCCTCGAAATGGCGACCTGTGTGGTCACCGAGACGATTTGCAACAGGCGTTCTTTCACCACCGCTTTCCTAGCCATCGACCCATCGTCCCTCCCCCCCACGACACTAGCTACCAGCTGGTTGATGAAGTTGCTGCCCTCTACCCCAAGACGCCCAAAGCTTTCCACCGCTAAAGTGGCAAGTTTATGACTCCGTTCGTCGAAGGACACATGTCCCGGACGAGCGTAGTATTGGCGCTTGCGCGCCTCGGAGGTAGAGGCAGCTGATCCATCGAAAATCAGCACTGCCTCCTCGCAGGTGTACCTGCGCTTGAGAGTCGGCATGGGTGACGTCCAGCAGGATGGACTTCTCCCTGTACTCCCTGTTTGGAGCGTCCCGGAGCTCCTCTCCTGACTACAATGTCCATCCGCAGATTTCGGTCTACGGTGAACGGTTCACCGCTCTCCACTTGGTGTTGAATTCCCAGACGCTTCAACGTGCTGGACATCGCGTGGACGAGCGGCTGGTGCTGGTTGACTTGGGCCCCCGCTCTGGGGCAGATGCGTGCGTGGCGGGTGTCCACGTCGACTGCATCGCAGCAGGGGCACCTCACTGCCACGTGCTCCTCAACCCCAATGAAACGTCTTCCCATGCCCACGAACTCTGCTGCGGGTATGACACGCATAGTGAATCCGTAGGCCTCGCCCGAAGGCATGCCGTGGCTCCTGCCCCCTGTAGATTCCTATAGCGAGCCTTGTCGAAGGCCTTGGTCTCGGACCCCCCCAGCGGGTCGCCTGGTCCGGGGGGGCGTGCCGTCTCCGGTAGCTCCTCCAGCAAAACAGTGTGGGCAGCGTGTCGGCAGTGATTCACCAGCTTGCCCAGCTTCTGTTGGGCTTTCCGCGAATTAGTGGTTACGGCGTCATGCGCAGCCAGCCAGCATGTCGGCCTCTGGGGCCAGGTCCCCCTCTGCCCCTAGAGCCCATTCCAGCCAAGATTCAGGGACGATGCCCGCCATATCTTCCTGCATCACCCCCCATGTGTCGCGGATCTCCCGCAAGCTTGCTCCAAGCTGAGCAATGATGCTCGATTCTGGGAGCCCCCTCCTTACTTTGTTTCCGAGCGGGCCTGTGAGGTCTGCTAGAATCTCCGGCAGGGTCCCCACCCTGCTCCCAATTGAGGCAGACATTCGCCTCGCTTCTGTCGACGGCAGTCCTAATTATCCCGCTCCCGTGGAAAGGCGTGCTTGGGCCTGCTGGTACGGTTTGAGCGTCAGCCGACTATCCGGGCACCCCTCCTGGAAAAACGACTGCGCCTCCGCCGCTCCCGGTAGCTCGAGGATATTCTCGTACGCCCACTGCGCCCCGTTGTCTGCCCTTCTACACGCTTCGAGGGACAGCCCCGGGTCCAGAGCCCTTTCGAGGTAGCTCGTCCGTTGCCCGAGAGATTCGACAACGATGAGGGCCGCTGCTTGTTTATCGGGCATGTTGGCGAGGCAGCGCGCAAGGCGGTCCGCGCCTCCATCCCTCAGTCCCTCCATAGCTCGCCCCCTCACGTATTCTTCCGTGCCGATCGGGACACCCACCACCGTCACCTCCCCGTCGTCTGCGATGCGGACGTCAACGCTTTCCAGGAGCAAATTCTCCTCCGCCGTCGGGGCGTGCCCTTTGGGTGGTAGTGCCACTGTTTTGGCGGGGTTGACCTCAATGCCGATGTCATCCAGCTCTCGCCGGAGGAAGGCGAATGTTCTAACCGTGTTGGCCGTGATCCCCGTAAGGCCGAGAGAGACATCGTCCATGTATGCGAAGGCTTCCACGCCTTCTCCCTCGAATTCCTGTCGGAATCGCTTCAGCCCCGGTCGCGACGACAGGCAAAACATTGCCGGTCCCATGGGGTCCCCTTGCTGGACACCACTGGAGCAAGCGATCTTCCTGGTCTCCTCTGAGTCTATCCGGAAACACACGTCGGCTGGTCTTGTGCCGTAGCACTTGGCTACTAACGGCGTGAGCACTGGCACGCAGTTTGCCACCTCTTCTAGTGTCGGTAGAATGTAGACCTGTATGCTAGGCGTGTGTAGCAGGCAGCAAGGACAGATCCAAGTGCTACAGTAGACCAGGCGTCTGCTTGGGTGTGGGTGATACCACAGCTACAGTTATAACAGAGGAGAACCAAATGTACAATGCTCGATGTCTTTCACTTAACTTAACTCGCGATAAATTAACTTCATGATGTATCTGCGGTCACTCGTCCTATGTCAATGCAGTAGAGCCACTATAGGTAGAGCTAGTCGTTCCAACCAAGGAAAGGTAGACGAGGCACGTCGCAATCTCAGGGTAGGCGGACGAAGAATTGGGTCGATAAGCGACCGACAAGACGTGTACTCATACGTATCTAAAAATACACGTTACAAAAATATGCGGTGCAACTTGATCAAAGTGCGGCGCAACCTGAACCAATGAGTTTCAACACATGTAGATATTCTGTTAAAGCGTAATATCTGACATCTAGCACCGCCGTCCTTTTGACGGTGTTGAAGGTGTTGGAGCAGTCCGTGAGAACGAGCTAGTGGCCTGTCTCGTGTAGCGTCCTAGCCCTCAGTCCCACATGTTCCACTCCGCCGGGTACGGCGACCCCAAACTGCCTCACCTCTCGGGTTACCTCCTCCAACCGCGGCCGCCACTGTCACATAGCCCCTGCGGTGATGAACCTCCTCCATGTCATGCCAACGCAGACCGGTCGGCATTTTTCCCCCAACGCCGTGAGGCTCGACTGCAAGAAGAGCTGCCAGAATTCTGGCAGGAACGCGTCCGGCTCGTCGACGATTCTCCGCCAGAAGGCTGTCATGCCCCTTCCGAACTCCTCCCTCCCGATGTCGGTATGGATGATGGCTTGCAAATGAGCAAATCGTTGACCGTCGTTTCCGGGGCCTGAGAGGGCGCTGCGGGAGCTGATGATGTCGAAGAGCACCTCGGGGGCGTACTCATCGTCCGGGCGCCACGGGGAAGCATTTCCATCTTCCACCTCGGTGGCGCTCGATAGCACTGCAGCCGCCGCCGCCGCGGACACGGCGGCGTGGTCTTCGGGGGGGAACTTGGCCATCAGTATGTTCCACGTCTCCTCGTTCCCTGCTGATCGTGGCTCTGGCAGAAGGTTGTGTGCTGCCACTTTGACCCCTCCCGCGTAGCGGCACGCCGATGACGCTCGTTCCAGCTTCGCCTCCTCCGAAGCTTCCTGGGCCTCCTCCCTTTGTCTCAGGTCTCCCCTCCTGGTGTACGCTATCAGCCATGGGAGCCGGCGCACTATATCCCCGCTCTCCACCAACGCGAATCTCTGTCGCCTCTTTTGATTGATCCGGCCGTCCGGTGAGTGGAGCAGGGCTGGCATGAGGCACCATAAATTAATCGCGCGCAGGAGCGAGTTGGGCGTCGCCGAGTCCCGGTTCGGCCGGTGCTCTCCCATAGCGTGGTTGAGGATGCCAAGCACATGAACACTCAGGCGCGCGTGTGCTCCTGCCAGCTGCGGCTGTATCTTTCTTCCGGTTGCGAAACGTTGCCCCACGTCGTCCAAGGAAACGGCATCGAGTGGTGGCCCTTTGCCCAGGCTATTGTGGTCCCATCCGTACCAAAGCCCCCGGCTGCGTAGGTCCTCGTTGCCTATGGTCCCCCCTCCCATCCGCGCTGCCCGGTCGCGAAGCCCCGGGTCGGCTTGGACCACGGCCTCCAGTGCGTCCCGCCTTGGGGGCAGAACTCTACAGTCGGCCGCTGGCCAGCGGAGTGGCTCCGGAGCCGCGCCTCTCGCAAGGGCGTCAACCACACAACGAGCGCGGAGCACGTGGCGTCCTTGCCCACAAGGAAAACGTGCCGCCCGGTGCCCGAACTGAAACGTTACACCGCAGACCCCACACGCCAGTCCACATGTGGTGTCGCCAAGGAAGGCACGGGGGCGCGTCCCGTTCCCTGTTTTCCCCCCCGGCGCCCTGGGAGATCCTCCCAACGGAGTCTCTCCATTTGGGGTCCTAGGCCCCCTGTCGTTAATTTCTGCTCCTTTCCCTCCACTTCTTAGACTCGCCCCTCCTCCCTCTCTTCCCTCTCCACCGCTACTTCGCGTCCCTCCGGTTTCCGCTTCTCCTCTACCCTCCCTATACCCCTCCCCTTCTCTGCTAGGTTCGCTTATTGTGCCCGTCCTCGTCCCCCCTGGCGTCGGTTGACAACGACGCTGTAAAACACGCCACTCGCTGCGTGAGCTAGACAACCAGGGTGCCGTTTTTTTTGTTATTTTTTTGGCGGTCACCAAAGCTGGCGGTCGAGTAGATCATTTGTGCGGGGTGGAGAACCTTTGCTCCGCACAAGGGGAATGGTCGTACCACGTAGTGTTAATATGGTAAGGCGTCCGCGAGGCAGTTACATAGTAAAACCCATTGCTGTCTCCGGAAGTGGCCACACCAGAAATTAAATTAACTCATTGAAGCTGTCGTCCATATGCAAGTCCGCCTCAGAGGCGGTTCTTAGCAGGATGCAGCTCACCCTCCATGCGACTCGCCCAATACCTCATGGCGTTTCGCGCTTGGTGCAAGCAATGTCTGCCTGGTTGGCGAAAACCCAACGCGCTCCGTCCCGGCATTGTAGGGATGCGAGGGTCTATGGTCATGCGACTACGGTCGTGCACAGCATGAGTACACCCCCCCCCCCTGGAAGTGGCTACACCAGAAATCAAGTCAATTAATTGGAGACTGTCGTTCATATGCAAGCCGGCCTCACAAGCGGTTCTTAGTAGGATGCAGCTCAACCTCCATGCGACTCGCTGAACCTCCCATGGTGCTTCGCGCTCGGTACAAGCAACGTTTGCCTCGTTGGTGAAAACCCCAACGTGCTCCGTCCCGGCATGATAGGGATGCGAGGGTCTATGGTCATGCGACCGCGGCCATGCACGACACGAGTACACCTTCCCCCCCCCACCCCCGACTACGGCCATGCATGGCATGCGGCTAATGAGTACGCTTGCCCCCCCCCCCTCCCCCTGCTCCCCCCGCTTCCCCTGCTCCCTCCGCCCGCCGCCCCCACCCCCGGTCTGCTGACGAGGGTGGCGCACTACCCCCCTGCCTGGGGTTTCGCCCCGTACTCGTATCGGCTCATCTCCGTGCACTGACTGCTCCTTGTCACCCTAAACAAAAGTCATGAAAAATAGGTTTGAAGGTTTTCGTAAAGTACTCCAGTAGTGGTACTGCAGCATTAGTAATAGTGATAGTGATAGTGATAGTAATAGTAAAGGACAACTGCTACGATAGAGGTACCATTTATCGGCTGAAATATTTTCTAGATGATCGCACCCCTTGACCCAAACTAATTATTATGCGGCAAATTTTAGCGCTGCGACTGTAGCGTGTGTATCAGCACGAAGCTGATGTGTGCGCCTAGACCCGCTTGCCGATGGCATGCCGGACAAGACACATTCTAAAATGGGGGTGAGCGCGAAGCTCACTGTGAGGTGAGCTTGTACGAGAAGCTTTAAAGAGAAGAGAAGAGAAGAAGATGATGAAGGTGACCCCAGGCCTTAGTTGATATGTCCAGCGGACAATAGCTCGTGGAGAGCATGCTATAGAAGAGGGCTGAAGAGGAGTGAGAGCGTGTGCGCGTGATTCACGTGAACTCTTATACGCAATCCTAAAACAAAAACAGGATAGTCGTACGACCCCAAATAAGAAACCAAGTCAGCACCCTGCGCTATTTCCCGAAGATGCTATTATACCGGTATTTCAGGGTACTGTACTCGACATGAATCATGACAGTCCCGTTGGTATATCCGCCGCGTACGTACGTACGATACTTCTATGATACTCATGACAGAGCTTAGGCTATTACACAACCTCTGGTGTGTACCTGTGTGTTATCGACTTACAGTACTGTTTTACGAGTAGCTACGCTATGCTACGATACTTTGTGTACGATATGAGTACGGCAGATTTTCTATATGCTACCAGAGAGTTCTTGATATGTGTACGAGTGTATACAAGAACGTAAGATCTGCTGTTACATACTGGTACTGATTATTATATGAAAACCGTGATATGGAACACTTTTACTCCTACATGGGTAATGCCTATTGATGTGGTGCGAGCTACTTTGTAGCAGATGACCCTGTGTTATCCAGCAGCTACTTTATGATAATGAATACTGCTGTAATAGGTGTCATATCTAACAGCAATAAGTTTCGTTGTATAGCTGGCTAAGGTTTCGATCACCTGGTATCACTTATCATTTCCTCAAAACAGTATTTGGAGGAGGTATAGAGGTTCTCAATTGACCACACTCAGAAACGTCATCGTGCACCTCTACCGTAGCATGCATCCATGGCTCCGCCCATGGCGCTACAGTAGGCTAGCGTTTTCCGCATACCTACCTGGTAAATGGTAATCGTATGCTGTGATGTGTACTCTGAACGGGAAAAAGTAACGAACATCATGCGGGCTGGTACCGACCCGGGGCATGTCCGCGTTTTTTCCCCCTGGGTTGTTGGAGTTGTAGATATTATACGGAATGTTTTCTGATTCGGGGATGGGGGCCTATAAACCCCGGTTGCGATGGGAGCTCGACCACGATATGAGCCCCAGCCAAATCAGCACTCAGCCAGTGGGGTTCGGGTTTCCAAACCTTCCGGGGAGGTATCGACGCGGGGGGTGTCCGTTTTCGTCCCCCGGTGGTTGGAGTTGTAGATGTATGGAAGGATTATACTGATCAGAGGGGTGGGCCGTATCGTCCCCGGGAACGCGAGACCCCGACGTTGCGCCCTGAGGGGCGACTCTCGGCGTACGCTGGCCCCATAAGCTCCATACCAATCAGCAATCACAGCCCACGGGGGTTGGGGTCTTTTCCCCCGTTTTGCGGGGCGTTATCGACCCGGGGAAACTCCGTTTTCTTCCCTGGGTTGTTGAAGTTGTAGATGTATATGGACGAATATATTATCCGGGGATGGGATCTTATCGCCCCTGGGTGCGTTGGAGCCCCGACTTGTTCCGGGGGCACAACTATCGCCACGTGCTGGCTTCATGACCCCCAGCCAGTCAGCAACCAGTCCGTGGGGGTGGGGTCTCTACACCTTGCGGGGCGGTATCGACCCGGGAGATATCCGTTTTGTCGCCTGGTTGCTGGAGCTGTAGATGTAAGTTGGGAAGGGTTTACGATCAGGGTATATGGTACATTATCGTCCCCGGGTGTGGCGGAACCTCGCCGTTGTCCCGGGGGGCGACTCTAGCCGCGCGTTGGCTCCATGAGCCCCACAGCCAACCATAAATAACCCAGTGGGGAGTGGGGTTGGGGTTTCCACACCTCGCTGAGCGATATCGACCCGGGGCGTGTCCATTTTTTGCTGATTTTTTGCGCCGGGTCGTCGTAGGCGTAGATGTATGGAAGCATTTCTGATCAGGGGATGGGCTCTATCGTCCCCGGGTGTCGCGCTTGCTCCATGTGAGCCGTTCAAAGTACTACTGGTACTTTGTCGACACGTGAGTGAGCGTGTGCCAACAGGGCATCATCACCACGTTTGGAGGATCGGTTGTATCTTACCAATCCCCCTCCTGGTGCGTCTAGAAGACGCGGACCTACTTGCTGTACGCTTTCCAACTCAACCACAATCCCAGCACTGCTGAAGATTAGGAGCTCTGTAGTGCTGGTCCATACTGTGGACCGCCAGTCTCGGGAAGCCCCGAGCAGCAGCTGTTTGATGGCAACCCCCGGCCTGCTGCCTGTTAAAGGGGTCTGCCTTTTTTGCTGTACGCTTTTCAACTCCCCCACAATCCCAGTACGCTGAGGGTTAGGAGCTCTGCATCGCTGGTCCATACTGTGGACCGTCAGTCTCGGGAAGTCCCGAGCAGCATCTGCTTACAATCAACCCTCGGCCGTACTGCTGCCTGTTAGAGGGGTTTTGTCTCTTTCTTAATTTCTATCGAAGCTGTAATAGTTTTGCCGACGACTACCTGGAATACTCTTCACGAACTTATCATCATGGAAGACTCCATCAACAGCAACAACAACAGCCTTACCAACGCCATTAGGGGGCTGAGGAAGTTTGACGGGAGAGACCCGAGTCACTTTCGGGATTGGCATAAGAAATTCGCAGTTGTCCTCGGCGTCACCAGGCGAGATATCGCAAGCGTGATCAACGGGCGAATCCGACCATCCCCCATTACGGCAAGCACGGGAATCACCCTTACGCTCCCTGGTACCCTCGACCAGGACGTCGCGTCATTTGATAGGGCCAATGAGGACCTGTACGCTATTCTGTTCCTGCTAACAGAAGCCAGCCTCACTCCTCGTGCTTAAGCAAGAAAACCACTCTGGTACGAGTGGGGACGGACAAAAGGCCCTACACGAGCTTGTCGCGATATACAACAAGGTCACGGACGAGGTTGTACGAGCTACGATGGAGAAGCTAGTCAACACCAGCATGAAACCGGGTCAAGACCCGGACGACTTCTTCATGGAGAAGACCCTTGCCCGGGCTGAGCTCGCGAAGATGGGCGAACCCATCACCGACCGCCGGTTTAAGGACATATGTGTCCAAGGATCCACATCCGATTACAGAGACATCAAACTAATGATGTACCGTGACCCTTCCTTAGACATCGATCAGATGCAAAGCACCATGCGACATTTGTACCTTGACGATCTCTCCCGCAGCAGAGGCGTCAAAGGAACGATAGCCGGGCGCGGTGTAGCTATGACAGCGGAAGCATCAACCTGCGACTACTGCGGAAAGGAGGGACACCAAGCTCGCAGATGCTGGCAAAAGAGGGGTGACGCAAGAACCGACGACAAGAAGCCGAAGAACAAGCAAACTTCGGGCGGCAACGCAGGAGCTAAGGGAGCCGCTGGACAGAAGTGGTGTTCCGTCCACAAAACTACCTCACACAGTGACGAGGGCTGCTACGAGCAGGGTGCTCCACGTCCCGATCGTAAGGGCGCTCACGTAGCTTCCGCCGTCCGACCTTCTGGCTCTCCTCCTGCCAACGATGACGAGAAACCATCCTTTCCTTTCGACGATGATTTTGAGGAGGGAGTCGCATTTTCAGGACGAACGACGGACAATGACGAAGGGATATCAGTATCCAACCCGGGCGAGTTCACCATGCTGGTGGACAGCGGCGCATCGGACCACTTTGTGGATGACAAGTTGATCCCAGGCCTGCGGCAAGGCATGACGGAGTATTAAACGCTCGACCAGCCGAAGCCCATTGAGATCGCTGGTAACATGAAGGTATTCGCGACGGCAACGGGAAAAATCTACGGACACATCATCAACAAATCAGGTCAGCCTATCCCTGTTCGTATCTCTGTCATGATCGTCCCCGGGATGGGACGCCATCTCTTCTCCTCTGCGAGGGCAATGAGGTCAGGAGTAATCACTGGCAGTATTTGGGCTTCATGTACTGTACTTCGGTTCGGAATACTGCTCGTACTCGGAGTATTTCGAGATTCTGTACTGCAGATACTGTCATACTCGGAGTATTTCGAGGTCCGATGCTGCGGGTACTCCTTCTACTCGCAGTATTTGGGGCTTTAGTACTGCTCATACTCCAAGTACTTTGAGTATTCAGGCCGCCAGTACTCTAATACTCTCAGTACTCGGAGTACGAAATGTACTCGATACTCGGAGTATACTCGGAGTGTGAAGTATAATAGGAGCATCTTTGCATCATTTTAAAGACTCCACCATCATGCCTCCCAGGTTCTGAGAGCATGTGATTGGCGTTAGAGTATTTTCGAGGAAAAAAATACTTCAGGTACTTGTTTGTGTACTCGCAGTACTTCGGTGTTCAATATTATCGATACTCGGAGTACTCCGAGATATTTAGATGTTTGTACTCCGGGTACTTCTTGTACTCGAGGATAAGTACTGCTCATTCATACTCCCAGTACTCGGAGTACGAAAAATACTCGATACTCCTATTAATAGTATACTCGGACGAGTGTGTACTACATAGGAGTATCGAATATACTCGGAGCATCTGTGCAAAGATACTCCAAGTTCCTGGGGGTACAATAAGGTATGAAGTATGCTGGGAGAATCTATGCATCTGCTACTTGTTTTTTCGCTGCCGCTGGCGATTTCGGGTGTTGCCCGGGACATCGCCGAATCGCCCCAGGAGCTCCAAGGGGCGCGGCCCACAACTAATACCTAATATATTTATAGCATTGATAGCATTCATCGACCACAGCCGGGGTGCGGCTCTCCGCTCTCCGAGGCTCTCCGAGGCTACTCTGCGAGGCTTTGACGGGTGTGGGTGGGGTATTTTATGTCTTGGGGGTAGGGAGACCATACAGCGCAACCGCTGTAAGAATTTGTTGCGCAGCATCTTTCAAGAAGAACAACATTTTTTTTACATTTTTAAGATATATCCGGATTTCGATAAATAGGTTTTCCGTCGGAAAGTCGGGTCCCATGCGTATTCACAATACGAGTCTGCGTATGTATAAAGAAATCTGTATTCACGCTGTTTTTGCGTTACGGGTTACGTTTGTTTGTGTCTTCTATTTCCTGTACGTGATGTTGTAATGGTGATGCCTTTCACCAGTAGAGTTTGTTGTTGTGTACCTGGTATTATTTTCTGACTGCCTTATTTTTCGCGTATGGTTTTGTTCTCCCGCATTCCATACGTAAGTATTGACATTGGCTGTTGGAGCCTGTCTCCACGCGGTTTCCTCTGTTGCTATTATTGTTGTTGGGGGGTTGTGGTGTTGTGGTGGAGGTGATTTGAATGTGATCACGTGATAACCTGGCGATCGCAACAAAATGTGATCACAGAATATAGTTTGGGATATAGCTTAGATAATGTCTGTATGGTAATATGTGATCACGTGATAACCTGGCGATCGCAACAAAATGTGATCACAGAATATAGTTTGGGATATAGCTTAGATAATGTCTGTGTGGTAATGTGAGGGGTGAGGGTGTTATGCCTACTGAACTATACGTACGAGTAGGGGTAAAAGACCGATCGAACGGTAAAAAAATATCGATCGAACGGTCAAAGATCGATCGAACACCCAGTCTATGGCAATCCTTGTAAACATCCTCCCCCCCTCTGAACGGCGGGACCTTTGGGACGTCGGTACTGTATACGGCCGTACGTTGACCACTACGTTTCAATAACTGGGGAACCTGGGAGACAAATGTTTGTTTTCGTTGTTTAGGGGTGCACGAAGCGTTCAAAGTGAGATTCGAACCTGTGTCCTACCGGATAAAAGATCGATCGATTACCCACAGCCAACAGGGTAATCCTTGTAGCATTAAACATTCTCACAAGAAACGGCAACAACCTACGAGCTGGTTCGAGGATAAAGCGTTAGGTTCCGCCTTCGGACAACAACAAAATAATAAACGGAATACGTACATTGTAACAAGGTTGTTTTCAACACTATTAAATAGTACGAGTAATAAACATACATATCCGCATGATGAGTGACCGCATGAACAAGGGGGACACACCATCATCGATCGATCGGTGAAGAGATTTTTGGGCGCACGAGTTGCTGCTCGCAAGATATGGCAGTTATACTATTAATATTTATTACTTGGAGGGGCGGTATTTCGTAGGCATCACATTCCCATCACCATATATTATAAGTAAAATAAATATAGTATGTATGCAATCAGTTTCCCACAATACTACCGGTACTACTTATAGTCATACGAACGTAATTATAGACGCATCAAGGGGAAAACGTCCATATCACTTTTTGTTTTCTACGAGACTTTAATAAGTAATAGTCCTATTGTGGTAAGAAAACGCCTGCCGAATTACTAGTAGAACAATGTATTAAACTAATTTGGGACCATACGTAGGGGAAAATTACCGTTGGGGGAAATCAGTTTTTCACCGGGGTTTTTGAGAATCGGTCAGCAAAGTTTGGCAATTTTGGGCAGTGTTGTTCTTCGTGACAAGGCGAACAATCGAATCAACCGCCTTTTTGTACGTATATTTTTTGTTTCGTCCGTAATTTTTGTGTTCAAAATTTCCGAAAGGAAAAAGCAATGCTCGTATTCATTCGAATCCACCTACTACTTTCTACAACAGAGGAGGCAAAAACTGAGCAAAAACGAAAAAAAGCTGTTGAGTCGTGTATCCGTCTTGCCATGAGGAACAACCCTGCTGCCAAGTGCCAAGTTCCGTTTTCCAACTGTTCAAAACCACGGTGCAAAAGTTTGATTCCGAAAAGTTTCGCATCTCTCGCTAGAATCAGATCAAAGTAAATCAACAAATCAACAATAATAATGATAGAAGGAAAAGAGAGGTGGGAAGGGCAGGGGCCGAGCGACAACGGACCAGAGAAGAGGGGGGCTGGGCAGACGTCCTCCAATGGACTGTAGGCGGCTCTTCTCGCCCAGGGCAGGGTTGGAGGGAAGGAGAAGTGTTGGAAGAGGACGGGACGATCGCTACTGGAAGGAGAAAAGTGTGTGGGAAGAGGAGGGGACGATCGATAAACACTGGCGAGAGATGGGGTGGGATAAGACTCCTTTCTGGGCCGGGCGTGTCCAACTGAATTGGTTGCCGAAGAAAAAAATGGATTGTCGTACTCAAAATCGAGTGAATTAATCGATTTTGCGAAAGAGAGACACAAGGATATTATCGCGATCGCCTCCGACAACAACAAAAAGAACAAAAAGTGTAAAACCAAAAAAATGTAACTCGTACGTATTGTCTACGAGTACGCCTTTTGAGCCTTTCATAGGTACACGGCATATTGCACCATTGCACCCCAGAAACGGCTTCCTGGCCCTTTCTGTAAGTAAGTGTCCAACGGTCCATCGTGCCTACAAGTGGGTCAAAAATCCAAGGTACAAAGTGCACCCGGCTTTTCGACGTGGCTTTTAAACTTGGCCTTCACCTACTATTATACATTAAGTGTACCTACAAAAGGCTCGGTCGACCCCTCTTGCTTGGCAACTGAAATACGGTCAGCCGTCCACACATCCACACCCGATGCTGGAGCTGTCAACCAGGTGACTTTACCTGTCAACACAACAAACACCCGAGTAGTCTACGTACGACACACTGCAAACGCACGCACGCACGCACGCACGCACGCACGCACGAGAACACAGAAAATATGGAGAAGGATGTAGCTCGACTGACGGCAATTTGGCTGGTGATGTAACCGCAAATAAATGGGCAACCACGTGCCGTGACGACACCTGTGTTGCAGTGCCCACAAAACAAAACAAAAAACTCTTGACACAGAGACACTGGAACCACACCTCCTCATTTTTTTTCCCCCGTAGGACATTCCGTAGTTCTGCTCTAGCTCCGAACTTTCCCATTAATCCAATATTTGGCAAGGCAGATATGAGCTCCTTGGTGCACTCTCGTGGGTGTGCCAAAGCGACAGCAGTTTCCGCGCCCTCCTTCGATGCGGACCTCGTCGCTGAAAATTGAAAATGTGGTTCCAGGAGCTTGAATTTGTGGATTCCAGTACTGTAGCCAAGTATTTTTTTTCCCTGCCGTCGAACAAGCTCGTGCTCGTTCTACAGCAGATTTTTTTTTCGAAAAGTACCTCGTGCTCGTTTACAGAAGGAAAAAAAATACTTGAATACAGTACGAGAAACCTCATATTCAAGCGAATGGAACCACATTTTCAAACTTCAACGACGAGGTCCGCATCGAAGGAGGCCACGGAATCTGCTGCCGCTTTGGCACACTGACGGGAGTGTACCAAGGAGCTTATATCTGCCTTGCCAAGTTTTGTATCAATGGGAAAGTTCGGAGCTACGGCAGAATCACGAAAAGTCCTACAGGAAAAACAACTGGGGTAGACGTGGTTCCAGTATCTCTTTGTCAAGAGATTTTATAAAATCGTGTTTTTTTGGTGGGCATTGCAACACAGGTGACGACAAGTGGCGACTTAACCCGGGACACGAAACGAAAGGTCCCCGGTTTAATAAAACGCCTTCACGATACGTACGTAAGATTGAAAACCGCATTTTTGTTTACGAATGATTTGTTCTACTTCATATGTTTCAGTGTTTGTTTTTGTTTGCCGTTGCCAAGCGTACGTCAGCGGCTTGAGGGGCATCGAGATTAAAAACGTTATGTAGTGCAACGAATCGCACTACTAGTATTCCCAAGGGGTTTCCGATGGGGAGGCGTGTTTTGAGAGGGGATTTGATTTTGTGGGATCGTGACGGCAAAAACAACGGTGACGTCATTCCCCGTATGTATGCCCTTGTGCCGGAGACAGCACAGGTCTCCTACTGTAAATGTCAGAAAGACTGGTGGCCCGTTATGGAAAAAAATTCGTGTGCCACCCAACATAACGGCTTCAATTATAACTTTCAGATATATATTTCCCAATATCTTGTTGTGTTTCTCCATGAAGATCGTTGGGGTGGTCACGTTCAGCAGTGAGTGGCTGGTGGCTGCCCCCTTGTATACCACTGATGATATCGCCCCATTTTGACTGACGCGTTGTGTACTACCATCGCTGCGCGTGGCAGTGGTCATCACGAACCGGCATGACCAAGGTAGAAGAGACTTCACCCTTTGCCCATCCCTGAATTATGGCGAAATTCCTTGCTCCGGTTCGGAAAATATAGAAGGCAGCAGTGGCATATTTCAGTCAGTCAACATTCTTGATAAAATTGCCAGTGACCAGTGGCTTCACATCCCGCCACTGGTGATTCCACCCTCTCTTACGTATTGGGCGTTCTACCTGGACGTTTACTTGCCTACAGTATAGGACGTCTGAAGGATTTCCCCACCCTATACATGCTACTACTCGCAGACGGGTTAGCAGGATTCTCCTTCGTCATTAGGGTTCACTTCCGAAGGCTGCCTGCGCCCCACGCTGGCCGTTCAGCGGAAATTCGTTGAATTCCCCGTACTGGTCGTCCGGTACCCCTGCAACCGTGCCTTCGCCCTCTGAATCTCAATATGGGTGTTGAGACCTTCGCCAGTCTCATGTACCGATATGCCGGCTTGCGAATTTTCCTGTACCCCTTCTGCATAACGATCGCCAAGGACTATCCTGCCAATGCCCGGGAGACTGCCCCGCCTGACCCAAGCGACTGCATCGAGAAGTGTTACACATATATTCATACGTCGCCTGTTTTCTTGGCGAACTTCTTCAGAATGGATCTCACTTGATTTGCTTAATAGGTCCCGAGCCTCGTACCAGGGTATCTCCTCGTTTAGGAGATGTGAGAGAAAGTGCGACATATCGGCATGTCCAAGCCGGCGTGGAGTCCGACGGCCACGAACTGATCTATTCCTCTAACTGTGCAGGTTGTCACGTATGCCTCGTCTTACGTAATTATGACAAGGTAATATGTCCCGCCTCGCAACGCTTTCCCCCGCTGAAAACTGAACTGAAACCCGGTCCGCTGCAGTTAGGCAGGCCTAAAATACGTTGTATGAGCGCCCTATAGAGTCCATCGCCACGTTTCGATGTACTGAACGCAAAGGCAAAATTGTTAAGGCTGGTCTAAGGATTGAATAACGACCACTCTCCTTGAGTCCGGTCTTAGTCCGTCGTGGGCCTGATTCTCACTCGCGTGTCCTCATATTAACGTGCTCAAAGTTCTTCTGCACTACTTTAGTACATCAGAAGGGTATATAGAGCATCGGTTTCTCCGGATATAGCCATCGCGAGGACCAGGCAAGTGCAAAGCTACAGTATGCACCCATGCAAGACACCATAGCATACAACATGAGTGTGAGGTGGGTGAAATACTAGCGCAGCAGTGATAGGTGACGTCAGTTATATTCCATTCGTTTGGGCCGTACACGTGGGGGTAATGACCGACCCCCAGAATTATGATCCCGTCTTTATACGGCCTCAGAATCGTGGAAACCTCAGATAATGGCTGGTTGTCATTCCCTTCCCACTAGAGCGCAGCGGGGAGCGTATAGCCGCGTGACCCCCACTCATACGTCAAAATCCCGCGTAGTACGAAGAACTACGAGACATCTTTGTATTTTGGTACAATATATGACAACCTTGCCGCCGTAACAATAAAGGAAAATGTTGTATTACAGACCAACATACCAGGCGGAGATGCCGCGTGCTGAAGGCGCACCTGAACAGTGTGTCTAACTCTTTGACTGCTGCAAAAAAAGGCATATTACACCAAATATAAGCCGTATGTCCCCTCGACCGTGGCTGCAGTTCTCAAGGGGTTACGTACAAGGCCCGGTTTGTTTTCGTATTATGTTTGTGAAGTTATGTCCATGATGATGGCCAGCTGCTGTGTGCCTCTCCTCCGGCGCGGCTTCTCTCTTCCCGCAAAAACTGTGGCCCGCTGCGTGCCTCGATCCCGACCCGGATATACCTCTGCTTGGAGACTCATGAGGCCGTCTCCTCTAGGCAGGCAAGCTTGCTAGGTCTCTCTCCCAGGGACGGTGAAGCTGCCCGGTCGCGAGGTTGCGCGTTGGGTGCTTGGAGTTTGGCGCCGGGGCTGCTGTTGGAAAATACTAGGTGACCGAAGAGGAGCTCGCTCCGCTGACCACACGCTGCATTCGGTGCGGTATGGAGGAGGAGGACGAGGAGGCTCGCTGCTCCCCGAAGGCCCCCTAGGTTGGACGACCACCACAAGAACTTGACTGCATGCTCGAATAGCGAACGATGGGCGGCAAGCTGCGCCATTTCTTCTTCGTCGACCGTTCTGAGCACCACGTTCATGGCCTTCCACAGGTCTGTCTGGCGGGTCAGTCGCGTCACCTTGCTCTTCGGCCTCGCCGCACATCCTCATGAATTGGACATCCTCATTAATTGGCCGATATTCTCCTCGCTGGGGCGGCGACTTATCGACGACGCGTGCTGCGGTAGACCTACTACAGCGTATGTTTATTGAGACTTCTCCCTTCAGGGCTTAGAAATCTCGCCCAACAACTGAGCTTGCAGAGAACGTTTTGAGATACTCCCGATACGCATACACATTTACAGTTTCATGAGCTACGTGATTATCTGACTACCGGTACTGTGATGTTCCCAGGAAATACATCAAATTCCAAACGAGTGAGTAACTCCCTCGTTGAGGAGCCTGGCCTGTGAGAAAACAATTAACTAACACGTACAACCCGTACCGTAGCACTAGTCCGGCACGGCGACCATAGTGGGCCCGTACGGCTGTGTGCTGGCTTCCATGCTTGCCACCGTGTCCATGGCGTCATTGAACATTTTCGTGGGCACGACCAAAGTCGGGTCGTTGAGACCCGGGATGATATTATACGTTCGCCATGGGGAGCAAGGAAAACTGTCGAGAAGATTAAACATGGTAGGATGCAATACAGCGCCCCGGGGCCACACGGTCTGGGGTGTAAATCGGGCGGCTGAGCTATCCTTCCAGCTTCTCCCCCTTTTCCTCTTGATTCGTAGGTGAAGCGTGCAATAATTTTGACCCACTCCGGTAGGCAAGACTCCCGATAACACTGCGTATACGGGGCCTTTAGACACCCCGTGCTGCGATTCAGACAATGACAATCGAGTCAACCAAATTCGGTCGAAGCCTCAGGTACACTTATTTACAGTAGCTATCTAAGCTAACCATGTATGTATTGATTTTTTCGATATGCCCGCGGTTTGTATTGTTGCCCTTCAGATATCACATGAGACCGTTGTTTGTTATCAACGTTATCCGGCACACGCAGGGTCCGTTTGCGGATTCTTTGCTTCAGACAGAATCAAGTTGCGTGTTCGAAACCTACTACAGTACTGCTGTACAAAATGACTGAGAGAACACAACGCAAAGACAAAATAACTTTTCGCACAGCAAATAAAAGGACGACATTTATTTTTTATGCTTTCATTCTTTATTTTTTCTAAGATGCCCTTTGTCTCTTGCTACGTAATAACCATTCCAACACGAGTCGGTGCGCTGGTTTTGGTGTCCGTTTGGCGATCCGGTACGCTTCTATATGTCACTATAATATACCAGGTATGTTATATGGTGGCCACAAGGTGGCAAGACCAGTCGTTTTTCCCGGGTGCAATATGTGTTGGGCGCTGCGAAACTACTGCTGTATTCCTTGTATTTCGCACGTATGACATATGTGTTAACTCATACACAATACGTATACAGAGCACGGGCCAAACGGGACACCAACATTCGCCCGAGGGGATGTATACAGCAGTGTAGTGTCGACCAGCCTCATAACGAAGACAATCACAACCACCCGAGACACATACCGGTTAACCGTCTCACCCACCAAGGTTTGACCAGATCGATTGCTGGACTTTGCAGTTCCCGATATTTTTGCCGGGGCCCTTACCTCCAAATCGATCGATGCGTAACACTACATTCTTAGTTGATTATAGAATGATTAATCGCGTGTAGCGGAGCAATTAAAGAACGTTCGAAACGAAACGTGTTGTTGTCTGCTGCATCCCAGAAGGCCTGCAACAAAGGGAGTCATATTTAAAAAATTAAAAAAACAACAACAGCTGTGAGCTCGAGGATTTCGTCGAAGCTCATCTTTGCTAGCTGAGTGTAATACTTCGATCGCGCGTACTTACGGGTGTTACATGTCCTCATGTAGGGTGTACATCCCGTATGAGGGGGACACCATCTGAGGCTGTAGAATTCAGGAAGAGTGTGTCTATTTGTGGGGGGAGAACTAATTATAATTAATTAAAATTAAAATTAAACAGTCTGAAATAAACATACCAGGTATAGTATAGTGTTCCGACGAGTTGACGTGATAGAGCGGGTCTACTATTAGTAGCGCAAGCCACCTGTCATATGACATAAATCCGCCATACTTGTTGGATTTTGACACCGGAGGAGTTCTGTATCGTATTTTGTACCAGGTATGCCAAATCAATTGTTCCGGTTGTACCTGGTATATATTATTAATAGTAGGAGTAGAGACGTTGGAGTCTCCCCGGTCTGGGAGCCAACGATTCTACTAGATATGTGGTTGGAACCACTGAGTCAGAAAACTAGAGGGCTTGGAGTCTCCCCGGTCTTGTGGGAGCCAACGATTCTACTAGAAGAGATGTGGTTGGAAGTGCTGAGTCAGAAAACAATGCGGTTTTCTCCCGCAGCGTCTGTTCTTTTCCAGAACGATACGTATATACGTATTGGTTGTTAAGACGGAACTACGTGACCAATGCAGTCAGTGTTACACCGCACTGCAGTCTGTCGGCGATTGTGGAATATGATGCTTTGATTTTGTTCGATGGAAAAAAATACTGTCGGTCAAGCGTGTAGAGAAGCCGGCATCGCCTGTGTTGCACCGTTGCACCCACAGGCTGCTTCAAGGTGAATTTCCCAAATTTAGTCGAGTCGGAAGTTCACGCCGTTTATGAGAGATAGATCCTCAAATGTAGCACACATGTTCTATGAAACCCTGCCGACCCGTTAACGGACGGTAGTTTTTTTTTATTTCTTCTTTCGTCAGATATTTGTTTTTAGAGTTGGAGTTGGATTTATGTGCCTTAAGAAACGCCAAATTCCAGACGAAAACAAAAAGCAAAAGACCGTCCGTCAAGGGTCAAGGCCTCGGCATCTCGGCAGGGGCTCAAAGAACCCGTATGCAAAATTTCAGGACATATTTCTAAAAAACGGCTTGAACATTTGGGCTGTTGTCGGAAAACACGCGTATTTTGTAGTTGCCTGGGAATTACTTAATTTCAGTATAGGATCAGCTTTGGGCGTTAAAAAATGACTTGATATTGGCCCTACGCAGTCAAATCTTCGAATATTTGCCCGAACTGTTATACGGACATGCCTTGAAGTACCTGGAACCGGCTCGTTCAGAAAAAATGTAAAAACAAACGATATTTCCTACGGAAACGCCTGGCTGTTTCTACCCTTGTTCAAGGCCCGTGGTCGGTCGGGACACAGATTTGCCGCTAGCGCCAGTCCTAGGATCTTAACTGAAAAACTGGCTACGTCACCCTCTTCCGCTATTTATGGCGGTCATGTGGTACCAAATCTGTGGCAATCGAGTATATATTGCAACCGGCATTAATTCGTGTCTGACAAAAGTCGGGGTGTTCAACTTAAACCAGCTCGTACAACAGTTCGATACTTATTTGCACAATGTGTACCTACACCGTGAACAGTAAGAGTAAATACCCACAGCATGTATGTGTGTACTCTACTAACATAGTAGTAGTAACAAGCAGTACAACGTAGGAAGGCTGGTCGTGGAAAACACCGTCTGCCCACAACCAAGCCAACCGCAGCATTGCTCCAAGGGGTACTGCAGTTAATACGTACTTACGACAAATGACACTATACTAACAGCGAGGACCAACGCCCAAACGGGTAGGGTGGATCGTAAATGATCCGAGTCTGGCGGGAAGGCTTCTTGGCCTGGGTTTTTGTTAGTGGATGAGCTGCGGCAAGTTCCACACTACCCGGAGAGTTTACTCTTCGGGTGGCTATCCCCACCGCACCGGGCCCCTTCGGGGGTCAGGTCGGGTCAACATGCTCAAGTCTCCGTAGTAGTAGACAGCAAGGGCTGATACTTCCGAGGGGGCATGGAGTGAATTGACACACGACACGAAGTGAGACGTGGAAGTGTGGAGGGCGTAAGCTTTATTTTGACCCATCCGCCGGAGGATAAAAAAATAAAATAAAAAAAGCAGTGTGAACATTGTAATAGTACAATAATAGTAGTAGACTAATCTACTACTGATAACAATGTGCTGATAATATCAGCACCTACATAGAATCCTACGTAGGCAGTCATACATCGAAACATCACTACTGCACTGATGCAATGCACACTGCCTGGCACACAGAAGCAGTACTTTACTCGCATTTGCATTAATACATTACGTAATAATACTGCCTTTTGGCTCTTGAGCCACGCTCCCCAGACCCCCCAGGTGGTACACAAAAAAATGCTGACTCAAACAATGGCAAACCCAAATTTGACAACCTGAGCTTTCAGTTTTTCGTGGTTTTCCCTGTGGTGACTACTACCGCCACCGTCCCGCAAGGACCCCACCTCCCTCGACCCCAAGGTGCGATGTGTCCATACCCGAGTGACCGTCAAGATGCGTGTGTGGGACTCAACCAACCGAAGCCAATAACAAATTTTGATGGTAAGATACGCACCCCTTGAGTCCAAACTCTATGAGAGCGTGAGAGCTGTCCGCGCGTCACGTGTGGCTCGCGCGCACCATAGCCCAATTGTCAAGCACGACTTGCAAACCCGGCTGTGTGCGCTTGGGGTGTGACCTTCCCCGGTCGGTCCGATTGCACTGTGGTGGCATAGCAATTGCTGCAGCCTGATGCTCGTGATCGTGATCGTGCTTTTGTTGCATTTCGAAGAACTCGGAGCTCAGATATTCTCTGTCATCATCACAGTGCAATTCCATTTTGGAATTGAAATTGACCCACTTTGGGAAACATGCCATTGTATTCGCCCAAGACCTACTATTAATACTACACAATACTATTACAGTAGTACCGGAATCATATCCCTGAACTGCATTATGGGGCTGACAGTTCGGCCCATGTTTCCAACATATGGCCCGCCATCGGGGTGGGGCGGAGGGGCTGGCTCTAAACCCTACGAAATAGTCATCTGTTATTTGACATGCAAAATATCGTAAGGATGATCGATCATACCACTTGAGACCAATGGGTACAGCGCGCGGTAGCTGTACAGCTGTGCCGTTGCTTGCTCAATCCCCCACCAGTGGGGCATGCGGTGGTTTTGCCAAGTCTAAAATGCGCGTTCGTGTTTTATAGCAGTTTCAGCTTTGGTCGATTACATTGCTGTCGTGGTAAAGGTCCCTCGGTACGGGAAGGCCCTCTGCGGCCATCGCTCAATGCCTTTTCGTATTTTCGCCAACTAAAAGGAAGCAGGCGCTGCGCGGATGTGTGTGTGTTGGTTTTGGGATTTCTTCCCGTCGGCATCGAGCGCAATTAATTATAGTGTCCGTGCTGATGATTGTGTATAACATAAATAGATACAAGCTATATGTGATCGTAAATTCTACGAGACGGAGATAATGCATCGATACCTCCCAGCCCCGCTATCGCGTGTAATATCACTTTTAATATACTTCAGTAGGTATCTTCAAGCGCACCAGGGGGCATCGCATTCATCGCGGCACGCCAAAGGGGCGTCACAGCCGTTCTCTCTTGTTGCCTACTACCCCTGTACGTCGAGAAAGCGGCGCCTTGAGTGGGGGCGCCAGCTGTCACGAGAGTCAGCATGCAGTCAACGCCGGGTCTCGGTCATTTGGACTCCCTGGTGGACGATATCAAGAGGAAAGAGAGCGACCGCGTTAAGGCAAGATCGGTGCAAGATCGCAAGATCGGGGCAAGGTCGCCAGATCCCAGACGAAAAAGTCCAAGGGGCCATACATGTCGAATATTGATTGATGATGTGCAATAGGGCAGAGCTGGGTTTCATGTGTGTGCGTCTGTGTTCTTCACATGAAACCGTTGTTTCTACTCTCCATCGACATACATACCTGGTACAGTATAGATCCACGAATGAATACAGCAGTGGTGTACCCATTTTGAAACCACCCCGTGACATGCTCAAAAACGTGGTCTTATCTCTGATATGTATGGTCTTATCTCTACTATGGTCTTATATTTTACTACTGACCATACTAATTCCAAGTAGTTTTTTTTCCTCGTGATAAACCGATTTGCCTGGTCTTATCTCTGTATACTATGGCCTTAAACAGGATGGTATTTAAATGGGTGCACTAATGTATGAAACAACATTCAGTAATGAACATAATGCTCACATTCTGGGGGGAGCTACGTAAGAAAATAGGACTGAAAAATCGTACTCCGAGACAAGCGCTACGCTAAGGGCCCATATTAACGAGTACAAAATAAATTCAATTTG
>MEHQ01002349.1:77919-184421 GCA_008828725.1 Saccharina japonica | reverse complement strand
GCGATCGTTTTCTCGCTACTATTTAGTGTACCAAACTGCTCCATGTCACACTCGTCTATTTTCCTCATCTCCTCCTCAAGCACATCCCTTTCCTCCTTGTACCTTTCACATTCTCCCACTATGTGAACTCTACTCTCTATGGCTTTGCCACATGGGCACATCTGTGCATCTACTTCCTCCTCCTCCCGGCTACTGGTATACCTCCTTCTTCTTTCTGGCAGGTCCAGGTCCCCTACACGAAATCGCAGTTTCAGCTTTTTCGCGAAGTCCATTGGGCCGTGCAGATACCTTTTCATTCCTATTCCTTCTCTCAACCCCCCGTACATCTCTAAGTGTTCTTCCCCTTCCACCTTCTTTCTCAGTGCTAGCCTTTCCCTTCTTTCTATCCTTTCTTTCACTTCTGTCTTGTATCCGCTAAATTTCTCTATGGCCAGCGTCTCTTTTTGGTTTCCTATTAACCCAAGGGAGGGGGGGGAGAAATGCCTGTTATATGACCTCGGGTGTGAGCAACTTAAGGGGGGGAGCTGGAGGAGTAGGGCGGAGCTAATAGATATTATGGGTTCGGAAAAAAAATTAGAGGAAAAGGGAAGAGTTGATTTTGAGCTTAAAATGCTCTTCCTGGCGACATTCAACTCAGGGACTTCCCGATAGATTGCCATCTCACAATCCCAATCTCGTCTATGCTATGCTTCTAGTTTATGTTGTGGGTCTAGCCCGATGGAGTGTTCATGCGGCTGAGCATACACATTTTATGTAAGTCGACTGTAGCTCCTCATGTTTGAAACGTCATGAACTGTACGTATCCAGATGTATGTACTGCTGTACCTACCTCCTCTACCGTGGCATGATCCATACCACTATCAATAGGTCTTGATGCATCCCGGGTTCTCCTTCAAGGAAGCAAATAGCATCGCCACCACATCTGTAAATGGTGTAATTGTATTGACGTTTACAATATTAACATGCATGAGCCTCGAATTCGAGTATCGACCTATATGGGATATGTGGGCACATCTCCCCTAGCCCGCCCTCTGCATTATCGAAAAGGACAGTTTCAAATCAAGCATGCGTGAGGCACCCCACCAGACACGAGGGTGTTCATGACACCTACTGTGCTACGGAGTACGCGGCGGCGCCATTAGAAACAAATATTATAGAGGTTATGACGTTTTGGATCGACGTTGGCACAAAACATTATAAACGAGTTTGCGTACTGATCTTAAGTGTAGGAAAGCCAGCATAGCGAACGTAGACCACGATGAGTCGGCAACTTTGCACGGGACTCCTATATTCCGTAATTCTAGCTTTTTAATAAGTACGGTCGATATGTGCACCCACACCCTGCGCGTGATGCATCGTGGTCACTTAGCGAAGCTTATGGAAGAATCATGCGACTTCCAGCGTTCAATGGCCAATAACGAGGCCAAGTTGAAGGAGAACGAGGAAGATTTCCGCCGGGCGCAACGTGGCTTTGTCGAGGATTTGGAAAAGGCGAATGCCGCCTACACGCGCAACCGGTGAGGAGGTGGTCAGGCTTGGCAGCACACCACAATGTGGAAATGTATTTCCTCGTTAAGCTATGCTACGATAGGAGGGGCACCCTATTGTATTATGTCTCCTACCATGAGATATGCCCCTCGCCCAAAAAAACGGTTTCGAGAGACAATGTCAACGCGATGAACAATCCCAGGGGCTGTACGTAAAATATATGAAACGAAGACATACTGTATATCGATTGTAGATCGCAAACAGGATTGCAAATGCATCTCGAGTATGATACGTTTCTGACTACCGGTCATGATATCTGGACCGAAAAGCCCCCCTTACACTTTAGTGGCATGGTTCCGTCGCTATACAGCATATGTACATATACGCCCTTTGCGGCTAATGCAGTCCACTGCTTGCGCCCATTGCATGGGGCGGATATTTTAAAGCCAGACAGTTGACATCCCCCCTCTACAGAAGAAGGCATGGTGGGGCATGCCACGGTAGGTTCGTGGCATGAAAAGCTTCATATCTCACCCAAACGAACTACTGTAGTTCGTGCGCGACCATGGTTCGCGTAACGCCACACATAACGATGCAATTGGAAAACCCAAATGGCTTTGCAAATATACTGGGTATGTTCTCGCTTGCGGCGGAACCCCCACCAGCCAGAAACAAGGGACCCAAACGCACCCCCTCTACCGTAGTAGCATAGCCCCGGTAGCTTTACATGCGACTGAACATGTTACCGATTGCGGTAGGATCTTTCTACGTGCGGTAGGACCATTCGGCATCATTTTCATCTGCAGAACTTTCTGGGGATGTACTTGCTTAGGGGTTTTTAGCTATACATCGTACCGACTAAGCTATGAATCGCAGTCAGGCCTGAATTTCAGGTGTGCGCCTCCGCACAGTTCTCGCAAGTCCGAGCTAGCAACCATTGACTCAAAATTGCACTAAAATCAGGGGGAGTTCAAAGTGAACATCTAGCAACAATGTCCTCACAAAACAAATCGTGCGGTTAACGAACAGGGCCGTGATGAACACGCTGCTTGGCCGCAAGGGTTTGGGGTGTGCCGCGATGCCGTCCCCCGATGAGCTTGAAGGTCTCAAGGCAGCCGCAGCAAATGCGCAAGAAGCCACACTCAGGTATTACTCTGACATTACTCGGGTATATATTTAGGTGTCATGTAGCAAGAATATGTAGCAAAAGTCGAATCGCGGCCATCCATCAGATCAGGCAAAGACGATGCGATGGTTGAAGGGACTCCTGCCCCTTCGCGTACAGCCGTCGGGGAACTTCCATACTAAAACCAGTACATTTAGTATAAAGAAGCATTTACGGATTAAATATAGGCCGTCAACGAAGATACTGGGTTCAAGGTAGAGCCTAGCGCGCGACGTTTACTGGAAACCCCTTGGCCAAGCACTCTCGCAGTCCAGGGAATATACGGCAAAAATCAAAAGCAGACCTCACTCCAGCCTCAACGGTAAATAGTGCATTAAGCCCACTACCCTATGTCTGGGCACTACTGTAGCCGTGCGGTATGTCTGCCCTTCGCGTCTCCCACGCACGTATGCCGTTTTCCCGAGTGCAAAAGGCAGAATCGGTGTCGAAGGCTTCTCCGTTATCGTTTGCACCGAGTCTTCCCACGGTTCAGGTAGTACCTTGTACCTTGTTCGTATCAGGCTCGTAGCGTGAGGCGTTATATGCGTAGACATAAAACAGAGTTTTAGAAAGGGTGCACACACGATCCGATTACCAATTCCATGGACTTGGCACACAAGTCTTAAACCTGTAAAGAAAAAATATAAATATACTAGTATATGAATAGGTTAATTTCTCAGTTGAGGATCCCCGCAAGTCAGAAATGTCTGGGCCCCAACGTACCCCCCCCTGCGTACCGTGATATGACTCTGGTCTTCTTCTTGAAACGGTTACATCGTTGAGACACATCGGGGTGAAGGGGGGCTCGCCGTCGGTCAACCCCTTATGTTATGTACCCGAAGTAGAGCATGCCGTGTTTCCTTGTGAGAACTATTCTCAGGAATATTGCCTAAAAGTCGAACGCCTTACCCATAGCCCCCTGGAAAATTGAACGTAAACGCGCATATGCCGCCCCAAGGTCGTGAACAATTGATTGGTGCGTCGTTTCTCGCCCCAAGGTCGGATATAATGTGTGGCCGCTTATACCGGTCGTTTATCGCCGCACACAGGGCAGCCGAAGTCGAAGCCCGCCTGCGTGGTGTCGAGGCTGAGTCTCAAGCTTTGAAAGCAGAAGCCGCAGACACTAACCAGAAGCGAGAGTCCCTACGCATGGAACTTTCTTCCCTACAGGTACGTATGATTGGCGTTGTTTTTGTAGCCCCTTTTCGGAGCTAATGCAGCGCGCGTTCGACGCGTGCTGCGATAGAGGTACCACTCGTTGGCTGAAATGGCTTCTAGATGATCGGGCTTAACCGAAACTCGTCGGTATTTCAGTATTGCGTTGCAATGTTTTTCATTGTTCAATCAGGCCGTGAGATCGTCCGTCCGATATCAGGTAAAGGGTGATGTATATACACACGCATGCTACGCTCACACAACTACTGGCTGTGACTGAAGCCCCGACCGTAGCATGCGTGTGTCTATCACAACAACAAAGAAGGCAGTGGGTCGGCCCTCGGCAGTGTGCCCCATCCCCAGCAGATGTAACGTGGCGCTCGTTGTTTAGGCAGACCGCGCTGTGTCACCAGCGAATACCTCGTGCTCTTATTTAAGAGCATGCTCTTTACCCTAGAAATCGTATACTACGAGTGTGTCCATCACTGGTGTACTACTACTACTACTACTACTACTACGATAGCCCTGTAACATATAGAGTGTCCGTGACTGGTGTACTACTACAACAGCCCCGTAGAATGTAGAGTGTGTATGACAGGTGCCCTGCTACGTTAGGCCTGTAGGATTGGTAGAGTGTCCATGACTGGTGTACTACTACGACAGGCCTGTAGAATGTAGAATGTGCATGACTGGTCTACTACTACGACAGGCCTGTAGCATGTAGAATGTGCATGACTGGTCTACTACTACTACTGTAGTACGAGAACCTTGTATAATGTAGAGTGCCTGGTGTACTTCTATGACAGCCCTGTAAATAAAGTAACCTAGGTACAGAAAGACCAGGCATTTTCTCGATCTGAAGGGGTGTGTTTTACTGTATGTGATGGTTTTTCGGCAGGAAAAGTTCAAGAGCGTGAGCACGAGCCAAAATAGCGGACAGACCAAGCGCAACAACAACAACACGGGAGACGGGACACCAGCCAACAAGCAGCTACAACAGCGCGTGTCGCGACTTGAGCAGGAGGTAAACAATGTCCCGGATAGAAGAGCGACAGGGTCCGTACCTAAGTTACCCGACCGCCGTACCATGGCATGAAGTTCGCGTTGAACTATGTCGCGGGCTTGGCAGACATGTCAAAGCCCTGAAGTACTGTACAGCTCATGCTCTGCTAGGCAGGCTTGATAATCGAGTAGTTGTCTAACAAAGGACGTTACAGGAAGACGACGCATACCACAGTAGGGGATTCCCTAAATTTTATGCGGCTCCTCACTCAAAAAGCTCTGTACCTCGTCCAAATAAACGAATTTGATAACGAAAATTCACGTTGAACCAAACTAGAGGCCCCGTGGGTCTTGAATATGCATAAAACGAGTACAGTTAGCAAAAAAGTCGGATGGGAAGTATTTGGGGGTCGTTCCTCAGTCGAGGAGCCTATAAATATAGAAATAGTATTTAACCACTCAGAAAACATTCGGCCCAGATGTCTAGCATTGTCCGAAAACTTGTTGGGGTTTCCCCTTCCAGATGGGTAATAGTGCAACCGTTGCCACGGACCCTCGCGCTACCGTGTATACCGCATGTGGAGGGCGTTGCGTTCGCACAGGGGCGTGATCGTTTTTCAGCGCTCGTTTTCTCGACAACAGCAAGAGTGTTAAAGTCGAACATCATATTTTCGGAAGGCCTCCCGACCAGATCATTCCTAAAATACCTACCAGGTATATTGTTCGGTATCGGCAACCTTATCGTTCTGGAGATCTTGAGTGCTGAAGAAACATCGCACCTCTGGGCGAAGCCAACGCTCATTGCGGTATACGGCTGGCGTGGCAACGGCAGAAGAGCGAGTTGCCGTGGGCTACGACCACGTGACTATGCCGACCCGCCCTGCGTAGTCTACTTACTAAGCGTGTTCTTCCCCGCTGAAACGCTCCAGAATTGTTTCTAACGGATGTTTCGCGTTCGCCCGTTACAGGTGGCTAGTCTGGACGACACGTGCAACAGACAGGCTACGTACATCAACGAGCTGGAAGACTACGCGAACAGGGTTGAGGCCGTCAATGAGCAACTCAAGCAGCAGGTACCGCGTCCGTTCTCACACAGGTTTCCATGTTGTGTATTTCACCACCGCGCCCGTTTATTACGCCAACAGCGTAGAAGCCGCTAAGTAATGCGCAACTCGTGCGATAAGGATTAGTTTAAATAAAATCGCCTGTGAGGGGAGAAGGAACAGAGATACAAATAGTTGTGGTATTGGCAAGGCTCATATTTCCATAAATAAAATCCGTAGTATACGTATCAATAGTACAATCCCATGTACAAAACGTGAAGAAACGGTCAAGCAAGCAAGACACCAATGCACCACGGATGCACATTGTTTATTATTTCCACGGCAGTGCTCGCGGCATATCGCGGAATTCCGCGGCAAGGCCCACGGGTTGCCATTTTCCGCGGGACGTGCCAAGGTTGTGTCCGCGGATATTGCCGTGTGACTTTCCATGGCATCCCACGACAAGCTCCGCTTCAATGTCCACGGGAAACCACACGGCAAGACCCTAACCCAAGACCCGTGGCAAGTCCCGTGGCAAGTCCCGTGGCAAGTCCCGCAGACAATCCTGGGGCAAGAACCACGACATGATCCGAGGCATCACCCGCGGCAACACCCCACCTGGCACCCTGCTCCCATTTTGTACTTTGACCCCGCAGTGGGCCCATCCCATTTGGGGCCCTCCTCCCACCCACAAGGTGCATACATATAGGCACCTCTCCGCAGGGGCCGTCGGATTCCCACCTGGCACCCTGTTCCGGTTGAGCCTTGTAGTGGGTCTTTTCCGCGTGTATTTCCGCGGTGCATGTCGCGGGTGTTGCCGTGGGTGTTGCCGTGGCGGGCCGTGGCGTGCCGTGGTTACCCCGGACCTTACCGTGACATGCCGCAAGGGTTGCCGTGGGCCTTGCCGCGGCAGTCGTTCCGCTGCATGTCATGGAAAATGTCGTGAGCTGCCGCGACATGCCGTGACATGTCGTGGCATTCCGCGGCATTACCTACGGCATGTGACGGCAGTGCCCGCGGCATGCCACGAAAAAGTCAAATATTATGCATGCCTACAACGCACCGAGGGACGCAGCGCCTTCCACCTTGCATCACGAACACACCAGACGGGGCCCGCCACCCTCAAATACTCCCCCGCCGAGGCTTTCGTGTTCTTAGAGGACGGTATGCGAGGTCACACAATCGGCGAAAAAATGGTTTTTGACACATGTACTAACATTTTGGAATATGTTTCGACAATCAGAATGATTTTCTCGTGCTGTTGAAAACTAACCGTAGGACTGTTGCACAGAGACGAGAGGCGCACAACGCGGCCTACCACGAATCTTCACGTATGCGCCAGGTGGCCTCTGCTACAATCGAAGACTCGCCCGGGCGGACCTCTGGCTTGCGGTGCGGCGGTTCGAGTGTTGGAAGGAGACCACGTCGTTTTCTATGTTAGATTCACGCGAATGGTCTGAAATCACGATAACGCCCTTTTGTACACGAAACCCCGCAAAACGTTTGAGTTAAAAAAAAAATGGGAGCCATCGCAGCATAGCAAGGCAAGGTAGCCTCACAACGGCTCGCCTTCACCCGGAGTGAGGTCACAGTAGATTAATTTTCTCAAACGTGTGTGTGGGCATGATGTACCTTCGCCCGGAGGTCCTTCTTTCAAACTTCTTCGTAGGCTCGTTCCTAGATGCTGGCGTGGGTTATATACGGCGGTGGCAACTGTAAAAGCTTGCAAGGGGCCAACACTACTACAAGGTGTGTAGACAAAGGGTCCATAATATCTTATATCAGTACGGAAATGCAATCGGCGGTGCTATTGAAGGTACAGTTTTCTCCCCCAGAAAAACGCATCCTCAAAATTGTCGGCGATGACACTCCTGTCTTGAAAACAGAGGTTGTGGACCAATTCGTTGGCACACCTTGCGATGGTGCTGATCCCTTGCAAGCTTTGGTAGTTGTATCCGACTTTTATAGCGGTAACACAAGCTGGCATCCAGAAACGAGCCTAGAACTAATTTGGGTGAAGTGCTCTCACCTCCGGGTCAAGGTGCGCCATGCGTACCACGACATGCTGAGCAAGGAATACTCTGACCTCTGGATGGACGTGGAAGCGCACCGTTGTTAGGCTGCTCGGCTTGCTGAATGTGATGCCCCCCACATTTGTTTTTGAACTTTTTGAATTTGAACATGTTTCGGGTTTCGCGTACAAAGGTCTTTGTTGTGGTTTGTTTTACCTCGTTCGCGTGAATCGAAGATCGAACACGAGGTGGTTTCCTTCCAACATTCACCGGCGTCTCGCAAGGCAGACGTCCGGCGGCGAAAGTCCCCGATTGTAGCAGAGGCCACCTGCGTGTACTTGGAGCTTAGTAGTAAGCTGCGTTGTGTGCCTCTCGCCTCTGTGCAACGGTCCGTCAGTCAGCCTCCACGAACGTGGGAAGGGCCTTCCGATTCTCGAAATGGATTGACAAGTGTTCGTACATGTGTATCAAGAGCTATATTTGCGCCGCTTCGGGTACTCGTGAACCTATGTTCAGGCGCGTCAGCCTGTCCGCTAAGGGCGGCCCCGCATATTGTGCTCTAGGAACCCGGCGGCCAAGTTGGGAGAGTGTTTGAGTGTGGCGGGTATTGTCTGGTGTGTCCGTGATACCCTGTGAAAGGTGCGGTGTGCCTCGGTGCGTTGGTGTCCTGCTTGCTTGGACGCTTCATTGCGTGTTTTGTCTGGGATTGAAGTATAGATTGTATTCCTGGCAGTGTTAGCCTTGCCGATATATTAACCAAGTTATTTTATCGTGAGTTGTTCTCCCGACCCAGCCGATTTAACGAAAACACATCTTAATCGCAAGTTGCCTATCGTGTTCATTCCCAGGCATGTCTCGTTGTGTGCATCTCACTGTGCCTTTGTCGTTTCCTGCAAAGTTGTGCAAACCCACAATAAGTTGTATATGGAAATATAGTCGTGCTAGTCGCTCTTCCATGCAGCTACCAGGTATAACATCGCAGCTCTTGAAGCCGTCCTGTATCCTGCTTCCCCAAGCCGAACGGATCAGCAGTAGTTACACACTTGTTGACGTAAACGCGCTGGCCTATGCGCCTCCGCGTGTGGTGGTCGATCAAGCCAAAGGGGGGGGCACCGAAGTCCTGGGCGTGTTGACGTGTTGAAGTTGCACAACACCTCGTTTCCCCGAAACAAACAATTAATAAAGCTTCACTAGTCTACGTACTATACTCTGGAAACCATGTACAGGAATGGTCCCTTTATAGTTCCGGTATCGCCAGCTAACAAAACCGGCACTACAGCGGCAACCGGCACTATTAGTACTACTCCGCACGCTGGTTAATCTCAACCTGTGCCAAGCTATTTCACAGGCACGACAGCGGGCAGCCGGCACTATTCCAACGGCACTATAGAGGGACCACTACTGTAACGTCAACAAAATGAGAAGTTTTCGGTTGGGAACTTTGTCTTTTCCATCCCATCTATGACCTCTTCCCTACTTCTCCAGCTCCCTCCTTGCTGCAAGTCAGATCTGGGCCACGGAGCGGGCACTAATCCCCCTTCCCCACTACAGTCTCAGTGCATGCCTTCATATTATCGCGGGAAGAGTTCAACATTCAGCCTAATGGCAAATATTTTGTCGAAATCCATTTCGTTGCGGCTCGTACTAACCTTCATTCACAGATGCAGCAAGGAGGGGGTGAGGAGGGTCAGGGCGAATGCCAGTTCGAGAATGGCGCAGCGCCCCCCCCGGCGGAAATGGGAGCTGGCGGTCCGGACCACATGCAAACAACGGAAATCGACAACGAAAGGAACATGATGGATCAAGGAAATGTCCAGGAGGTAGTGCCACAGGGTGGCATAGGTAGACGGGGCGAGGGCGAGATCCCTTGAGAATCTGTTTTCGTTTCTTCGAAGTCTTCGATAGGGTTGGATGCGGTAGAAATATTGTTATTCGGTCAAAATATCGATAGTAGCTATGCCAGGGTAGCGTAGGGGGAAGGGTACATTTGTTCCCAGTGGTTTATGTGTGACGGGGCTCTTGAAGTGAAGGACCTCCCCAAGCAAGGCACGCCTTATCCCTTTGCTGGTTTATACTTCTATCCATCCTTTGCCTATATGTGTACGCTTCCATCCGTTACATGGCTAGACGATGGAGTTGACCATTGGGTTTTTATGCCAATGGGGTTGTACATCGTTCTTGGCACGTACCTGGTACGCGTTTTCTCAACGTTGGGTTTTTAGGCGGGGTATAGATATATGTATGTATTCAGGTGCTCATGAGACACGCTGCAAGTTGTTACAATAGGTACCCCTCTCTACCGTCACAGGCCCAGTGAGGTCAAATTATATTCGGGACGAATGAATTGGGAATCGACGCGTGCTGCAATAGGACATGCCTTATATCATACCCTGGTAGCATTTTTTCGAGGGAATATTTCGGGCTGACCAACACACTCCTCAACTGAGGCACTCCCCAGTGAGGCATGCCTTATCCCATGTGTGCTGCACAACAATAGTCCTTGTAAACCTACTGCAGGTTATGGGAGTTTTCATGAGGTCGGTTGGTTATGCCTGAAGTTTTCTCAGAGTCAGTGTGTGGGTGACTTACCACAGAAATAGTATGGAGCTCCTGAAGCGAGGAGGCTCACAAACATTAGTCAATCTTGTATGTTTGATGTTCGTCATTTGGTGAAGGAAGCGGGGAAGCTAGAGGACAATATGTTTGGTTTGCTGCGATGCGCTTACAACACGATTGAAGTCGCGGGTCTGTGCCGAGACCTATAGAATGTATTGGTTGGTCATGTATTGGTTTACCGGGTGAACAATACGAACTGTATTGTATATATTATCATGCTACGCGTAGCTGCGCAATAGAACGATATGAGAAAGTGTCGCGGAGAACAAAAGGTGTGTTTTTGTTGCTTTGAGCATGGCTATACGTAGAGTGCAGCGATGCATCTTGAGCATGATGGGAGGCTTCCATGGGCGGCGGCGTTTGTTCGTCGATGCCTCGCCACTAATCAATTTGCCGGGTGCACACATCAGGATAGGAGGGCGGTCGGGTGGAGAAACATGAGGTCACTGTCCACCCGAAATGGTTGTAGTGCTCATCTCCGCGATACGATTATGAAGAACGCCCCGGTTATTGGTCTAATTGCATGGACTTGGTTGGCATCTAGCGGTTTTGAGTATACCCCCGACATAGATAGCTAGGTTCAGGGTCAAGCAGTCAATTTACATGGCATCCATAATACACTGATATGTGATCGAACTCGGCGTGCAATGTAAGATCAGCAAGTGCATTCAAAAGGACAACACGGTGGGTTGCAAGCAAAAATACCCCGAGGTGTCGAGTATTGCATTATGCGGAGGACCCGTGCTACAGTTTACAAGAGGGGTCGCAAGCTCGAGCCCGAACAGGTGTGCGATGTATCGAAGCTTCTCGGCTGAGGCGCTCCCCAACATGTGTGGGTGTTTGGATGTTCGGATGCGAGGTGTGGCTTGCCGAGCGCATGGGGCTGTGTATCGTGAATACGTAGCCCAGATGTTTCCACAAAGTCGACTATTGTGTGAGATACAGGCCTTCTATACTACAATCAAGTGATGATCCTCAGAAAGAGCAAATGCTGAAGTACACATCTACCGCGGCACGCGTCGGATTCAAGGGTTCCGGAATGTAGCCGCCTGAAGCCGGACGCGGCGACCGATTCAGTAGTGGCCAGTGCTTCCAGGGGGCATCAGCAAGACTCTTGGCCTGACACGAACCTATCGGTGCGCGTGACGAATGCTTGATATAGGATTCCCACGATGAAACAAGCACGTTGTATGGTTAGGAACTACGGTACGAGAAGGCAGAGAGAATGCACCGCAGACACAAAAGGATGCGTCGCACAGAAAATGAATCCACAAAGAAACTATCAAATTTTGTGTTATCGGGCCCTCTGTCCCTTGCGACTTATCACGCCAGCGCTCCCGTCAGTGCGCATAAATTCATCGGTAGTCAGCCATTTTACTAGAGTCCGACAAGTGCTTGATGTTAGCTGTTGCCGTGCAGGTGTGTGTACACACCCGGCGTGCAT
Organism: Saccharina japonica; assembly: GCA_008828725.1. NCBI lineage: Eukaryota > Phaeophyceae > Laminariales > Laminariaceae > Saccharina > Saccharina japonica. Next base: position 172,496 of record MEHQ01002349.1, on the reverse strand, counting down.
GCCCTCTATCGTGTTTGAGTTCATCTCTGCAGCGCTCGTCGGTATGAAGCAAAAATCCCCCCGTAAGTTTTCTTGTTAACTGGCCTTGTGCAGTTTACACCTTGACCACTCAGCTAGCTGCCAACGTTGAATTCACGGTAAACTTGGCAAGAAATAACCGTATTCGTTGGACGTAAACAGTATGTTTGCGGCTGCGACTTCCACTGAGGGGGGGTGTTAAGAAAAAAACACCAGCAGCCTATCTATCACCATCCTCAAAAACTACGCTCGCGGTACCATGTGATTACTCACGACGACGTCCGCCTCCGTTTTTGTAGAGGGCTTCATGGCATAAAAAACCGCCAGCCATCAGTACGTGAACCCATAGAGTTCTGCTCAAGGTAAGGACCTCTGAGCTACAGTAGAATATTTGTGATTGAGGGGGTTCTTCAACTGGGTAGCTGTCCAATATCCTCTATGATTTGCAGTTTTATGTGTGATATGCCCGGCCCGTGACATCGTTCGTCGGGTCGGGCGCACATTGTATCTCAAGGTCGGTTTTAGGGTCAATGTGTACGGTAGAGTTTCCGTGTTACTACTGTAGTCTGAGAAACCCTGCTGTACAACCAATGACCAGACTCTACAGTAGTGTACCTCTGCCGTGGCAGGGTTCCGTGAGCGGGGTTGTTGTGTCGGTACCTGTCCTCTTACAGATGTACCAGGTACACACTCGTGTGAGAGGACTGACTGTTACTGTTGTGCCCATCTTGTAAACACAAGATTGCTGTCCAACAATATCGCCTGAACAGAACTGCGGTGGAGGGACGACGTCATCTTGTTATCGCACCCCGATACCGACACTGGCAGCCTTTGACGACGATGTACGCGTTGGTTTCGTGCATCGCCAAATCTCGTGTGGTGACGTTCAAACGGGAGGTATCGACATTCACGCGTAGAGTTGATGGCAACCGTTTTTGATAGAGTTTCTGGAGCTAAGGTTAGTTTGCGGTTTTTGGTTGAGGGTTTTCGGTTATTGAGAATTTTACCTTTTACTGGTCAACATAAAGTGGACACTACTGTGCAGATGTACTGTATCGTCCCTGCCTCATTCAGCTGACGACCGTTTGACGGGGAAAGCCAAGTGTTGATTGTCAGGGAGATCGCTAAGTTAAAGCCACTATTTTTATGGATTCTGCTGTTCGGATATACTGTATCGTCCCTGTCTCATTCAGCTGAAGGCCGTTTCATCGGGAAGGTTGGGCGTTGGTTGCCGGGGAGATGCTAAAGTTAAGCAGTATGGGTTAGATTTTGGTATTTGAATTTTCTTTATTCTTCTTGCATTTATTTTATCCGGTGCTTCGAACTTGCTTGATATTCTGGATACTGTGGTAAATATTCGTTACACGGCTTTGAATTTGATATTTGTGATATTGATTCTGAATATTGACTCCGGTTTCCGGAGTGGTTGTGAAGTGGTCATGGTATAGCGATGTTTTATTGCCACGCCGTTCACCGTATCGGGAGGATATTGCCATCCTCGTTGGAGTTGGCACAATGGTTCGGTTTTTCCTGAGCTATTAATACTGTGGGTATTTTGTGTCGCACAGTATCAATTGCGACGCAGGGAGGATGTTTATCGTACCTGCAAGATATACATGGCGCGACGACGGTTAGCGATATTGTGGAGTGCCATCGGTATAGGGATATTTGGTAGCGGAATATTGGGATGTTGGGATTTGAATGATGAAATATGAATGCCATGCCCCGATGCCTTACTCGCTAGGAGAAACGCGGATTATGTCTACATGGGGAAGCGCTACAGTACTTCGACCCTGTCCGCCTGTGTAAGTCCCGTTATGTACCCTGGGTCCTGTTCAATGCCGTCCCAATACGTCCAAAATGGACTTGACAGGCTGAAGGTTCAGCGTTAATCATGAAAATCCTTCTATGACGGCCTTGAACAGGTGAAACCGCACTGTTGATCATCGCAATATCACTATAGCCGCCTTGAAAGATGGGATTGAGCTCACCAGGTGCCGGTCGAGATTATGTTGTGCTTTGCAATCGCTTGATGCAGTGTTGGAAAATGAGATGTTTCTATAAAGGCCTTGTAGGCTAAACCTGCAGCGTCGATCATGGAAATCTCTCTATAACGGCCGTGGCCGGCTCAATCTGCAGCATTGAACAGGGAAACCTCTCTGTAACGGCCTTGACAGGCACCGTGGATCATGTAAAGTTATCTAGAACAGCCTTGCCCCGTTGAAGCCGCAGCGTTGCAATAGAAATATCTCCGTAGCGGTCTTGCCCGGCTAGGCTAAACCTTCAGCGGTGATAATGAAAGTATCAGGAGTATAGAAACGACATTGACCTGCTTGAGCTGAAGCGTTGATCATGAAAATAGCTCTATGTAACATCCTTGACCTGCTGACCCTGCGGCATTGACCAGGTAAATACAAACATATATCGGCCTTGACCGGTTGCACCTGCGGTGTTAACCATCGGAACCTCTATATACCAGCCTTGCTCGGTTGAGGCTGCGATGTTGATCATCGGTCTGTCTGCATAACGCCACTGACCGACTGAAGCTGCAGTGTTGATCAAGGAGATATCTCTAGGACGGTGTTGACCGGCTAAAGCTGACGGTTTATCGCGGAAAATATATCTATAACGGCCTTGACCGGTTGAAGTTTCGGTATTGGTCATGCAAATATATATATGTAACGGCTTCGACCGGCCGCAGCAGCGGTGTTGATCACCGGAACCTCTCTATGCAGGTCTTGGCCAGCTGAAGCTGCACTGTTGATCATCGAAATGCATCTATAACGGCCTCGGCCGGCTGAAATCTGCAGTGTTGATTGGATAGATAACCCCTCTGTAACGATCTGACAGAAGCTGCAGCATTGATCATGGAAATCTCTCTGTGACGCTCTTGGTCGGCTAAAACTGCTGCGTTAGTCGTGGAAATCTCGCTATAGAGACCTTGACTGGTTGGAGCTTCAACGTTGACCATGAATATATATCCGGAACGGCTTTGACCGGCCGCATCTGTAGCCCTGACCACGGAAACCTCTCTGCAATGGCCTTCATCGGCTGAAGCTGCAGTGTTGTTGGCCATGGGACATCTCTCTACAACGGTTTTGACCTGCTTGGATCTGCAGCGCTGATCATGGGAATAACTCTGTAACGGCTTTGGCCTGTCGCATTTGCAGCCCGATCATGGAAACCTAACCTCTCTATAACAGCCTTGACCGGCTGAAGCCTGCGGTGTTGATCATAGAAACTCTCTAATAAAATAGCTTTGACCAGTTGATGCTGCAGTGTTTACCATGAAAACATCTCTATGGCAGCCTTGACAGGCTGAATGGACCTACACGATAATCACGGGAAATACTCTAAAACGAACGGCGTTCAAGGGTTGAAGAGGCGGCAGTGCTGATCATCAAACCGTCTCTATACCAGCCTTAACCGGCCGCGGACGCAGTGCCGATCGTCACTGCATGCCATGGTACGATAGAGGTATGCCTAAGAGTGTACAAGGGTTTACTATACGAATAGTAAGCCATCCACAACTTGTCCCTCGAAAAACTGAAGACGCAACTCAATGAGCAATGCCACGGCTTAAGGCTTAAGGCTTACCAGGTACTACTGCAGTAGGTAAGTATTCGAAAAATACTGAACTGCAGTGAAAATCACAAAATGACGTTCTAGCGATACTATTTTAATACATGAAGTAATGTCTTAAGTTAAGGAGTAGCCAGTCAGAAACTTTGTCTAAGAAGGAAAAATAGTTGCTATAAGGCATGCCCTATCGTAACACGCCTCAATGTCGTATACAGTGCCAACTATTGACCAACCTTTGATCAAACATTGACCAAGTAGTGACCAAACATTGACCAAACATTGACCAAACATTGACCGAACAGTCACCAAACAGTGCCAAGTCCCGCCGGGAGTTTGAGCGGTCGCACGGCGTGCTTCACAGCTGCGTTGGAGACCGTCGGCCAGCGATTTTGTGTCTGTGAACGCCGTATCGCGGGCAGGGCAGAGGTGTTGGAAGTCGGCAGTTTAAACGTTTGCCGCTAAGAGAGGGGGGGCGGTATCATTCAGCATTCTTCGAGAGGCGTGCTCCAAGCCATGCTATGGCAAGGGGTACATCACTACGTTTGGGCTCGAAACGTTAAGACTGGCAGTGGCAGCGCTCGTCAGTGAGGAACTAATCAATAGACTGGCGATGCCAGTTACTATATTTGTGTTCGCTGCAACCCCTGTTGTATCGGTTGTAATTGTACAGAAATACATCGTTAATGGTGAAAATGTGCTTTGGTTTCCCTGGGATTTTTGCTTTCGGTACTGTAAGCTGTGCATGGGCAGTCCATCGAGACAGCCAAGCTACTGCACTATGTATGATGCTGCATATTGTGCAATGGCAACCACGATCACACTACTAAAATCAAATATCGCGATCCCTGATTCATTCTTGATCCGCAACATATGCGAAAGAAAGCCTGGCGCCAGTACTGTAGTATAAGTACAAGCTTCTCCTCTGGTAGCACAGACAAACTCGTGCACGACGTCATTTCAGTCCGAATCACACCAATCACTCACCCGCAGATCTTCGAACGCAAGCATGAGCCTCAGCAACAGCGTCGATATTTTGACCGCCAGATCCTCGTCCGGCACCAGCCGCTGCAGCTTGCTCCCTGCAATCCCCCCTTCGGCTAACTGCCGCCAGTTCACACCCGGTTTCACCGAGAATCTATGTTCCTCTAAGACTATTTCGCCATTTGATGCATTTCCCGAAGCTAGGGTTTCCACAGTAGGTGCGCTTAGGGTGGCGGTGCTATGATTGGCAGAAGTGGGAGTGGTTTTGATAGATGGTTTGGAGGTGGTAGCTGATGTTGCTGCTAGGACGACGTATTTGTAGAGCTTTCCGATCGTGCCGCAACCGCGGCTGCGCAGGATGCTTGCCGCTCTCTTTCCACCGCTGACCGCCCTCCACCACGCCTGAAAATTTCGTTGGAATTGAGGGGGGGAAATCGATGGGATGGAACCATGCTACAGGTATATAGGGGGGGGGTAGTGCTGTACTCTACCTGGCACGGTAGTTTCCTCAGGTTCCTAACGTGCTGTCTATTGAATCGTAACCTTTCCTTTCCAGCTAAACTCGAGAGAGACTTTTACCCTCGACAGTGTTCTTCTGGACAATGCCCGGGCAAATGTGTCGGCCCTGCTGCCCCCACGGCATATATATATATATATTATTTCGCTGTTTTCGCGCATACAGTGGTAGGCCTGAACCATTATCACTGTTATATACCCGGTTCGTATCTACTGTAATTCTGCCGACTCGGACTCTCGAGCTTTCAGCGACATGCGAAAAGAGGCACAGAGTGCACAATTCTAGTTGTGAGCCCGCCGAGAATCAAATTTCCGGTCCCCATGCCAGCAAGGGTTGAATTACATACATACATGTCACCCAAGAACTGAAGTGCTTCATCTGATACGATTCGTGGGTCGAGAATACTGTAAAGGCTACTGCAAGAACTGGCTGTGGGAACTACTATTGTACGCACGATTGGATGAATAATCCTCATGGGCTGGGCATGACGCATGCTACGGTAGAGGTGCACCATGTTTATTCTGGGGCTCTTGACTTGAGGAGCTCTATACCAATAGTAAGGCACCTGCCTTTGGAGGGGGGTACCTGACGAACAGCAGTCTCATGAACTAGGTATACAAAAAGGCCTATTTGAGCAGTAGAATGGTGAGATTCCGACGATTTTGGGTGAAGGAGGCTTTACTATTAATACTACTAATAGGTCATTCAGAAAACGCTTCAGCCAAAAAAAGGTATACCCTATACCATATACCTCTATCGTTGAGTAACACCAGTACTGTTATGGCAAAAACTGTTCCATTTTCGTCAAAACAAGCCGTTTGTCCCCAAGTTAAGACTACGGGTCCAGTTATTACTGTACGAACAATATGCACTGTATTAAGAGTTGAAAAGAACGATCCCTCCTTCATCTGAGTTAAAGGTACCGCCGACCGTCAACTCGTCGACGTCCAGGGCTCTGACTCGTTTGGCAAAGGAGATCCGTGTACAGATAACATTCTCCCTATATTTGATGGGACGTTGGTGATGTGAACCAAAAACCGAAAAGCCGTCTTGCAGTCGGTGTTTTGGCCGGTTTTTACGAAACTGAAGTCGACCATTTCTGGGTTGTTTTTCGGTTGACAAAAACCGACCGAAACAAGAAACCGGCTCTGTTTTATTTCGGTCGGTTTTTATTTATCTGTCCCCTACGCCGATAACGCCTACATATTTTTATGGAAACCCCGAAAAATCGACCGAAAAACCGACCGAGAACCGACCGTCACTCTCGACCAAAAACCGGAAAACCGACCAAGCCAATTTAAGAATCGGTTCACAACCCTGATACGAGCTGGTTCAGGCGTAACACACCAAATTTTGTCAGTCACGAATCCCGCATGCAATAGCAACTCCTGTGTAGAATATTTGGTATCAATCTGATCGCCATGAACAGTGGAAGAGGGTGGCATCGCCAGTTGTTTGTTCAAGGACCTAGAACTCACGCTACCACCGAAATTGTGGCCCGACCAATCACAGGCCTTCAAATAGGTAAACAATAGTCAGGCGTTTCCGTAAGAAAACAGTTTTTCCCCCCAATTTTTTTTTCTGAACGAGCCGCTTCCAGGTGATCCAAGGCATGTTTGTACAAAGTTTCACGCAAATATTCGAAGATCTGACTGCGTATGATCATATTAAGTCATATTTAACGCCCAAAATCGATTATATGCTGAAACTAAGTAATTACGAGGCAACGCCTATTTTTGCACTTTTACCGCACAAAAGTCCAAATGTCCACGCCGTTTTTCGGGGATAGACCCTGAAATTTGGCACACGTATTTTATGCGCCCTACCCGAGCATTTAACGAATGGGTATTTGTTTTGTTTTTCGCCGGAAATTTTGGATCTCTTAAGCCCCAAATTTCCAAAAAAACAAATACAAAACAAACAATATCTGGCTGGGAAAAAAAAAAAAACATCCGTTAACGGCTCGGATAGGGCGCGTACAACACGTGTGCCAAAATTCAGGGTCTATCTCCAAAAAACGGCGTGGACATTGGCTACTGAATAAGTTTTGGGCGGTATGCTTGAACCAGCCTGTACCAACACATGCACACCGGATCCTTCGAAATCTCGAACTTTAATGGCTGTTTTTTATTGAGAAACCGATAAGGGTTAGCTAGCTTTCGGTTTCGGTTATTCTCAGATTTGTTTTAAACGGCCGGAACCGACCGACATTTTCGACAACAACAACAACAAAAACAAACTGACCGAAACGTAATGTTCGTTTTCGGTTGACGACACTGCTGTGAGGCGGACGCATGCTGTACTTGCCTCTTCAGAATTCCCACCGTCCCACCAGCCAAGACCTCCGCTGAACGCGATGGGACCAGCTCGCCTTCCCGAGTGCAGTACGCAAGCGTACGCAGCGTGGACAATGAACAGGTCGAGGGATTCTTGCACCTGTTTTTTGTTTAGGGCAGCAAGCATGGGGGGGGTACCGCTCGCTCAGAACGGAGGGGGCGGAAAATAAAACCCATCACGCCTTCTTTGTCATCTTGGACTCCCCGCTACTTTTTTCTTGATACGGTGTGTTTTTTAGCGTTCACTTTTATTGTCCAGCCCAACTCTTGGGGTTACCCCTAGCGGCATTCTGGTCAACCCGTGTGATCACAGGTGTCTCCCCCCCCTACTTGTACTTGCCCTCTTTTTTCTTGTTCTTGTCTTTCTCTGTTTTGGCGCTCACCAAGGTTGGCGGTCTTGTTAGATCATTTGTCCGGGGTTGAGAACATCAACTCCACACAAGGGGAATCTTCGTATCACGTAGTGTGTATATGGTAAGGCACCCAAAACGTGACACCGCTATCATAGCACGCGACTCCACATGTGACTGACGTGTGACTGGCGCGTGACTGACGTTTGACTGACGTATGACTGACGTGTGACTGACGTGTGACTGACGTGCGACTGGCCTATGACTGACGCGTCACTGACGCGTCACTGACACGTCAATGGCGTGTGACTGACCTGGTTAAACTGCTGCCAGGGAACGGGGCCCACCGCACCACCAGCATCTCCGCCCGCGGTGTTGCCCCCGACCTCACGCTTAGCGCTCCCGCGGACAAACCCGCGACGGTGCTTTTTCCCGCAACGCTGACACTTCGACTCGGCCACGGCGCTGTCTTCGACTCGCATGGCCCAGCACTCCCCGCACACGTCCTTGATCGGTGAGAGCCACTTGGATGCCGATGCTATGGCCGATGCCGATTTCTCTTCGTAGTGTGGTGCCTTAATCTTACCAGCTCCTTCGTGTTGCTGCTGCTGCTGATGATGACGGTTCTTTCTTCGCGAACACGACTGAATGTTTTCCTTAACGCTAAGGTCTGAATCTATCTCTGCCCCTGGGAGAGTCCGAATCGACGCGGTGGGGCTGCTGCTGCTGTCGTGGCGTCTTGTGGGTGAAGGGAAATGGTGGCGTGGTTGACCCCTCGTCACTCCTGAGACATCATCGTTGTTGTTGTTGTTGTTGTTGTTGCCGTTGCTGCCTCTGCCACCTCGGCTGTTTATGCTGCCCTTGCTAGCTTGCCGCGGAAGGTTTGGAAGACTGCAGGGAGGGTCGATGAATCCGCCCGACGTGAGGTGACGCGCGAAGCCTAGCAGAAGCGCCCATTCTCCCGCCTCCGCCTGATAAAATGTTTGTTTTGAAAGCCATAGCCGGGAGATCGGTGTTATGCTTACGCTGCGAGCAGCACACTGTGCGTTTTTCAACTACACGTTCGGGAGACAATGGCAGGTCAATTACAATACCTTTGTTTCCAACGCGTCGACACCGTTCGTTGGGTTTTCATCAACCAGGCACGTTGGGTTGTCACCGACCAGGCAGACATTGCTTGCACCAAGCGCGAAGCGCCGTGAGGTGTTGGGCGAGTCGCATGGAGGGTGGGCTGCATCCTGCTAAGAACCGCCTGTGAGGCGGACTTGCATATGGACGACAGCCCCCAATGAATTGGTTTAATTTCTGGTCTAACCACTTCCAGAGACAGCAGTGGGTATTACTATGTATCTGCCTCGTGAGTGCCTTACCAGATACACATTACGTGGGAGGGGGGTACTCATTTGAGGCTTACCTTAGTCGTTGGGCCATTGACTACGCATCCCTTTCGAGACGAAGCACCGTTCCTACTCCTAACAGAGACACCTCCAATAGTTGGGCGCCTACGAAGTATTACGTTATTTCCATTTATTGTATAAAAAGCGTTTGCCTATCTTATCGCCTTCCTGTTTCTCCGCCTGTGGTTACTATCAATATCGATCTCTTAAGATAGCAATCGTTTCCTCGCTACTATCTAGTGGACCACACTCCTCCATGTCACATTCGTGTATTTTCCTCATCACCTCCTCTAACACATCCCGTTCTATAGGGTCTAAAACATTCCTAGTTTTCGACGGGGCTCCTTCAGTGAGGAACTACAGCACAGTGCTACTTTGTTTGTGTGTTCCAATAATATTAACTGTCAACCATTTCCGTTATCAACCATTTTCGTTATCAACTATGTATGGAGAAATAACATTTAGTATTACTGTACCCAACATAATTACAACTTAATATGTGTGTTACAATCATATTCGGTATCAACCATTTTCGTTGTGAACCATTTTGTTATCAACCAATCGTCCCCCAAGATCTATATATTGGGTGAGGCATGGTACGGTAGCCTGCATGCAGGTGCACCATGTATTTTCTGCCTTATAAGGGTGGTCACTTATCACTGGAGGAGCTCTATACCTCACCCAAACACTGAGTTTGGAGGGGAACAAAAGTGCTACCCGATGATCAATGCCGTATGATAGCCTAGGTGTACGCTGAAAATTATTGGAACACACAAGAATTAAACTCCGACGATTACGGGTTAAGGCAAGGAGTCCCGATCCTGCCGAAAATTTCTCAGCCAGAAAAAGGTATACCTTATACTGTATACCTCTATCGTAGCACGCATCGGCAATGGAATAAAGCTCCTGGTGTTACGTACGAACCTGACAAAACTCAGCTACTGCTGTACCCGCTCTACGGCACCGTTGTATGACTCCATGCGTAACTTAAGTTATGCTGCATCGTTTTTCGGAATTAAGTTATGCGGGTGTGTCGGCAATGCCCTGTGAGGCGAGACTCCTCACCGCCAACGCCGCTGCTTGAACCTTGGAGGCGAGCACATACGAAACAGCTCCCGACAACCCCGCGAGGAACATCCAGTAACGGCTCGTCAGCTGCGCCTCCGCTTGCCTTTCCGCCTCGCTCACGTCAGCCATGCGATGTCCGATGCTGCGTCCCAATATGTTGCGCAAGGCAATCGGTATAGGAGCGAGAGAGGCAAGAGAACGCAACGCGCGAGCGGCTCTCAAGGCAAGGTGGATACGTGTTAGCAAGTCAGGAGATGCATCGCTCGCACACTTGAACAGAGGATGCATGTCCAATATTGAGCGCAAGGCAATCGATACCGGTATAGGAGCGAAAGAGGCAATAGAACGCCACGCGCGGGCGGCCCTCAAGACAAGGCGGATACGTGTAAACACGACAGGGCGTGCCTTGCTCGGGCAATTGAACAGAGGGTGCACGTCTTGCTCGCGCGTCTACCTGTACTGGAGTGGCACCGAGGGGACGAACTGGATCCCGGACCTCGCCATGAGCGTCACGATCCAAGGATGTAGTTGCCGTAGAGTCGTCTCAGCCACTACCTCCGTCAGTGGTCGCTTGCCGCCTGCCCCTGGCTTCCGTCTGTCCTGGCTCGCCCCTTCAATGAAAAACAAACACACACATAATCAGCAGTGAGTCCGAGGATTTCGTCGAAACTCGTCTATGCAAGCTGCATGTGATACTTCGATAGCGCGTGATACAGGTTGTACAGTGTAACAAGAAAGTCAGGCTGAGATTTAGAGGGAAATAAGAAATTCCGGAGTCTTTATCTTGCAATTAGTGTAGTGTCGTGTCGTGTCGAAAGAACACTCTCTAGAGTAAGAAATCCAGCCTGGACCAGACTCTCTGTTTCGTATCAGGTGTCCTATACTGCACTGTATGTGACCTCGTGAAGAATTTAGGCCGGTAGCCTTTTCCTCTGCAACGTCCCACCCCACCAAGCCCAGCACGTCCTACCAGAACCCCCTTTTCGAAGCAAATGGTTTGACACACACTGTCTAAGAAAGTGAAAAGGCCCAGCTCCAAACCTTGGTTGGTCAACCATTGTGCTACGCTTAGGGCTCTAGGGTTAGGGTTAGGTTTGTATTCGTATCGAGGCTTTGTTTGATTGCGTTGGGGTCGGGGTTAGGATGGAAGGTATAATCGTATAATAAGTAGGTGGCGTGTCTGTCAACCATTGTCTCGTAAAAGGTGGCAAGCTGTACGAGTACCCTCAATCGCCCACCCACCTGACCCCGTGAGCAGATCACTGTCGCAAATGCGACTGCAGGGTGATGTCCCCCGGCAAGTATTATCCTTGCCCTTGACAGAAGCTCTGGGGGGTAGAACGCCACAACTAGGGCTGTTCATTCCAGGGCTTGGCGCTGGCACTGTTGAGACTGCTGCGATAGAGGTATACCGTTTTTATGTATGCCGACGCGTGCTACGATAGAGGTATACCTTTTTTTGGCTGAAATACATTTCTGAATGATCGGGCTCCTTAACCCAAAGTCGTACATAGATAGGACTTTCATTCTTGTGTTGCCACATTTTCCGTAGTATACCTATTATAGCTCATGGGATTGTTGCCCGGGTAGCACTTTTATTTTCCTCTGAAATCATTTTTCGGGTCGGGTATGGAGCTCCTCAAGTGACCACCCTTATGAGGCAAAAACATGGTGTATCTCTATCGTAGCATTCGTCTGCCGTACATAAATAATAATAGCGCAGATGCCAGGGGCGTGGGGAACGAACAACGGGCGGTACGTTTATGGGGGGGGGTGTACTTCATATGCATGCATGGCCGTAGTCGTGTGACCACAGACCCTCGCACCCTAACAATGCCGGAATTGAGCACGTTTCACCAACGAGACAGACATTGCTAGCACCAAGCGCGAAGCGCCGTGAGGTGTTGGGTGAGTCGCATGAAGGGTGAGCTGCATCCTGCTAAGAACCGCATGTGAGGCGGACTTGCAAATGGATGACAGCTTCAAGGAGTTTTTTAAGGGGGGGGGGGTACTTGAAATATTGTGTACAAGGTATAGGGCAGACATGAAAATAGAGTTGAATGGCAAGGGGTGTCGGGAGTCCGGGTCAAATCCCTGACAAGAGCCCGGTAACTAAAGCCCCCCGGAATATCAACAATACCTTGTGCTCGGTACAGACGCCGACAATAGAACAGCCGATTTTCTTATTTGAGAATTGCCTTTCTGAGGAGAACGATAATCGAAAACATTGGCTTTTGTATTGCAAGAAATGTACTTCCCTCACAATTTGTTTTTAATAATTTAACCTATTGTCATTTGTGACAGCCGTCGATGACAAAAAAAAAACAACATCAAAATCGGCAGTCTCAAGATATCGAAGATCCAATAAAATCGGGATTTACAGGCGAGGCACCTCGCCCCTAAATACCAATTTCCTTATATCCTCCGTTGTACGAGCCTGTCAAGGTCGATTTTTTTTTTTTTTCGTGGATTGATACCTATGATACCATCGACGAACATATATATTAGGTTATATTTTGATTGTGAGCGAAATACAACTCGCGAAAAACAACACACTGCTAAAATCGGTGTTCATTCTCACCGGAAAGGCAATTCTCAATTAGAAAAACCGGCTGTCATAGGGTGAAGCCATGCCCACTCTAGGCGTGTGTACTGGGAAACAGAAGAACTCATTTCGGGGGTTTGGATGTACAGCGGGGTAGGGAAGACGCATCGAAGGCTGAATCGTGGTGAAAGCAGAGGGCGGCGGCGTACATAGCTTCCTGAAACGAGACGTGACGACCATTAGCAAAATAGCAAAATAGTTACAGAGGCGTCTACAGGAAAACGAAAACGCAAACAAACCTAAAACAGCAAACGAGACGACGGCATAAAATCAAGACAACCAAGCAACCACCCTCGTATTTGTGTTTCTGTAGAAAGGGAGGTGCACCCATGCTATCTTAAGGGAGGTGCACCAACCATTGTTTTTTTTTCTCTATACCCCTACCTCACCCAAAACCTGAGTTTGGAGGCAAACAAAAATGATACCCGATGACCAATACGATGGCCTGAGTACAAAATAAGCAATCGTGCAACACAAGAATGAAAGTCCGACGATTTGAGGTTAACCCATTCAGAACTGAAAACAATATCCCACACTAATTCCAAGTATTTTGTCCCCAAATATGGGGGACCAGTTCTTAAGGGGTTAAGGAGCCCGATCATTCAAAACAAAAATCAGCCAAAAAAAGGTACAGTACCTCTATCGTAGCACGCGTGTAAACTTAGGGTAATAGAGGTAGCATGCACCACTATTATACTAATATAGTAATAGTGATCACCCGTCCCTTAAGGTAGCATGCATGCGTTCGTCTCCTTACCGCAGCACGCGTCTAGCCTACAGTGCAGGACACCTAATAAAAAACAGGCTGATAAGAAATCCAGGCTGAGATTTACAGACGAAAATAATAAATTCGGGAGTCGTTATCTTGAAATTAGTGTAGAAACCACCCTTTCTCGAATAAGAAATCCAGCCTGGACCAGATTTCCTGATTCTTATTAGGTGTCCTGTACTGTACTCACCTGCGCAGCTTGCGAAAAAAAAACCCACCTGGTGTTTGGCTATCTGGAAGATACTCCAGCAGCAGTTCCACCGCTAAATTACGCTCGGAATCGACGGCTTGAAGCAGTTGGCTTAGGTCGAGCAGAAGTTGCTCCCACGTTCCCTTTCGGCGGAGGAATCGCAGGTGGGCACCGACCAGCTCAGCAGGGGCGCCGGCTTTTACGCGCGCGACCAGGGCTCTCTTGGTCTCTGAGAGTGCGTTTGCCCAAGCTTGGAGCCTGCGAAAAAAGTTTTGGGCAAACGTTATGCACAAAAAGGTTAAGGGTGCACACCTCTGACAGATGATAACCTACAGTAGATCATCTAGTTCCTCGCCTGCCCATGTGAAAGGTTGTGCAGGATCTGTATACAGTACAGATCCAACCCAGGAAACCTGTGCTAGATCACGCAACCGGGCTCCACCTGGCAACATGAGCTAGATCATACAGATCATACAGATCATATTGACAAGATCGGGAACAGATCTTGCTTGAAATATCTAGATCATGAAGTGAGTATCGATGATATATCTGTAAGTGATCTATAGGTGATCTGTAGATGATCTGTGTGAAAGGTTCCCTCTGAATAGAAGGACAGGGATGCGGCGGTTGGTGACCTGCTACGGGTTTATTTCTGGTTTTTTAGTACTGCAGTAGTCAAGATCTTATGAAAAACAGGATCGGAGGGAAACGGTATTGGAGTCGCGAGCGAGCATGCTTTTGTTAACCAGGGGTGAGAGAGGGAGACACGACACACCAACGAAAAAACACCAGTAGCAGATGCAATACGGGTCAGCCGGCTTACTCCCAAACTTACCATGAAACGCGCAAAATGATGTATTGCACCCAGTACCCACGACATAGATACCCACTGCAGAAGAACAACGCAGTTAGCTTAGCAACGAACCATGTGTTGTTGTTGTTGTTGTTGTTGTTGTTGTTAGAGGAAGAAAGCGGTACCATTGGGCAAAACAGTCAAACCGCAAACGTATCGGAACAGACAACCGAAAGCCGACCTTGGGATCCCTCCTGACAATGTTGCACGCCGGTGTCGTATACTGTAATCACGCGATGATAACACCCGTATACTATTAATACTGTTACGGGGGGCACAGTAAATATCCTATAATAGGACCTGCGGTACACACATAAACCTTTAAAGTTACCTATTTATACCAACAATACTGTAACAATATTTGGTAGTAAATTTGTCGGTTTTTTTATAGCAGAGGTGCCGTTTTTTTTTTTTCGGGCTATGGGGTTATATTGACCGAAAAAAAAAGGTATCCAGGACCCCCAGAACAACAAAAGGTATCCAGGACCCCCAGAACACTAAAAAGGTACCCCTTATTACCGCAAGATGCCTCTTCTAAGGGCCCGTATTAACAAAGATTTTGTTTTGTTGAACTTCGGAAATATGTTTTTCGTTTGATTTGATTTGATTTGCATCTGATTGGTCGAAAAACGAATCACCAAACAGGCTTCTTCGAATGAAATTGAACAACACCGAATTCCACAAGAAGTATTTTGGGGCTTCTGTTGCTCTTCGTTTTATTCAATTTGGGGACTTCATCCAACTTGGCGTGGCATGATCCATGAAGCCGAAGGAAGCCACGCAGACTTGAGCCGTGTCGTCGACCGCTTCAGAAGCGAGATCCATTTTTCCCGAGAGGCAGGGCCACCGGAGCAGCCGCAGCGCGAGGTCCGACGGCCCCTAGCGTAGAGTAGACCACCCGCGGTGCCTATAAAAACCACAAGGCCGCCGCAAGTTCAGTTTTCCATCCCTCTTTGCCTCCCAAACCATACGAGCACCGACCAGGCCACCACTTCGCTCAGAAGCTCGACCGCTGTATCCCCGTCGCGACTGCCCGCGTGCGGCTTCGGGGCTGCGCCAGCCACCCAAGACACCCTAAGAGCGATAGGCTCTTAGCCGGTGCCGGCAGACATAATCTTCCGCTGGCGGCGGCGCCCCGGGGAGGATGCAGGCCGTAGCTCACCTCGTTGGTTGCCCACGGGTGTTCGTTGATCCTTGTGCGTTATTCAATTTTTAAACGCATTACACCATTCCTCGATAGGATCCAAAGTCATTTTTTTCACCAAATTATTTTCAATTTGATTCATTTTTATGCAATTACGAAAGTTTTCGTTCGTCGTTAATACGGGCCCTAAACTACCTACGACAGAAAACCAAAAAAACAAAAACATCACGTCACCTCTTGGCCATGCGAGCCTCGACCCACGCCCTGAGAACAGCTTTTCGTCTCCGACGGTACTTGAGGAAGGACACCAGGCGTCCGAAGTAGTGCTGCTGCCTCCGCCCACCGCGCCACGAGCGGAGGTCGTGCGCCACGGCCAGGCTCCAGCGAGCGTTCGCGTAGGATGGGTCCTGCTCCGTGCACGCACCAACCAACACCGGCGCCAATATGATTGTGTGGGTACTGGTATCATGACTACAGCAGTAGTGGTAGATGGCGAGGTGTTGGTGTATCTAAATGTGCGGATGGAATAGGTTCATTGACCCGAAGAGCGCGGCTTTTGCAGACCGAATAAGTTACGGTAGAGGTAGCTCTTTGGGGCCGATTAATTTATGGCTGGCGGAGCCAAGATCGTTGCGTTTTTCCGTGCTCGTTGTCCAACGACGAGGCCATGGGATCGTTGATCGGGTTCACCATCCATGTATTTCTCAAAGCCAGGTTTTGGATGAGTTACCATTAGTAAAGAGCTCCTCCTCAGAACCAATCTGAGAAACAATAATAGTAAGAAGCTACCCCTGCAAGGCAAATCGTAGCATGGAGTGCATCGATATAGCGGGGACCGAAGAAGTGTGCGTGGAGCGCAACTGCTGAACTGACTGACGCCAATCTTCAACCACACGACGAGGTATGCCATGTACCAGGTACAATAATTGTGAGGCCATATTATGCAGCAAAATGTGGGCCATTTGAAGGTAGGAAATATTACTGCTGTGGCGTGTGGCGTTTTAACATTCCCGCCTTGAGACTAAGAAGGAACTAAAGCAAGCACCTCGCGGGAAATGTCTAGCAGTGTGGGAAATCCAAACGAGTCAAGACCATCCCGGTGCACATGCCAGCACCCTTTATTTACCCTCCTGGGCTACTAGTGCTAGGAATGAGGGTCATTTCACTTCACTACTACGGGAGAGGCATAGTAATACATAGTAATACATAGTAATACATAGTAATACACAGTAATACATAGTAATACACTAATACATAGTAATACGTAGTAATACATACAAATAAATAGAAATATATAGTAATACATAGTAATGCATAGTAATATATAGTAATACATAGCAATACATAGTAATAGTAGTATCTAATCAGAACCCACGATGGACCCAAAAATCTTACATCCCCCCTAATGGTTACACACCATATTTGGTTAAGATAATGCTATAATACTATATTACAGTATGTGCCCCAGTAATACAGCAGTATTCAACTCGTTGACTCAAGCCCACCACGGGGCGCCACATAACTCCCGACACCATATGTTACAGTAATAAGGGTAAAAGGGTTCCGCCATGGCCTACACAAGGTGGCCCGTCTGGGCACAACTTTTCACACCTCACACAGATCATCGATTCCTCCGTATGCCCTTCATGGTCTATAAGCAGTAGACCTTTCAAGGCAGATATATATGTATTCCCGATATTGTATGATGACTTAGCTCATGTTGCCGGGTGGGACCCGTACAATCTCTCACACGATCTAGTGCATGCTTCCTGGACTGGACATGTGGTACTATGCAGATCATGATCAGATCCTGTACAGCCTCTCGCAACGGCAGGTGGCGAAATTAGATGGTCTAGATCATCATATATCTGTAGATGACCTGTCCGAGGTATTCAACAGTGGCACAGTATCATAGCACAAGAACCGCCGGTGGCAATTAGCCTGGGCGCGCATGCCACAACTAAAAGACGCCTTGTGGCAATCTGTCTGGGCGCATACTACTAGTAATATGAGGTACGACAGCGATCCCCCGGGCCCCCGTCTGAATCGTACCTTGCCCGCGAGATCGCCTATTACTATCAACCCCTGCTCCGAAATGCATCCCCCTGTGTGCTCGTGGCGGCAGCGTTTGGCACCCCCAATGGCCCGAGAGAAGCTTCCAGGCTTGCCCTCCGCCAAAGATCTCGCCGGGAGGCTGGGTTCATCAATGCGCGACAGAGCACTCTTCCATCTACCGTTGGGAGGAGGGAGCGGCGGTCAGGAGGGGGAGCACTCGTTCGCTTCTTGCCTTAGGTCATTTGACCATTGACCACAAGTCCCTTTCGAGACAGGTCGCCGGTCAGGGGGGGGGGGGGGGGTGTACTTCATTTTCATGCATGGCCGTAGTCGTATGACCATATGACCATAGACCCTCGCATCCCTACAATTCCGGGACGGAGCTCGTCGGGTTTTCACCGGCCAGGCAGACATTTCATACACCAAGAGCAAAGCGCCGTGAGGTGTTGGGCGAGTCGCATGAAGGATGATCTGCATCTTACTAAAAGAACCGCTTGTGAGGCGGACTTTCTTGCACATTGATGTCAGGGGCTGTTTTGGTCAATGTTAATCTATCACGGACTCGAGTCGCTCGCGTCGAAGCATTTTTGGTGCACAAATACGTGATGCCCCATTCCCATTCACCACATAGAAGAGGGGCGTGGTCGCAAATTCTGAGCAATGTTTAATGTTTCCGAAAGGAGCGGACACGGCAATACTTGCTGTTGCTTACTGTGCGATGCGCAAAAGACACGGCAGTGGCCGTGCCCTCGAAGTATCGGTGCACTCGGGGCGGGGCCCACGTGATGCTCGCTCCGGAGATAAACGAGTATCGTGTCAAGTGATCAGAAATGATACTAACTAAAGGTGGTATGTATACCATGTGTATGATTAGGGGGGGACAAATGTCCCCGGTGGAATGACAGGTGAATATCGTCCCTGTTAGAGTCAAGGTCGTGAGTTCGAGCCCCCCCGAGTGCATGCTCGTAGGGACGTTTTTCCTCGCAAAACATATCTTGACTAGCGGAAATCGCGAAAGCGGGAGTTAGCAAAATTCGATGAAAATCGACGAGCGTTGGGAATGCTGAACCCTCTGCGCGATAAAAATCAAGGCACGAACCGGAGTGGGGGAGGAGGGAGAGGAGCCTACTTTGTGACCCCGGATCTGAGTTACCACTAGGGAGGGAGAGAGGGACAAAAGTGCGAAGATAATGAATGGGATGAAAAAAAAACAAGCCAAAAAAATGCAGTACTGTAGTTAGGACCCACTACTGTAGACTAAAAAGTCACATACTCTCGATCACGTGCCACCTATGCTGTGATCATCTCACGTGGGCTGGGTCGTGCCCCTTCCGGTACTGTGGGGCTTTCGGTTTAAGGCAGAGGCTGTGGCAAGCCTGAAGTATGATACCTCTATAAAACCCGGTTATCTTAAACCGGAATGGATATTGTACAGCTTTTAGTATGCCGGTGCCAAGCCATCTGGAATATCTTGAACAAGTACTTCTCTCAAACCAGTATTATTACTCTTTAACTTATAATTCCTGCGAAGTACCAGGTGGATCTTAAACCGTGACGGCCAAATGAATAGACCCTTAAACCCCGTGACCCCCAATGTATAGACTCTTAAACCGTGACCCTCAATGTGTACGTAGCATGAATGCGCATCAACGTTGATCACTCGAAAGCACTCTGACAGAAGAAGGAAACCACGGAATAGAAAAAAAAGCTCTCCCTTCTCCACCTACTCCCGGCTTGAGCTTT
The DNA here is from genome assembly GCA_008828725.1 of Saccharina japonica. NCBI lineage: Eukaryota > Phaeophyceae > Laminariales > Laminariaceae > Saccharina > Saccharina japonica. The sequence goes on along the minus strand of MEHQ01002349.1, from coordinate 152,888 downwards.
GTCTACTGTACTTCATTTGCAAATTCAATGTTGTCTTTACGATACGATAATACGAAAAACGGATGGATGTATGAGTGAATTATTCCATTTTGCAAATGAGGGAGACGATATGGTACACGTATTTGATATTATGATGGTACCTGCTGTATGACGATTCCAAACATTCATTACTGTGGGTTTTGTACACCGACGAGGCATACGATACGCTACACTATTAATGTTAGTATATACAAAATGTGATGGTGTGGATGTACCTGGCCGCCCGGTCTTGACGCTCTTGGAGCTGCCTCGCTGCCCATGCCTCTCCGTCGGCTGCAAGCCTCGCTTTTCCCTCTCGGCGAATTCGTCTTGCCCTTTTCGCGCGGAAAAGGCGCTAAAGATTATTCATGTACCAAAAACAGCAGTGCCGATCGTTTTGGTGGGGTAGATGAAACGCCACGGGGGGGTGGGGGGGGGGGCGTACTTTTCGTTGCGTGCCTTAATCATTTGACCATTGACCACGCCATCCCTTTAGAGACGGAGCAAGACGGGGGGAGGGTGTACTTCATTTTAATGCATGGCCGTAGTGGTGTGACCATAGACTCTCGCATCCCCACAATGCCGGAGTGGAGCAAGACGGGGAGGGGGGGGGGTACTCATGTCGTGCACGGCCGTAGTCGTATGACCATAGACCCTCGCATCCCTACAATGCCGGGACGGAACATGTCGGGTTTTCACCGACCAGGCAGACATTGCTAGCACCAAGCGCAAAACGCCGTGAGGTGTTGGGCGAGTCGCATGAAGGGTGAGCTGCATCCTACTAAGAACCGCTTGTGAGGCGGACTTGCATATGGATGACGGCTTCAATTAATTTATGGTGTGGCCACTTCATGAGACAGCAATAGGAGCACTATGTAACTGCCTCGCGAGTGCCTTGCCATATACACAATACGTGATGCGATAATTCCCTTTGTGCGGAGCGAAGGTTCTCCACCCCGCACAAATGATCTGACTCGACCGCCAGCCTTGGTGACCGCCTTAAAAAAACAAAACGGTACCCTGGTTGTCTAGCTCACGCAGTGAGAGGCGTGTTTTACAGCGTCATCGCCAAAAGACGGGGGGGGGTACAAAAGCAAAATTAACCAGATGTTATGTTACACCCTTCCTAATCCCTCAAGAAATGCACCCACATTGTAGGCGACAAATTACTTGGAATTAGAGTGCAACCGTTTTTTTCAGTACTGTATACAAGGGGTAAGCATGTCGTTTTTATACTTGTTATTTTTTTGTTGTTTTGATTGTTATGGGCGTTCCACAATATCGTGCCAGGATCGACGTGGGGGGGGGGGGGGGGGGGGGTACTCATTAGCCGCATGTCGTGCACAGCCGTAGTCATATGACCATAGACCCTCGCATCCCTACAATGCCGGGACGGAGCACTTTGGGTTTTCACCAATCAGGCATACATTGTTTGCACCAAGCGCAAAGCGCCTTGAGGTGTTGGGCGAGTCGCATGAAGGGTGAGCTTGCAGTCTGCTAAGAACCGCTTGTGAGGCGGACTTGCATATGGACGACAGGCTCCAATGAATTGATATGATTTCTGGTGTGGCCACTTCCAGAGACAGCAATGGGTATTATAATGTGTCTGCCTCGTGGGTGCCTTACCATATACACACTACTCGTACGTGATACGACCATTCCCTTTGTGCGGAGTTGAGATTATCAACCCCGCACACATGACCTAAAGACCGCCAGCCTTGGTGACCGTCAAAAACAATAAATGGAGGTTGCGGCTGTACTTGGTGGCGCCCTTCGTGGCGGGCGGATAAAATCACGAACGGGGCGTGTACAGTACACGACACTTTCTCTATACCGTACCCCTCCTTTGTCAAAAATAACCAATCAACACTACTACATATAGTAGCTCAAGCCATTAGTTAGTTAATTCATCCATCCCCACCCCTATCGAATACCCGGCATTTCCTACGTACGCAAGGGTAAAACGAATAAGGCTCTCCAGCTGCTGCTACACCGCGTACCTGTGGCTAAAATATAATGGCGATTTGTTTGCACAGAGCGCACTTGCCTGTATTCTGGTTATTTCCGGCAGCACAAAATGACCTCGACACTCGAGTCCCGCCACGCTCCTCTGGGCGTGGGCCAAGCGAGACGTATTCCTCAGCAGGTGGGCTTGGTTCTTCCTGTACAGCGGTGCAACAGCGATGTACAGCGGTGTACAGCGATATACAGAGAAAGTCGTTGTACCTCTCGATCGATGTCGTTTACGAGTATGCATACTATGCATGCTATATATGCATACGGTGCGCGACATTTGTTACGTAAGAATTCCGGAGGTATCATAAGAATTTCAGGTCGAGATTGGTATAATGTATACCCAAAAGGAGCTATTAATAATTTAAGGAATAAAAGGAGCCCCGGGAGGGGTTGTGGCTTATTATTTTCTGAGCTCTTCACACAAGGAGCTCAATATGTCACCCGAAAACATGAATTCGAAGGAATTTTGTTTCGCGCAACCCTCCCGACCAAGATTCGTATGCGCTGTATGCGCTGTATGCGCCAGTACTAAAACAAGTATACTAGTGAAAAATATCATACAAATAACCAGTAGTTGCTCACTTGAGGAGCTCAACCAGTCCCAGTGACAAAATTCAGTGGCAAAAATATTGCCTCAAAAGGCAAAAACTAACTGGAACCCCTTTATGGTATACCGTGGGATGAGTCATTTGTAGAATTTGAGGGATTACAGCTGTTATTACGGAGGACCATAGTAAATAGGACCAAATGTTGATAGTAAAAATAGCTGAACATATAGGTTTTTTACATGTATCGTAGGTCCTTTTTACTAGTATTTACTATGGTCCTTGCCCGTAGTAGTAAGCCGCTCTGAATATTATATAATACCCGTTCAAGATCCTACGCTCAACGTTGACATCACAGTAAGCCGTGACCCTTCTTAGCCAAAATAGGAGATTGTCAACTACTGTCGCAGGGCTTTGGGATGCCTTGTGTCCTTTTCTGAGCTGTTCCAACAGTTATATTGTGTGTTGAAATTGGTTCATCCATGAGCCGACTGCTACCGTTTTAATCGCTCGCTAACATCGATCGGTCGCCGTTGCGCGTTTAGTGTATTTTGTGAACGCAACGAACAGTCGCTGTAAACGTAATGTTTGGGGCGTGTGTGTGCATGTTTTTGATTTGGGGGGTTTCCATCCCTTTTGTTTTGTTCGCCCTTCTTTTCTGTCTCCCTCCTAGTCTTAACTCAGATCCGGGGTCACGTACATAGCAGGCTCTTCTCCCCCCTCCCCACCACGATGCGTGACCTTGCAGTTTAATCGCGAGAGGTATTGAGCGCTTTCTTCCGTCGTCGGCTCGCGTCTACTTATTGTCCGCACAGCCGAAGAACCACGTACACGTAGTAGACACCTTGTAGGTGATACCGTGCTTGAGGCCGATACAATCGAAAACGTCCCCGAATCATTCGAACGACAGTACTATTGCAAAAAAAGTGCAATGCCCCTGTATGTACTGCACGCTGCAAGCTATGGCAACGAGTATCGAACACCGATGTCCACATGCAACAAAAAAACGTTCCAAAACGTAGCTAACCTCCGAACACATAATACTGGGACTGTAATAACAAATCTCCAAAATAAATTCGTAATACAGAGAAACGAAACAACAAAAATATGTTGCGCTCACCGTCTCTTGTGCTGTTCCGAAGGCAAAAGCTGCCGCTCCAATTTCTTGTTGTACGAACACTGACTGGCAAACCCCGCTCTCACGGATGCTCGCCCCCCCTCCGGCACCTCCAACTCGTCAGCTGAACCCGCTGTGGGACCCCAAGGCCAATCGGGCGGCGAACTCGCGGTGGAAATTCTAGGCCAATCAGGTGGCGAGCCCGCGGTGGAATTTCTAGGCCAATCAGGCGAGCCCGCGGTGGAATTTCTGGGCCAATCAGGCGAGCCCGCGGCGGAATTTCTAGGCCAATCAGGCGAACCTGCGGTGGAATTCCTAGGCCAATCAGGTGAACCAGAACCAGCGGTGGATTTTCGCGGCCAGAAAGAGGTCTCCGTCCAATTAGTGATACTGGCTGCCGAGGAGAAGAAATCGCTCACAGGGTCCCCCGTGCTGTTCCCTTCGTCGCTTGATGCGGCGGCTGCGGTGCCGTGGAAACCTGTGGAGGCCGTCGTCGGGGGTCGGGGGCCAGATCGGACAGATTAGCGGCGGGGTTGAGAGTAGCTGCCGGGGAGGCCTTCTACTATATAGTGTGGTGCCACTACAGTGCGGTTCCACTACAATGCGGTTCCAATACAGTGCGGTTCCAATACAGTGCGGTGCCGATACAGTGCGGTACCAATACAGTGCGGTGCCGATACAGTGCGGTACAGCTACAGTGCAGTGTCATTGCAGTGCGGTGCCGATACAGTGCGGTGCCAATACAGTGCGATGCCAATACAGTGCAGTTCCACTACAGTGCGGTACCACTACAGGGCGGTTCCACTACAGTGCGGTTCCACTACAGTACGGTGTCACTATAGTGCGGTTCCACTACAGTGCGATTCCAATATAGTACGGTACAACTACAGTGCGGTGTCACTATTAGTGCGGGGTCAGTAAAGTGCGGTACCATTACAGTGCGGTAGAGGGGGTACGTTTGGAACTGCCAATATAAATATGTGTAGTCCCATTTTCGCTACAACATTTCGCCATTAAGGCGGAGTGACCAATTATATTCCCTAGCACAAGTTAGCATCAAAATCGTTTTTTCGGTGGTGTATTCGAATCCCTTATGTCGGTAACCTGAGTAAACATAGGTAACCCTCCTCCCCGCTTATAACTCATTGAAGCTGCCGTCCATGTGCAAGTCCGCCTCACAAGCAGTTCTTAGTAGGACGCAGCTCACTCTTCATGCAACTCGCCCAACACCTCACGGTGCGTCGCGCTGGGTGCTAGCAATGTCTGCCTGGTCGGTGAAAACCCGACATGCTCCGTCCCGGCGTTGTAGGGATGCCAGGGTCTATGGTCATACGACTACGGCCATGCACGACATGCGGCTAATGAGTGCACCCCCACTCACGCGGTGGGATGTATGTTAAGAGGAGGAGATGAGGGGAAAAAGGCGAGTGTGACATGGGGAAGTTTGGTACACTATTAGATAGTAGCGAGAAAACGATTGATGTCTTAGGAGATAGGTGGGTGGCCACAGGAAGGCGATAAGACTAGCAAAAGTTATCGTTGTATCATATGGAAACAACGCAATGAGCGCCCAGCTGTTAGAGGCGTCTCTATTAGGAGTGGGATCGGTGCCCCGTCTCGAAAGGGATGCGTGGTCAATGGTCAAATGACTAAGGCAAGTACCAAATGAGTACGCCCCCCCGTCCCGGCATTGTAGGGATGCGAGGGTCTATGGTCATACGACTACGGCTATGCATGATAATGAAGTACCCCCCCCCCCCGCCGTCATATAAATATTGTATATATAGGTTGGGTTGGCGTCGGTTGGCAACGACGCTGTAAAACACGCCACTCGCTGCGTGGAGCTAGACAACCAGGGTGCCGTTTTTTTTTGTTATTTTTTTTTGGCGGTCACCAAAGCTGGCGGTCGAGTAGATCATTTGTGCGGGGTGGAGAATCTTTGTTCCGCACAAGGGGAATGGTCGTATCACGTAGTGTTAATATGGTACGGCGTCCGCGAGGCAGTTACATAGTAAAACCCATTGCTGTCTCCGGAAGTGGCCACACCAGAAATTAAATTAACTCATTGAAGCTGTCGTCCATATGCAAGTCCGCTTCAGAGGCGGTTCTTAGCAGGATGCAGCTCACCCTCCATGCGACTCGCCCAATACCTCACGGCGTTTCGCGCTTGGTGCAAGCAATGTCTGCCTGGTTGGTGAAAACCCAACGCGCTCCGTCCCGGCATTGTAGGGATGCGAGGGTCTATGGTCATATGACTACGGCCGTGCACAACATGAGTACACCCCCCCCCCCCCCCCCCCCCCCCCCCCTTCGCGCTTGGTGCTAGCAATGTCTGCTTGGTCGGTGAAAACCCGGCATGCTCCGTCCCGGCATTGTAGGGATGCGAGAGTCTATGGTCGTACGACTAGGGCCATGCATGAATATCGAGTACACCCCCCCCCCCCCCCCCGCGTACCGTGGCGTGACCCGGAGCCTCTTGTTCCTGCTGCTTCTCTTCCGGTGCCAGGAGTTGTCCGCCCCGTTTCCCTAGTCGTTTCCCTCGTGGCTGCTGTGGAAACCCGGGTGGTCGACCCCGTTCCTGAGGATGCTGTCATGGTGCGGCTCGGTGCGCCGCCGCCGCCGCCGCCGCCTCTCCCCTTTCTGTCCGAGCTCGACGCTGAAGAACACAGCAACAGTGTTCCGCCGTTTGGCGTGCCCCGGCGGGATTCCGTGGACCGGACTGTCGCAGGCCGGTCTTGCGGCTGGCCGTTTTCCAACCCGGTTTCCGAACCGACACCTCCCCCCGCCCAACCCTGGCCGTCTCCACAATCGTTTGCAGGACCGAAATCTTCTTCTCCCCAAGTCTGGTTGCCACCACTACTACTACCGCCGATGCCCGCGAGAATCTCTTGCGAGGTGCTAGTACCATCCGTAGGCACAGCACGACGACAACTAGAGTTTCCACCTCCTCCTCCCCCCCCGCCCTCCGTCGCCGACTTCCGTCGCTGCAGCCGTCTATTTCTGTTCCCCCACATTTTCCGAGCGTAGCATCTGACCACTTCTTGGACGACCCGAGCCGCGGCGTCTCGCAGTGCCCAGACCACGATGCGAGACTCCCGCGCGGCCGGCGCCGCCGTGGCATCGGGTGCGGTGGTCGGCCCCGCGGTGGCCCCGGGTGCGATGGTCCCGCCGAAAGCTACCCCTCTCTCCCACTGCGCGCACCCCTCCGTATCTCCATCCCCAGGGTCAGGCTCATCGCGCACCACGGTCTGAGACTCTCGTGTGGCCGGTGCCGCGTGGGCACGGGAAACGATGTCGCCACCGCCGCACGCCACCACCACCCCTCTCCTCGAACCCCCTCCATCCGTCCCCATCCCGCCATCCTCAGGGTTGGCCTCGTTGACGGTCCCACTCATGTCGTCATCGCTAGGGTAAGGCTCGTCGACACACGCGCCCATTTTGCCGCCCTGAGGGTCAGCCTCGAAGATGACCCCAGCGCTGGTTTGTGGTAGTTCGGTGCACACCAGAGCACGGGCTTCCTCCAAGACTGAGATAGAAGGAGTTGATAGAGGTTAACCAGCAGGGGGGAGGCGGGAGGGGAGGGGGAGGAGGAGGGAGGTGGCGGGGGGAAAGAGGAAGACCACGGAGAAGGAGGGGAGGGAGGAGAATAGGAAGAGGAGAAGTCGGAAGAAAAGAATAAGAAAGAGGAGATGAGCGAAGAGAGGGAGGGGGGGGGGGAGGTTGGGGGGAGGCAGGAGGGGAGGGGGSGGTGGGGGGGGTGTACTCATGTCGTGCACGGCCGTAGTCGTATGACCATAGACCCTCGCACCCCTACAATGCCGGGACGGAGCACGTTGGGTTTTCACCAACCAGACACACATTGCTGGAAGGAGGGGAGGGGGGGGGGGGGGTGTACTCGATATTCATAAATTGCCGTAGTCGTATGACCATAGACCCTCGCACCCCTATAATGCCGGGACGGAGCATGTCGGGAGAGGGGTAGGACAGGAGGAGAATGTGGGCAGGAGAAGGAGGAGGTTGGGGTCCCCCGTGGTAGTTCGAGACATGCACTACGTACGGTACGGGTGCATCTAATGTTTTATCAGGCTCCTCGCGCGAATATCTCTCTATCTCACCAAAAACATCACTGACTCTGAACAAAACTATTCGGACGGGCAGCCCGCCGAATATTTTACAGTAGTGGCTAACCGAATCCCAAGTAAAACAATACCAGGCATCGTACAGCTTCACGGTCATACGGTACAAGTGAAATACTGGTTAGTTTCGCAGTAGTGCAGGAGATACATCAGCCATACCGGTATATATTTTTGGGAGCCAAAAGCACTCTCCCTGCACAATACCCGTACCGTTGCCTGGCCCGGAGGATATCTCGCGCGGCTGCGTCGGGACCGCGGGGGGGAGCGCATCCATGAGACGCTCGTGGGCGGCGGCAACCACTCGGAGTCGGGCCAGCAGCTTCGCCCTGCGTCCCATTTCTCCGGACGGGTACCTGTCGGGGGCAGTAGAGTCACAGTTAATATGTTAGAGAATAGGCAAACCTTGTGCGGTGTAAGATTACGAGCTGGACTGGCTGTATTTCTTATTCCTAACACGCACTGAATACATTCGTACAATTTTCGTGCACACCTTTCGTACAACCGATACCCCATAATATGGTCTACGTCAGAAAATGACCACGTTAACCCGGTAACAACCAGCTTCCACGACAACAACAAAAATGAAATAGTTGAGCAGTTCGGCGGCAACTAAACGGTGACGCGAGCACGTCCACTGACCAACTGATAGCGAGTACCTGGTAAAGCAGGTTGTTTGTTTTGTTTTTGTCCACCGGCGGATTGGTAACATAGAGCTTAACCCATTCAGAACTGAAAAAACAAACTTCCACACTAATTCCAAGTAGTTTGTCCCCAAACGCGTGGGACCAGTTCTTAACCCCTTGAGAACCGGTTCCATGATTTTGGGGACAAACTACTTGAAATTAGTGTGGGATAAGTTTTGCAGTTATGAAAAGGTTAAGGGGTTAAGCTCACAACACTCCCAAATACCATACCTATCATAAAAGGCGTGTGGAGTGTCAATTTTACCCGTCGCTCCCATGCAGTAGATAGCACAACAAGCTGCTGCGACCTCGGGCGCGGGAGTGTATTGACGTATTGACCCCCCCCCTCCTGATCCCGAGAGGGGCTAGCCCGGCCGAAAGTAGTATGTGTCGTCTTTGGCGGCGCTTTCCCGTCCCAGTTTGGCGACGATATATCGAGCCAAAAAACAACGTATGTAGAGCATATTAACCCCTTGAACACGGGTCCCACGAACTTGGGGACAAACTACTTAGAATTAGTGTGGGACATTATTTCCAGTTCTGAATGGGTTAAAAGTGTTCGTACAGGCAATAGTTTTCCCTTGGCTAAAAAACCTTCAAGTCCATAGAACAGTGAAAAACAAATGGGATTGCAATGACATAAAAACACAAACGGGGTTGCAATTATATGAAACACTAAAGGGATTGTAATCACAGTACGATGTATTCGAAACGGTTGCTGACTTTGAGGACCCTTGTCACACAAAGTCGAAACAAAATGGGTCCTAATCACTCCCGCCTACCGCACTGTACAGTACCGCACTGTACCGCACTGTAGGGGAATATACCGCACTGTATAGGAATATACCGCACTGTACCGCACTGTACAGGCATGACTCTTCACTTTCTCCATTTTTCTGGTCGCTATATCTGTATCCCAAAAACAAAAGAAAAAAAATCAGCGGCTCTCGATATTTACCCCTCCGCTTATCACTGTTTCTGGTGGCTATACATACCATTTACCACCCAAAAGGGTTCATTAACTTTCAAGAATTTCCCATATAAGGAATCACCAAGGAAACCCCGACCGCACCTCGCCGGTTCTCCAGCGCCACGAAAGCAGAGCACCGCCCACGTGAGCTGTCCGAACAGGGCGCGCACAAGGCAGCCCCTCGCGTGCCTCTGCAAGCACACCGCCGCCCTCCTTCTCCGGTACACCTCCCGCGGAGTCTCCGGCTCCTGGTCAAGGTTACACCGTCTTGGAGCAATCTCCTGACGTGCCCCAACGAAAACGTTGGGCAAGGAAGGAAACAAATCAATATCCAAGGGTAAGTTTAGTAGGGTGTCTGACGCGTACTACGACAGAGTAGAGGTCTTAGTATAGCACGTTCTTTTTTTGCTGAAACTGCTGTTTTGTTTCTGGATGGCCTATTAACGCCTCCTTAACAAAAAAATCGTCGGAATTGCACTCTTCTTCCTGTTTGGGTTGCAATAATATGGTTTCGTTGGACCACTCTGTCCCGAAATATAAGCATTTTTTATTGAATATTAGTGTATCAAATTTGCTTGTATTTCGGAACAGAGGTGTATACTTTATTTAGGCCACGGTATTGTTGATCGGGTATATAGCACGTTCGTTTTCCTCCCAAATCAGTCAGTTTTTTGGGTAAGGTGTAGAGCTCTCCTTAAGTGATAAGTGACCACCCTCATAAGGCAGAAAAAACATGGTGCATCTCTACCGTAGCATGCGTCGTCTACTCTACAGATACCTGGCTATGTACGCCGAGTATACCCGGGTATCTACCCGAGTATTTCAACGGTCTGTTTAGTAAGGTACATTACTTTATATGAGTACCCGGCTATCTATCTGAGAATAGCGGGGTATCTACCCGAGTATACCCGGGTATCTACCCCAGTATTTCAAGGGTATGTTCAGTAGGGTGTTTACGTTATGGGTATCTGGGCTACCCGAGTATAACCGGGTATATACCCTATTGTACCCGGGTATCTCCCCGATTATACCCGGGTATGTACCCAAATATGACCCAAGCGACCAGGTTTGGTACCCGGGTAGCCTGGAGTATACCAGGTATAACATCCAAAAACAGGCTTGGAAACCGTATCTTCTTAGCTCAACAAAGCGTAGGCCAAGACGGATTTTGTTTTTACTAAGCTCAACAAAACGTAGACAAACAAAAACAGTTAACGTTTTCTCCTTAGCTCAACAAAGCGTGGACAAAAAATACAAAAATAGCGTGTTTGGTCTACTGAGCTCACCAACACATCGTACGTAGGGAGATAAATAAAAGTAATGTCGTCCGGGGTACAGTAGGTCGGGGGTTTGAGATAAAAATAGGGAGTATGGTGGGAGTAAAACCAACTATTAATACCCTGGTAGGTTTTTTGGCTAAGGGCTCGTCGTGTTACGAGGACCTGATAAGCACTACAGTAGTTACCCCCTATGATAAGGCGGCATGACTCGGATCACTGACCGCCTAGCCAGCTAATACCTCGTGCACATTATTCTGGTATGGCATTCAGTATCGGTGACATTTGGTATTTGTTTCAAAGAGCATAAATAATAACATAGTTGTGTGTTTCTATTAGTGGAGCATAACAGGCGCAACTGAGTGAAAATATAAAAAAACGCATAAAAGCTTAAAATAAACAAACGTAAACGGTGGAAAACAATACCATAATGGGCATATATAAGCCTACCTCCGGTCCCCCGTTTCCCCTGGCCCAATGAATACCAGGTATCTCTACTAACTCCTTGGGAACTTGAGAGGGCTAAGTGCCGAAATTATGTGGCAGTTACACCATCGGTTCCACACCAAGCGGCCTATCATAGGCTGCTGCTGCTGCTATTGCTGCTATTTCTGCTGGGGTGTAGTGAGTGCGTCCGAACTGCAGCGTAAGGAGACGTATTAGTACAACAATCGAGCGCAGGGCGATGGTATTACGTGTATGGCTGCATGCTCTCGCTACATGGGAGGTTGAAAATGCCGCATTCCTCGCTTTGTAGGTCGTTATCGTTATCGGTATCGTTATCGTTATCGTTATCGTTATCGTTATCGTTATCGTTATCGTTATCGTTATCGTTATCGTTATCGTTATCGATATCGATATCGTTATCGTTCTCGTTCTCGTTCTCGTTATCGTTATCGTTATCGTTATCGTTATCGTTATCGTTATCGTTATCGTTATCGTTATCGTTATCGTTATCGTTATCGTTATTAACTATCGCTATACCTGAGTCCCGAGGGGGTCGATGGTGCTCGTCCCCACATTTCGTATCCCGCCTGTATCGTCGATTAGACGCATGCCTTTGATGGCCAAGCGGAGATCATTGCGGGCGCGCGCCATGCCGAAGGTGTGACCCATGCGCTCCATCGCGCCTCTCACGCCGCCCATGTGGACCGCTACCTCTCGCCGAGCTTCCGTGGTCCTAGCATTGGTCCTGGCGGAGAGATAGACGAGCACGCGGCCTCCAGGGGATGTTATTGTATCCTCCCCTCCCGGGGATGGGGTCTTAGTGTCCCCCCGGCGGTTCAATTGCGCCGTACTCGGTACGGTAGGCTATACGAAGTAAAAGACTCGGACCGGATTCGACGAAATCGCTGAAAAATGCTTGAATGTATGCGTTAACCCTATAACCCTACCCCTAACTTGGCCAATGATCGAACAACTACGGCAAGCAACAACTGAGTACGCCTCCCCCCCCCCCCTAGCGCCGACCCCCCCYCCCTTTTTTATATATAGGTTGGGTTGGCGTCGGTTGGCAACGACGCTGTAAAAAACGCCTCTCACTGCGTGAGCTAGACAACCAGGGTACCGTTTTTGTTTTTGGCGGTCACCCATACTGGCGGTTTTGTTAGATCATTTGTGCGGGGTCGATAACCTCATCTCCGCACAAGGGGAATGATCGTATCACGTAGTGTGTATATGGTAAGGCATCCACGAGGCAGATACATAGTGATACCCATTGCTGTCTCTGGAAGTGGTCACACCAGAAATTAAATCAACTCATTGGAGGCTGTCGTCCATATGCAAATCCGCCTCACAGGCGGTTCTTAGCAGGATGCAGCTCACCCTCCATGCGACTCGCCCAATACCTCACGGCGCTTCGCGCTTGGTGCAAGCAATGCCTGCCTGGTTGGTGAAAACCCAACGTGCTCCGTCCCGGTATTGTAGGGATGCGAGGGTCTATGGTCATACGACTACGGCCGTGCACGGTATGAGTACACCCCCCCCCTCGCTAAGGCTGTGGCGCTAGTTCGTCTTTTTCGTGTTTGCGTCAAAACATTCTCGCTCCGCCCCCCCCCCTTGCTGGAGATGAATCAACGTTTTAATTTCTCCTGGTGGGTAGACATCTTTCCTTTGCCTTTTCTTTGTGTTTCTTCTTGCGGAAGGTATCTTTCCGACAACCTCAAGCGCTTCGTTGCAGGATATCGTCAACCGTCATTTCCGACGACCCCGTGCTTACATGATACTCCAGCGGTCGATGACAATCTTGCTCATAGACCCCGGGTGATGATCCGGTGGCTAAGTTTCAAGAGCTAACATTGAAAGCCCTTGTCAAAATCGTCGTCGAATTTTACCGTAGGCCGCTAGTGGGTGTCGACGCGCACCACAGCCGCCGTGTGCGTGCTGCTCGTCGTCTGTGGGCATGCAGATCCTTGCGTATAGCATTCCGTGTCGAAGTGTGTAGTTGTCTTGTGTACAGAGCACCACTTTTGCCCAGCTCCATCTCCAGCCTTCTTGTTGTTTRGTCCTGCAGCAGGCTTGTTGCCCTTTCCGTACAGCTTTCCCGGCACAATGCAACCGCTCTTGTAGTGTCCGTCATTTCCACAGTTGTTGCAGATTACGACGGAGCTAGGATCCGATGATGATGCTGCTACTGCTTTCATGATGGTTCCACGCCCAGAGATTTTCCCTGTTATTTTCCACGACAGCCCGTCCACGTACAAATGCCTTATCGTAGTCTGGATCTTTGCCAGATTGAAATCCGGGTCCTTGTAGGTGGTCAGTTTGATGTCGTGGTAGCTCTCTGGCAGCCGTTGGACTATGATGTCGATGAAGTGACGATCGGTGGCAAGTTCCTTGATCGCGGCCAGTCGGATGCGGAGGCGTGTAGCCTGCATAATGTAGTGATCGGGATCTTGGTTCGGCTTCATGGTCGTAGCTGCAAGTGCTGCCTGCAAGGCGCGGATTGTCTCGTTCGTCACCCGGAGGTACTTTGCTTCCAGCTCCTTCGTCGCCTTCTGCCCGTCGCCTCTGGTCCTACGCTCGTCGTATGCATGAATAGCCACGAGGAGAGCCGCTGCCTTGTCGGTGACCAAGTACAGGATTGCATACAGGTCTTGGTTGGCGCGGTCGGAACCAGCTTGGCGTTGAAGTAGGGCCCCTCCAGCAGTGTAAAGCAGACCCGGGGTCAGCATCGGTGCAGTATCTTCGGCTTGGTCCGTTTCTTCCGTGGGCCTAGCTTGACCTTCCATGACCGCGAATATGTCAGGGCGCTGCATACTGATGTTGAAGCCAGCCTTCCTGTGCTAGTCGGCGAAGTCTTCTGGCTTCTCTCCAGCGTAGGACTTGATATCTCGTCATCAGATTGCTGTTGGTGTTGTTGTTCGTCATGTTGCCCATTTTCGCAGCAGTCCACCGACGATATACTCGTGCGATATTGTAGTCGCTCGTCGACCACAGCCGCTTAACGACGACGCAGCTCTCTCGTGCAGCTAGTAGCGGAAGCAGCATCTCGGGGTCCCCTGGCGTTGCCTTGTACTAGACGTACCTCGAGGCCCGCAGCTCTGGTGTTATCGTGCTTAAACGTCGAGGGTCAAAACTTCATAAATTGAAGCCAGTCGTTGTAGCCGGGGTGGGGAGATCTTGACCTGCGATGTCCCCGTCGCTACCACGTTCACGCGTTTTTGCGAGGGTTAGAACCTCATAACGATGTGGTATAGCGTGTTCACCAGCGCGTAGCTAGTGTGTAAGCGATCAGACCCACTTGCGGATAACCGGACAAGACACAGTCTAACTTTGAGGGTGAACGCGTACGTCGCTGTGATGCAAACTTGTATGGACGCTTCAATAGAAGAGAAGATAGTGTTGGCGACTCCAGGCCAAAGTTGATTAATGTATGTGCCCAAAAGCGAGGCTGATGATGAGCAAAAGAAGAGTGAGAGAGTGCGCGTGCAAACGCTCCTGTTCCCTTGACGAGCTTGATGATCGCAAACAGCAACATGCACTACGATCTTGCATCTCAAGACAGCAACATGCACTTCCTACGCTACCATACGTCAGACAATGCAAGAACAATCGTGACCGATCTTGTACGCAGTACGCTGTCTATATACGGTAATATATAATGTACCACACAGAACAACCAAACCACACACGACAGCTTATCCATTATCCCGCAATGTATGTGTTTGTTTGGCGGAATGTTGTCCCCCGCTTAGATTCTGAGAAACTAGACCACTTAAGTTATGGTAGACACCACGTACGACAATGCATAACTTGTCCTTCATACCTTCACTGGCTTGATAAAGAAGATTGGCCACTACTGGATATTCCGAGGGTCCAACTCTTGAACATAAACTATGCATACTACAGATAAATACTCCGTGTTATTGAGTGACGACACAATTATGACTCACCAACAAGGATCATATCTAATAATGTCTTCCAGTTATACAAAAGCATGGTGCAGCTTTGGTCAGGGTTGGGCGGGAAGGGAAGCGCAGCCGGGCGGTACAGTAGTTAACATAAGTAATACTACAAATACCCGATATGCAGGACGCGGTGATTGGAAACGTGGTAGGGATTGTCGACATCGCTGCAAGCAGTGTTACAGCAGCGATTGTTTACTTGCCGGCCATATTAAATGTAGCAGAGATAAGGAAAGCTTAATGGGCAACGAGACTATAACATCTTCAACCTGACTTCGAAATAAAATTTAGTTTTCACGTGATGCGTTGGTGTTACTCAACTGTATCGATTGCATGACCATCGCAGCGCGCTGTGCATGAACAAGCAGCGAGGTGACGCAATTCAGCGTCGTCCTCTCGTGCGGTGTCTGTATTTCATGTGTAGCATCTCCCCCGGTCACATGCTTGTCATTTTGCTTTATCTTTAGATCTTTGAGTAGACTCTGTGGTTTGGTTGGTGGAGTACATGTTGCCAATTTTCACATTCGAACTTGTACCATCCATCTCTGGCGTTCCTTACGGCTCCCCCCCCCCCTCTTAAAAACGCCTTCACTGCGTGAGCTAGACAACCAGGGTGCGTTTTTTTGTTTTTTTTTTGCGGTCACAAGCTGGCGGTCGAGTTAGATCATTTGTGCGCCTTTGCTCCGCACAAGGGGAATTACGTATCACGTAGTGTGTGATAGGTAAGGCTCCCAGCGAGGCAGTTACGATAGTGATAACCCATTGCTGTCTCCGGAAGTGGCCACACCAGAAATTAAATAATTACATTGGAGAGCTGTCGTCCATATGCAAGTCCGCCTCAGAGGCGGTTCTTAGCAGGATGCAGCTCACCTCCATTCGACTCGCCCAATACCTCACGGCGTCTCGCGCTTGGTGCAAGCAATGTCTGCCTGGTTGGTGAAAACCCAACGTGCTCCGTCCCGGCATTGTAGGGATGCGAGGGTCTATGGTCATATGACTACGGCCGTGCACGAACATGAGTACACCCCCCCCCCCTCCCCCCCTCCGTGTTACACACAGTACGTGCCTTGCATTTTTATCGCGGGAAGGGTTCAGCACTTTCTCCCCTTCCCTCGTTGACATGCGTCGATTTGTACTGCATGTGTGCATGTACCCTGATAGGCATCTAACGAACAGTATTGTGCAGTGCAGTGCACATCGGGTCCTAATATCTTCTGGGCATAGCTCCTCAGCTGCAATGGTTGCAATGGCTGCATTGGTTGCAATGGCTGCAATGCTTACCATGGTTATAATGATTGCAAGCGTTTGCTGCAATGGTTGCATTGGCTGCAATGACTGGTTGTATTCACTTCAATGGTTGTGATGGTTACAATGATTATAACGGTTGCAATGGCCACAATGGTTGCAATATATTCAATGGTTGTAATGGCTGCAACGGTCATGTCTCCTCAACTGCAATGGCCATACGAAGCTCCTCGGCTGCAATGGTTGCAATGGTTGCAATAGTTTTAATGGTTGAGATTGTTGCATTAGTTGCAATGGTTGGTTGCATTGGCTGCAATGGCCGCATTGGCTGTAATTGTTGCAATGGTTGGTTGCAATGACTGCAATGACCGCAATGGTTGCAATAGTTTCAATGGTTGCAGTGGCTACAAAAAATGCGTGGGCTCAAAATGTAAACCCCTACCGCAGTATGCAGCTCTTCCCACCTGCTACTCGAGTTCAGCCTGGCACTTCGAAGCGCCCCGGCGCTCGTAACCCTGGCCACAACGCTGTGAGTCCCTTCTCCGTCCTTCTCCCGACCACACGGCCAGGAGGTGCGAAGCACCATGCGGCGCTCATGTTTATCGACTTGCACAAGCCCTGCTCGTAGACGGCGCTGTTTTTCTCTCTGCTCGATGCCTGGATTTCGGCGGCAGTTGAGGTTCGTTAAATGTTTCTAGGCTTAATAATTTGAACGTTTGCGTTGGACTGTGATCGGTTTTACTCTCTAGCTTCGCTTTGGCTCAGCGTTATCTCTATTGCTCAGCTCTCTTGCGTTCGGTGCACGAAGACCACTGTAAGACTTATCAAATGGGAGTACTGTACCAAATGAGGAGTAGTTTGGACCAACTTCACTACTCTGTGAATGCATTGTAAGTATAGCACTTGCTACGAGCGAATGCTATTAATGGTAGTCCCGGTGGTCTCGTGGTAAATACCCTCGAATGCTGCTAGAGTTGATTTCGTGAGTTCAAACCCCACCGTGGTGATTATTTATTTATTTATTTGCAAACACAACAAACAAGAGCGTAGATAGGGCGGGTAGACGCAATTCGACTCGAGTCGACGAGGGAAGAAAGGGCTGCTACAGTAAGTCTTCTCGCGATAAAAATGACGGCACGAATTCGTAGTGGGAGGAGGGAGAAAAGTCTACTTCGTGACTCTGGATCCGAGTTACGACTATACACAGGAGGGAGAGAGAAAAAAAGGGCGAATATCGAAAATGGGAAGAAAAAAAAGACAACATTTAGACCGATGATATTGGGAACGCAATGTATCCATTTTTTTTTTTTTTTCAAAGACACCGGCTAGAATGTTCAGTACCGCTTGCTATGATCACGATTCTTCAAAGAAAAAGTTCCAGACTTTGGGGGGGGGGGGGGGGGGGGGGGGGGGGGGGGGGGGGGGGAGAAAATAAATATTCTGGGGCAGATGCTGGGGAAAGATCGGCTTGAGAAAAACTCAGCGACATGTTTAATTCGAAGCGGCGAAATTCCGAGTCCTCGACAGACATCGATCGACAAAAAACGACTGCGTCATGAACTCTGAATGGGGCGCGCTCGTTAGGGGCCCCGACCCACCCTAGGGCCACAGTATTCACATACTGACCGGTGATATGTGGCGATCGCTCGTCAAGCGTTAGACTAAGGAACAGTTGCCCTCTGGTGTGTAGAAAACAAACGACAATATTTCTATATCCCTCTGGGATGACAAAAAATAGAGTTTTTTTCTGGTTTGGGAGAAGAGCGTAGGACGCCACTGGCAAGCTCTCGCCCCCTAAACCTCGGACCCACCTGATACCTTCGAGGCTGCCATCTACATTGGTTGGCCTTGCCCGACACCGAGCGGGTTGGCCGTGGATTGAGTCTATATCTAGAGATCGAAGGTCTATCGTCGCATGAGCTGATTTTTTATACGACGAGCGTGTTGACAATTTACAACGAGAAAAAACAATTTGCGCCTCGTGCAGCCGAGTAAAACAAAAAAGAAGGAAAAATCAAAGTTTGTTTCCCCTTTATTTTCCCACAGCGGCGGTACGAGAAAATATTTTCAGCCATTTCCTGAAATAAATACTTTTGAAAGAAAAAAGTCAACCTTTGCATTCTCATTGTCATCGGTCTCAGACGGCGCCTCGTTTTTTTAGGATCCCCTGTTGAGCTGGCCGAAGTCGACTTCCTGAAGCTTACGACGTCCACCAATGCAGGTACATTTTTTTTTCTATTTTTGTTTACAAACCCACAAAACAAAATAGGGACTCCTTTCGACCTGACTGGAGCCGATTTTCTGAAGCCGACATCTTGAAGCTCCCGGCGTGCACCAAGCCAACACATGTCACCACCCAGCACGGATGACAGACTGCAGCACAGGACCAGCGCCCAACGACACAGCGGACGTATTCTCTTTTTTTTTATAAAACACCAGCGGGAGGGCGGGGCAGCTGTACGCCGTTTTGCAAAAAAAGGCTGGGGGTCACGGCTGCTGCTGCAATTGCAGTGGATAGTACTCGTCTAAATATTAGTAGGTGAAAGCTCCTCCTCACATTGTTCGCGGGTTCTGCGCAGGAAGATTTCTCGCTTTTCCGCTAGCCTGTACCTCTCCTTGGCCGTAAGACCGCCGGGATGGCCGTACACGCGAATACCCACCTCTCTCGCCGAATCGTGGAAAACATCCGCGACGGCATCAACAGCACGCAGGCTTGCGGGGAGCTGCGCCCTGTTCATGCCGTGCACGAACACAAAGGACAGGAGGGGATGGGCGATTCAAAATCATTTTCGAGACGGTAGTCAGTGATAGTCTGGACGCCCCTTGTGTTCGTATTGCACGCAGACCTGAACGCATTCGAAAACACCCACGGGCAGTTCAGCTATCTCAAAGAACGAGCTCTGTTCCCAATGCACAGGCCTGAATGCGCTCTAAAGCACCCATGGCAGTACAGCTATATCTAGCGAGCGCTTTCCCTGGCCTGGGAGGATCGTCACCAATCCGCGTCGCGGGACTTGAGCAGTCCACCACAGCAAATCACAGGAGCACCGCGCGGGCACATGTTGCTATATACAATAGTTGACAGTCCCGCTTGGGGACGTCAGGTGTCAGCCGTTGAAAGGAGACTTATTTTTTTCCGCCGAAACACCGACATCGGAGAGAAATTCTCACGTTTGAAGCGCTCCAGCCGACATGCTCTCCCTGCCTCATGCCCTCGTGCCAGCGCCTCTCGCGCAGAGCCAGCACGAGACAACTGTTGCACTCCCACCCTTCTCAGCGACAACGTGTGTCGAGTGAGGATCGTCAACCGGTCGTCGTGGTCGAGCCAAGAAATCCCGCCGCATCTACGACGTACGAAGACGAAGAAGAACAAAACCGTTACAAAACACGCCAAAATACCTATATAACTCCTCGATGTTCTGATGCTCGTGTTCTCATGTTGAAGCTTCGCAAACCTGAAGCAACATCGGACAACACAGCGTGAACATGGAGCCAAACAAGCGCAAGAGAAGTAGACAATACATCATGAGGACAGCCGCAGTAAGGTGCTTGATATGGGGGTTCGCGATGGAGGAAGCGCGAGGTTTTCTGGCGCTACCATGCCACCGCCTTGACAGCACTGCTGCTGCTGCTATTCAAACTCGCCTTCGCCCTCGAAGTAACCCCACTCTACGAGCTGGAGCAGTTGCCTCGTGCTCGCACCAGCACCCCCCCTCCGTCGAGACGCCGCTGATGTCACTCCGAGAAGAGGTAGGCGTGCCCGGCCAGGAGTCTCCGTTGCGAGGCAAGGACGGGAAAGGCCCGTTTGGAGAGGATGGCGACGAGGAAGAGGAGGACTTCAGCATCAACGTGGGAAGAGCGCTGGATTATCTCGCCCATGACGTCCCTCTGATGTTCTCGGCGCCGCCTCGACTAGAGATTTTCACGCCCAGCATCGTTCTCAAGGTATGGTCGCAGTGTGGGTATGGTACGTGCTCTGCCGTGTCTAGGTCGGGGGGGTGGTGTCCTCGTACGGGGTGCGCGTTGGCTGGCTGGCTGGCGTTGGCGTGTGGCGTGGCCGATCACTCCGCCCCTGGTGACTCAACAGTCAAGTGATTTTTCAGCTGTACTCGTACTGGTATGATAGATACGATATGGTCTTATTACGAGTAGCAGTGAGTAGCAGTACGAAACATCCAGCGCAGACTCATAGACCCGCGGGACGATAGATAGGAATCTATCCAATGAATCAGTATCATAGTCAGTACGAGCTCTGCTGCGCTGCTGTACGCGTACAACAGCAGTCAAGTAGATTAGGGTACGAGAGGCTTACAAGGTGTACCCCATTATTAGTATCATAGTGTGTGTACAGAGTGTGTCGTACTGGTATATGCATACCAGGTATGTACTCATCATGTTTACGATCAAACACCACAATTCAAAAACACATACCAGGTACAGTAGAACAAACATTCTACGCAGCTCGCAAAGTTGAGTATCTACTATTCAATCGGTCGAACTCACAGCTGACGTATTTATAACAATTTTATTTAATTCAAGGTCTTCGAGACCATGTCGAGACCCAAAAGTACACACCAAACCTATCTATCAATTGGTCTGTACCAGAGGGCATTAATAAGTTGTCGCGCTGTTGCGCTGGCGCAACATTGGAGTCCTATATACGAGTATTGACAACGACTTCAATGTATATGGGATACATCTTCCAAGGGTCGGGCTGATTATTACGATTCAACATTTTGATCGGAATTGCGGCTTTGCGCTACAGGCGCCGGAAGGCGTGTTGCGCACAGCGCAACACGGGTTTCGGGGCGCGCAACCTTTTTCGCCGCAGGGCGGAAAAACGTTTCGGGGCGGAAAAATTGCTTCGGGTGTCTTTTTCGCCGCAGGCGATTTGAAAAAAAGATCACCTTTTTACGGTCGCCGTCGGCGAAAAAACGTGTTTAATAAGGCGTCTAAATGCTACCAGGAAAATGCACTTCGCCAAGTGACTTTCGGGCATATATCCATGCATACATCGCATTTTTTTGCCTCCGGCGGCCCTCCGGGATCCCCCGCGCTACCCCGCGGGGGGCTAAGATGCCTGTGGTGCATGTTGCTCGCAACACGCCTTCCAGCTCCTGTTGCGCTTCGCGCAACGGACGGCAGAGCTCTGATGGATGCCCTGCTCTGTACCCGTGGCTTAAAGTTTACA
Organism: Saccharina japonica; assembly: GCA_008828725.1. NCBI lineage: Eukaryota > Phaeophyceae > Laminariales > Laminariaceae > Saccharina > Saccharina japonica. Next base: position 131,284 of record MEHQ01002349.1, on the reverse strand, counting down.
ATCGCGTGTTCGTACAGCAGCAACAGCAGTGTCGATATCTATCTCGTAAACGTACGTACGTACTACGAGTATCACAGCTGTTCCGCTGTGAGTCATTGCGTTAAGCTCTCCCGTAGACTTTACGGTAAGCTCTAGACTAAAATGTCAATAGACCAAGGATGCTGAAGTATGTTCCTGGTATATCTTGCGCCTTATGTGTGTTCTGCTGTACTGGTATGATATGTCGAATATATGCCGTACTGCATCGATGCCAACACCAGCCATGCTCCGTGCTCAGCGACGTATGTTATGATATGACATGACATGACATGATATGATACACAGCAGGACAGCGTCGGGAAACGTGAGTTCTACAGTCCGTTCAGCAGACAACAGCAGGGTTAGAGTTTAGGGTAAGGCTATCCCTGGTACTAACGTACGAGGTACCGGTAGAGGTATTAACCTTTACACAGCATCGGTCACTCATCCACCCACCACCCATCCATACACCCACCCGACCATCCACCCATCCATCCATCCGTCCATCCATCCATCCATCCATCCATCCACCCACCACCCATCCATCCATCCACCCACCACCCATCCATCCATCAATCCATCCATCCATCCCTTAATGCATGCATGCATCCATCCATCCATAGTCTGATCCCGATTTGATCATGAGCTGGCGGGGGCAGATCGATCCCTGGTTATTAATACATCACGATGGCAGGGTGGTATCAACTACTGACTGGAGACCGTGATGTGTCCCCATGTACCGCTCTGGCCGGAAATATAGGGATCGCATAGGCAATAATATGAAAACGAATCGGTCCTTATATGTCCGCCCATGGTGGTATACGTGTATGAATCTAAGTATGCATCCTTTCTTCCGATCCGCTTCTCTCTGTGCCTGAATTTCTGATTGGGCCGCTTCTCTCTGTGCCTGAATCTCTGATTGGGCCGCTTCTCTCTGTGCCTGAATTTCTGATTGGGCCGCTTCTCTCTGTGCCTGAATATCTGATTGGTGTCTGTTTCCTTCTCTGGTTGATGCCTCTTTCGCGTGCAGGACCCTGTCGGAGAGCTGTGCCACGGGCGGCGGCTGTACGGGGCCCTACACGCCTCTCTCCGCGTGCTGGGGGCTATAACGGCGGTGCGGCCTCGCGTAGGGGTGACTTGTGTCACCTTCAACAAGGAGGCGCGAGAGGTGGAGCTGAAGTGGACCATGGCGGCCAATGCTCCGTTCGTAGGGCAAAGCGCTCTCAAGGTAAATATTCACGGTAGTGTGCTATATACGCGATACCAGCCGGTGTCGCGATTCCTTAGATACGCCACCGGTGCCTTGTGTAAGTTCGCTATGTACGACACCGGTGTTGTATATAATAATCTTACCGAAACAGTTAATAAAGATAGGTCGCCGTAAGAACTCTGGGCTTATATTCTACGACTGCTGTGTGTTACTATTTAGTCAGTAGTGGAGTCCAAGTACCAGGGAGTTGCAGCTAAATACATGGCGTTTTATGCGTGCGCCCGCCGAAGTGGACTATGACGGCCAACGCCCCCGTTCTTCGGGCGAAGCACTCTCAAGGTGAAACATGCCTGGTATTAACAGTATAGAGCTGTCGCTAGGAACTCGTGCAGCATAGTGCTTTTGTAACTATCATTTAGTGTGCGTTGGTAGAATATTCCAATGAAGTTATCATAAACTGATCGCAGAGGTTGAAGGTCGTAACTTTTTTTTTTTTATCGAGGAAATCTGTCTTCAGCCAGCTCGAGAAAAGAAAAAAGAGGTTCCTCGTACTGTAATTAAAAGTACTAAACAGAGAGAGGTCTACCTTATCAGCTCTAGTTTTTTTTTCTGCTCTACAATGTACTATATATTCCTATTAACAGTGGAGTCAAAAGACCTAGACCTGTCGTACATATGACCTGTTGTGTTGCATACTGTATAGCGATCACATGTGTACCAAGTACCCGGTACTGGTATATTTGTGTCACCTGCAGAAACATCTGCTCCATGTTTTCGTCATGCTACTACGGGGAGGCATAGTAATACTACAATAGTATATATTCAGAACCCACGATGGACCCAAAAATATTACATCCCGCCTAATGTATATACACCATATTTGGTTATGATCACTTTGTTCCCCCCGTAGTGTTTATAGTGCTTCTTTGGATTCGATTCCTGGCAGTTGTGTTACCTTGATGAATCTGAATCTTCTTTCCTCGCCGAAAGTGCTGCCAACCCCTTTGGGATGGACCCCTTTTCAGGGATAGAAGGGACCCTTTATAAGGGATAGTCTGCTTATAGTCCAGAAAACCGCCGAGGATACAACCTCGTATACTAATAGTAGCACGCCTTGAGCTGGAAAGTAAACGTGATGTACCCCATTGTCCCTTAATGTAATGAACGTTTGGATTTAATATTAGTATGCAATCGGTCCTTATATTAAGGAGCAGAGTGGTATCAGACGGTATCAAACTCAAAAAGGATGGGCCTACCGGTACGAGCGTAGGCGTGTCTGACGCGAAGCTAACGCCCCCTCCCCTCCCGCCGCATCCACGCGTTCTCCTTTCCATTGCTCTGCCCCTCCCCTGTGTGCCGTACGTGCTTTGCTGTGTGCTGTGCCTGTGGCCCTCCATGCGCCCTCGACAGCTGAGCGCCGTGTCTATCTATCGAGTCAACGACCACGGCCTGATCTACGAGCACAGCATCGACAACCGGATCAAGCGGGACATGTGGGAGTACTCTCACTCGTGGATGGGGATGCTCAAGGCGGACCGCCCCCCCTCGGCGTAGTGTAGCTGTACAGCCGGCAGTAGTAGGGGGCCTGAATGTTGCCTTAAAGGGGTGACCTGAGTAGGCTACTGTCACGGGTGGGCTTATGTAGTAAGATAGTAAGAACCCACGATGGACCAAAAAAAATATGTATTCCACGATGTTTACGTGTCATAACCGGTTCTGACAACTACTGGATATTCCCCCCTAATACGCAGCCAAAGAAGTTATATTGGTATGAGTGAGTTTGACTTTCCGCGATGATCACTCTTTGAGGTGAAAAAGTTCGATTTTCCGCGATGATCACTTTTTTCACTTCGTTTTCCGGTGGGAAAGAAGGAAGGAAGGTGGATTCCCATATTGTAAACCAGTACCCCGCGGTGAGGGAATCGCCCCGGAGATCGATGCGGAGACTGAGGCAAACTTTCGAAGCATGCTTGTATATTTTGTTGGCTGCAAGGTTGTCCCTTCTAGAATAGTGGTTCTTTTTATTTTGCTTGTTTCGCTTGCTTGCTTTGCTTGCTTGGGCTGCGTGCTTTACTTTCTTAGTTGCTTGGTTGCTTGGTTGCTTTGCTTGCTTGGTTGATTGCTTTGCTTGCTCTGCTTGCCCTGCTTGCTCTGCTTGCTTTGCTTGCTTTGCTTGCTTGCTGTGCTTGCTTTGCTTCCTTTGCTTGCTTTGCTTGCTTTGCTTGCTTTGCTTGCTTTGCTTGCTTTGCTTGCTTTGCTTGCTTTGCTTGCTTTGCTTGCTTTGCTTGCTTTGCTTGCTTTGCTTGCTTTGCTTGCTTTGCTTGCTTTGCTTGCTTTGCTTGCTTTGCTTGCTTTGCTTGCTTTGCTTGCTTTGCTTGCTTTGCTTGCTTTGCTTGCTTTGCTTGCTTTGCTTGCTTTGCTTGCTTTGCTTGCTTTGCTTGCTTTGCTTGCTTTGCTTGCTTTGCTTGCTTTGCTTGCTTTGCTTGCTTTGCTTGCTTTGCTTGCTTTGCTTGCTTTGCTTGCTTTGCTTGCTTTGCTTGCTTTGCTTGCTTTGCTTGCTTTGCTTGCTTTGCTTGCTTTGCTTGCTTTGCTTGCTTTGCTTGCTTTGCTTGCTTTGCTTGCTTTGCTTGCTTTGCTTGCTTTGCTTGCTTTGCTTGCTTTGCTTGCTTTGCTTGCTTTGCTTGCTTTGCTTGCTTTGCTTGCTTTGCTTGCTTTGCTTGCTTTGCTTGCTTTGCTTGCTTTGCTTGCTTTGCTTGCTTTGCTTGCTTTGCTTGCTTTGCTTGCTTTGCTTGCTTTGCTTGCTTTGCTTGCTTTGCTTGCTTTGCTTGCTTTGCTTGCTTTGCTTGCTTTGCTTGCTTTGCTTGCTTTGCTTGCTTTGCTTGCTTTGCTTGCTTTGCTTGCTTTGCTTGCTTTGCTTGCTTTGCTTGCTTTGCTTGCTTTGCTTGCTTTGCTTGCTTTGCTTGCTTTGCTTGCTTTGCTTGCTTTGCTTGCTTTGCTTGCTTTGCTTGCTTTGCTTGCTTTGCTTGCTTTGCTTGCTTTGCTTGCTTTGCTTGCTTTGCTTGCTTTGCTTGCTTTGCTTGCTTTGCTTGCTTTGCTTGCTTTGCTTGCTTTGCTTGCTTTGCTTGCTTTGCTTGCTTTGCTTGCTTTGCTTGCTTTGCTTGCTTTGCTTGCTTTGCTTGCTTTGCTTGCTTTGCTTGCTTTGCTTGCTTTNAGTACAAGTGGTTGAGTATAAACGCTCCCGCGATTTAATTGGTTGAGCTGGACACTAAAAGTGACGACTAAAAACAAGCGTCTGTGTATTGGAATCAGGACGTATTCTGCACATATATATGGCACGAAAGCGCCACGAGTTATGAGCGGGCCTGAACAGAGAGTGCTGGGCTATATGCGACAATTTTTGTGCTAAATAGACGCACTTATATCGGAAATCGCGTTTTTGGGATGGAGGAACCTATAAAACGGCGACGTGGTACGTAATACGAGAACAGCGACGCACGACGGTCGTCGTGCTGTGCGGAGTGGAGGCTCGTGGTTTAGTTTTTACTTATTTCCAGGTACCAGGTGTATCTACTGTGTACAACGATTTATGATGTGTTTCTTTCAGCATGTGGTTTTCAGTCGGTGTCTCGTTGCGTGTTGCATTGAAATAGACCATACCAGGTACTACAATACAGTAGAATACATTACAACCATTATTTGGGGTTGGTTGTGTTTTGCTAAGGGGGGTGTGGGTGCGGCGGGTGTTGGCTGGCCCAAAATGCCCACAAGCAAGTGGCGGACAAGGGCTTTTCTTTTTATAGAGGGGAAGCGATGCAAGGGGGCACAACTTCCTACTTCGTATGATAATTAAAGTTTTTTTTTTTTTTCCCCATCCGACAATCAATGTACAGTATGATGAGCTTCAACGTTAACTACTCCTAAACCGTATTACATTATAGCGTGTGAGGGAAAAGCCGCCCCTTGTGAGAGAGAGGTTCTGCCTACCGTTATACGTATGACATCTACCAGGTATTGTGTATCTCGTTTTTTTCTGGGCGAGTGCCGGGTGTGAGGCTGTTTGTGTGTTGATTTGCCAGCCCCACAGGCAGGTAAGAAGGGGACTGATGGGAACGATTGACCAACCTCTCTGGTGCCGGCTGGGGTGTGAATCATGCGCAGCATCATCATCGTGGGGTGGAGTGGACACCTGATAATGTTATCGGTGGGAGGGCGAATTGAGCCCAAATATCCTTGGAAATATCCTTGTTTCAAATCATTTTTCCAAAGGATAAACCACTGAGTGAGCTAAACAGCGGTACTCGTAGTCAGCGCTGACTGAGTGCTATAGCTGCTCAGTGGGGTTTATCCTTCATAATAAACGAACATCGAGCGAATGATTGATGCAACATACCGCCGTGTGTTATAAGGATTACCCTGGGCTGGGTAATCGATCGATATTTTACCCCTGTAGCTCAGCAGGTAATACCCTCACATTTAGCGTCGTCGGCAGGACACGGGTTCGAATCTCACTTCGAACGTTTCTTTTGTAGGAACGCTTGCGCGTGCGTCCCTAAAAAAACACGTCTCCCTGGTTCCCCAGGTGTTGAAACGAAGCGGGTAGGTCAACGTACGGCCGTATACGGTACCGGCGTCCCAAATATCCCGCCGTTCAGAAGGGGGGAAGTGTTCTAAGGATTACCCCCCTGGGCTGGGTAATCGATCGATATTTTACCCCTACGACGAGTATAGCTCGGCAGGTAATACCCTCACACCCACGCGGTTAATGATGCAACAACACCGCAATGATGCAACAACAGCATACATTGTTGTTAGCACAGCTATACAGCACAACCTACGTATGATATGATACGGTACGTAGAACAGGACAGGACACCTAATAAGAAACAGGAAATCCGGTCCACAGGCTGGATTTCTTATTCGAAAGAGAGTGGGTTCTACACTAATTTCAAGCTAACGACTCCCGAATTCCTTATTTTCCTCCAATTTTCAGCCTGGATTTCTTATTAGCCTGTTTAATACTACTGTAGGTGTCCTGTACTGTACTGCATGTACAGGAAAGCTGAGTCCAGGCTGGATTTCTTATTTAAGAATGTTGGTTCATTCCACACCAAGTTCTTCAGTATTATATGGTCCGTGCAGTACAGGTTGTCCTATCTGTTTTCGGCTAATAACTTTCGAAACACGACGAATTTTGCAAGACAAAAAAAGCTGACCACAGCAGTCTTGATCACCAGAGTTGAGCGAACAAATATTGTTTTAGCAGGCATTTTTATCGGCCACTCTAAAATCAAACATGTTCCAGGTTGACAAGGGCATAATCATACGAGTAGCCAAATCAGCTACGAGTATTTTGAACAAAACCACGAATATTTTAGCGAAATACCGTTCCAATAAAAAAATACAAAGAGTCCCCTACAGATCGGTGAATGGGACCGTTTGGCAACCACTTTCTTTCCTATTTTTGTTGGATAGAAAAAGAGTCCCATTGAAATTTCCATGACGTCTTGGGTCCAGTTTTCGCCCGTTTCTTCTCCAATTTTTCTGGTTAAAGATGCAAAGCAAGTACTTTATTTTGGGCTTTCGCCAAAATCAGGTACACCTGGTCACTTTAGTGCCAAAAACAGGTGCTTCACTAAAACCAAGTACAAATCACACGCTAGGACACCTCTCATTGGCCAGCCTTACATCGTACCTGATTTTGGCGAATTTTGAGCCAATCAGAGGCCATACGTACACTGTCTCCTATACGCCCGACACGAAGACATCACCACATTATTACGAGTACGTACATACGACCCGCCACAACGACTATACAGAACGTATCATACGCGCGCATACAGCACAATGGATCTGTTGTAATATACCAGGTATTACGTACTGCTGCTTGGTGACACGGTACGGAAAGCGAGCAGTTCAGTCTCAAATTTACCCGATGTTTTGTTCGTATGCTAGCAATGTGGCTACGACTATATACATACATACGCACCTGGTACAAGATATTGAGGCATTACCCGTCGTGGGCGTGTGTGCACGGCTCCTGAGCTAGATCAGGCAGCCCGCCGCGGAGGTAAGCACTTCAGCCGGTGTCAAACCAACTGGTTGTTGCTCGAGCTTCAGCTCTCAGAAACTCATATAGAAAGAAGAATGGCGCTCAGGCCAGTGTGTTTATTATCGCTCTTGTCCAAGAGGACAGGATGAAGAGGATGAAGAGGAGGAGGAGAAAATAAGAGGAGTGAAGGAGAGTGCGTGTGCACGGTCGATTGATCACGTAGCTCTCAAGTCTCAAGACCCCTCGCATGCGGTGAAAAACTAAAACTCGAACAAAAAACCTCGGCTGGACCCTAAACGGTATTTCGGGGTTCTCCCGCATATATCCGAGATAACTTATCCAACAGGGTTCCACCGCATACTACTGTGAACCGGCATTGGACATACCGCTGCTTGTACTGCCGAAGCACTCTGTACTGCTGTTGTGGCCTACTCGCTACAGGCGGCTATGTTACCGATCAGCGACTCGGTATAGACTACTGGCTACTGCCGGGTAGCATGGTAGCTATCCTTAATACGACCCCTCGATGGAGGTGACATAGTCAAACTTGCTACATTCAACTATCGAATTGGATTACCCAATATCTAGGTTATAATGCACTCTTGCTCGATTCTTACTGCAAGTAAGTGTCATAACCTACTCCGTTATATGTTCCCGAAAGTTTCAACTCTCGTTACTTGGTTGGTGTACTTTTCTGTACTACTTGTCTGCATATTTTACGTGTGCATCCGGTGCCATGTCGCAACAAAAGTTCATTACTCCTTTGCGGCGTCGCAACAACATCAACCGTTCCTGCTTCGCTTCTGATGGGTGACCAACCCTTGTACAGCTATTGCAGCAACACGCACAACCTGGCAATATAAAAGACATACTACTGCTGTGACAGGTTTGAAGCATGGACGAGCATGCAAACCGCAAAAAATATCACACGCAGACCTTGGAACCCGCGCGGGTCTCACTATACAAGTACCAGACAGACATACTCGGCACGATATTACTTCGTACGCTAGCTACTACGACGCCGTTACTGGCGGTAGGCTTTACTTCTAAAAGGATACCAGTCGAATAGCAGTGTTAACCCATTCAGAACTGAAAAAAAATCCCACACTCATTCCAAGTGGTTTGTCCCCAAATACGTGGGATCAGTTCTTAAGGGGTTAACTATCATACTTTGCTCCTGAAGCACATTCCAAACTGCCACGGTGTTGTACTGCCCAAAGGGTGAATAGACAGTTGAAGCCAGGTTTGTGTTGGAGAGAGACAAGACGTATTACTGCAAAAAACTCACAACTGCATCTCAAGAATAGATAATATTTCACTGATCAGCTTGTTGACCAAGAACGTTGAAATAACTACGTACAAAGAAGACGTGTGGTGTTACTGCAGAAAAATCTCGCACAAATAGACTAGCAGCCGAACCACGTTTCTGCCGCCCTCCCATACAAAGAAGACTTGTGGTGCTACGTACTATGAGGCAAATAATTCTTGCCGTTGTGTGGATGCGACCCCGCGATGCAGGTGTCCCTCCTAGCAATCCAGATGATGATGTCCAGCGACCCCAGAAGCGATGTTCCAGCGGCCCTAAAGCGATCCAGATGATGATGTCCAGCGACCCCAGAAGTGATGTTCCAGCAGCCCTGAAGCGATCCAGATGATGATGTCCAGCGGCGCCAGAAGCGATATTCCAGCAGCCCCAAACGATCGATGATGATCCCGCGATTCCAGAAAACGTTCTCCTCCGGCAATCCCAATAGATAGATGATACTGTGGCCCGATCCCGAAAAGACACTTCAGCGACCCCACGATTATGTTGTTAGTGCGGCGACTCCGGAGGCTCCGGCAGTCCCGTCGAACAGTGCTGTAGCGATTCCGAAAGTTGTCTTTTCGGCAACCCCAAGCGCTTTGTTTGCAGCGATCCCGTGAAACGTCCTCCCGGCGACCCCGCGTTGATAATAAAGGCGACCCCTGTTGTGGCTGGCGGTCCCTGTTGCATTATCACTAGTTAAAATGCGAAGCCCTTGTCGAAGTCGTCGTCAAAATTAACGACCGGCTTATGTTCCGTGTCATCGGGGCGGGGTTGGGCTCCCATCGCAGCAGCCGTGTGCGCACTACTCGCCTGTGGGCGCGGAGCCCCTTGCGCGTAGCACTCGGCGTTATTGTGCGTGGTCGTCCTGTGCGTAGAGCACCACTTTTGCCCAGCACTGCCCCATGATCCAGATTTCTTCTTCCGGCCGACGGGCTTGCTGTTTTTCCAGTGGCCCTTGGCAGGCACGGCACAGCCGCTCCTGTAGTGACCCGCCTTGCCGCAGTTGTGGCATATGATGGAACTGGGATCCGATGATGCTGGTGCTGCTGTCATGGCCACGCCACGCCCAGCAATCCTTCCCGTTTTGTTCCTCGACAGCCCGTCAAGGTAGAGGTGACGTAGTACGGACTGAATATTCGGGAGATCGAAGTCTGGATCCTTCCAGGTCATCAGCTTGACGTCCCGGTACTCCTCCGTGAGGCCTTGCAGAATGATGTCGGTGAAGTGCCTGTCCGTGATAGGTTCCTCCATCTCGATCAGTAGGTTGCGCAGTCGCGTGATCTCGTTGATGTAGTCGTCTGGTTCACGTCCCCGCGTTAAGCTCGTAGTCGCGATTGCCTTCTGTGTGGCACGTATCGTCTCGTTGGTGATCTTCAGGCACTTCGACTCCAGCTCCTTGACAGCCATTAATCCGTTGCCGCGAGTTCCCCGTGCGCCCTCTGCGTGCTTCGTCACTAGCATTGCCACCGGTTTCTCGGTGATCAAGTAGAGGATGGCATGGTAGCTATCCTTAATATTAATACAAGAATACGGAAATACACGTCGTAGGAGTGAGTGTGATCATGAAATCAATGAAAGCATACGACAGATACTAATAGCCGTACTGAAAATACTATACAACATTTATCAAGAGTTTGGAGGACACACACATTCGCTCCACGGCCGGTCGCCCCGGTAGGCTAGCAGGTAACCACGAAGCCTGTGGAAGTCGAGATCGCGAGTTCGAGCCCCCCCGAGTGCATGCTCGTAGGGACTTTTTCTCGCAAAAAATAAAATAAATAAATAAATAAAATAAAAAAGATCTCGACTAGCGGAAAGCGCGAGAGCGTGAGTTGGCAAAATTCGATGAAAATCGACGAGCGTTGGGAAGGCTGAACCCTCTGCGCGATAAAAACCAAGGCAAGAACCGTAGTGGGGGAGGAGGGAGAGGAGCCTACTTTGTGACCCCGGATCTGAGTTACGACTAGGGAGGGAGAAATACGGAAGTGCGAAGATAATAAATGGGATGGAGAAAAAAAAAAAAAAAAAACACACACACACACACACACACACATTCGCTATCATTCTGCTGTTCAGGCGCAAATTCAAAAGTATGTTTGATTTTTTCATTTTTTGTCGCAGCCAAAAAGTCCTGCAAGAACACCGTTCGTGGCGTACGTTTTTTACTTGGTTTTCGTATATACCTGATTTTGGCTCAAATGGATCAGGTATACCTGATTTTGGCAGTTACCCCTTTATTTTTCTTGTTCCCCACAAACCAAACACCTGCGCGGAAGAACAAGAGTTTTAGAGGGGTCTTCTAAATAATTTTGATCGCGTATCGATACCAGGAGAAACATGCTCCTTGGTGCTGAGGAAAATAAATGTTAAGCTGTACTCGTAGGGAAAGTAGACTAAAAATGTCGATCAACAGATGCTACAAGATTTTTAGCCTTTTAAACTCGATTTCCACCACATTCTCCCTCACTAAACCTGACTTATCTCTTCGGTGTAAGTCAGGAACCCCGATGAGACTCTGAGTATCCAAGTTTTACCTCCGACTTTTCGGTACTGGACTCAGTATGCAATGATCGCATTGCTTTCATCGTTCTTTTCTGGGTGTTTTCTAAGTGAGTGAGTTTTACAGATTCTTGAACATGAGATTTTGCCCCATTTTTTCCTTTTTATGGGATGAAGGTGAGGATCGAACCATCGGCCTCACTCTTCAGAATCTCACGCCCTGCCTGACGACGCCATTGTAGGGAAAGTAGACTAAAATGTCGATCAACAGATGCTACAGAGTTTTAGCCTTTTAGACTCGATTTCACCACCACTTTTAAACATAACTTAACATTCTCTGATTTTGGATTTTTTTTATTACGTCAGCCGTTAGGTTTTTTTTTCCTTATATGCCTTTTACTTCGCGCTTCTGTTCTCTCCATAGTAACGGGTGCATCCCCGGTGGGCCAGGAGGTAACCACGAAGCCTGTTAGCGGCAAGGTCGCGAGTTCGAGCCCCGCCGAGTGCATGCTCGTACGTAGGGACTTTTTCTTGCAAAAAATATCTTGACTACGCATAGCGGAAAGCGCGAGAAGAGCGTGAGTTAGCAAAATTCGCTGAAAATCGACGAGCGTTGGGAAGGCTGAACCCTCTGCGCGGTAAGAATCAAGGCAAGAACCGTAGTGGGGGAGGAGGGAGAAGAGCTTACTTTGTGACCCCGGATCTGAGTTACGACTAGGGAGGGAGAAAGACGGAAGTGCGAAGATAATAAATGGGATAAAAAAAAAAAAAAAAAAAAAAAAGTGGCACGAAAATGCGTCCTGCACTACTTTTCTTTTTATTAATAGTAGTACAGGACACCTAATAAACTGTTAAGAAAACCAACATTGTAAGAAAGGCAGGCTCATAAAACAAGGAAAATAAGAAATTCGGCCGTCGTTATACCGAAGTTAGTGTACAGCAAGCAGTAGAACGCACCCATATTATTCTCAAATAAGAAATTTACGTACGAATATCTTATCTGTCTGTACGCGTATGGCACGGCTTTTCTTTTTTTGCTCATACGCTTACCGCTCACCACTCGGAACCATCTTTTGTAGGCCCGGCTGGCGGCTAGCCATGTGGGGTTATCTTAAAAAATTACGATATACGGCTCTTCGTGCACGACATCATCCTCATTCATTTTTTTAGTTGCCCCCTTTTCTTTCTCCCTCTTTCTTTTTCGTATTATTTATGTATCCGAGGTCACTATTAATTATTAATAAGTCATACGCTCTTCTTCTATACTCCCTCCCTACTACAAGATATAATACATACATACGCCCCGGTGGTCTAACTGGTAGCCACGAAGCCTGTAGAGCGGGATGTTGAGGGTTCGATTCTCCCCATGGAGGTTTTTATTCTCAAATGACACCGAGTGTCGAGAGCGCATATTATAGCGTGGGTAAGCAAAATCCGACGAAAGTTGACGAGGAAAGAAAGTGCTGAAATCTTCTCGCGATACAAACCAAGGCAAGAACAGTAGTGGGGGGGGGGGGAGAGGAGCCTACTTTGTGACCCCGGATCTGAGTTACGACTACGAGTAGGGAGGGAGAAAGACGGAAGTGCGAAGATAATAAATGGGATGAAAAAAAAAATATATATATATATATGCGTGCCTTGCATTTTTATCGCAATAAGGTTTTATGGACACTTTTTTTACAGTTTCTTCCCTCGTCGTCTAATTTCATTTTATTATTACCATCGTCGTCGAGTTTTGTGCCTACCCACGCTATACCACGACTATACCACGATACGTAGGCGCGCGACAGCAGTGAGTTGGTGTCATTTGCGAGTAAGAGGCTTAATCTTCATACCAGGTACACGTATTACGTATAACCGAACCCCCGACCTAAACCTTAGCGATCTTCGTGGTTAATAAGTTATATACGAATTCATTGGTAAAGAGTGGGAGGGGGGGGGGGGGGGGCGATGCTGCTGTAGTCGAATGGAGATTGCGGGCGTGTAGTTCAGTTTTGGACACGCATAACATGCTGTAGGGATTTAGGTGTACCTCTTCGGACTGTGTATCCATTTCCCTGCTAAGTGTCGTGTTCTTTAGGATTCTCTGATGGCTCTAGCACTTTTGTGACCACGGGCGTGATCTTGCTAGATCAGACTATAGGGATTAGCAAATGAAACGAGTTTAATGTGAAGACAACAACAACAACAACAACAACAACAACAACAACAACAACAACAACAACAATACTAGTATACTGCCCGGGCTCCCTCGGCTTCATTGTTGAGGTTTCTATTAATATTAATAATAGTCTTGTTGAACACTACTACGTACCAGTGTTATAAATATAAGTACGTAGCAGCTGCTGGGGTACTGTACGCGTTATGATATGGTTGGAGAAAACGAAGGTGTCACCATACACCATACACCATAATAAACAAACCACACATTCTTGATGCAGTAGCGAAAGAGGTACCTCCCCCGCCACGTCGCACACACAAACTCGGGTGGTGCGAGAATGCTCAAACCGCAGCCGCCTTCAAAATAGCATGGGATGCGAGGGATTATGCCCGACGATGCATGCGTATTAAGAAGGACAAAACTGCGTGGAAGACGCTGAGGACGGCGTGCGCGAATCTGCGAGGGGTGATTGACGCAGGATTACAGGCCTACTTCGAAGATTATCTCGCTGAAACGGAGAGACTCCTGGCTGCCAACGATCAACGGGGCTTCTACAAGCACCTGAAGGGCACGGTGGGGTTGGACGGTCGAAAAGCGAGAAGCGAGCAGTTCATCATGAACGAGAATGGCACGCTACTAAGGGACAAGGTGCGCATTCTTGAACGTTGGGCGGGGTTCTTCGGCACTCTTCTGACCGCGAAATCGCCTAATCTTGATCCAACCATCAGCGCCCTATTTCCACAACGACCGTTGGCACCATCGCTTGGAGATGAACCGACCATGGATGACATGGCCGCGGTAGTCCGGGGTATGCCAAACTGGAAAGCGGTCGGACCAGATGCCCTTCCGGCCGAGTTGCTGAAACTGGACCACCCCGAATTCATCCGGTACCTACACAACTTGCTTGTCAATGTGTGGAGAACGGGTACGTCCCCCAGCAATGGAAAGATGCGACCATTAAGGTCCTTCATAAAAAGAAGGATCGATCCGATTGCAACAACTATCGAGGCATTTCGCTTGTTGCCCATTCAGGCAAAGTATTGCTGAAAATGGTCGCGTCACGTCTCAGCAATTACTGCGAGGCCGAAGGGATACTCCCCGAGGAACAGTGCGGCTTTCGCCCAGCACGATCAACAGTCGACATGCTATTCGTCGTGCTTCGACTGCATGAACTCGGACGAGCCAAACAAATCCCGCTGTATATGTGCTTCATTGACCTTCAGAAGGCTTATGACTCCGTCGACCGAGAGTTGTTGTGGGTGGTGCTTCGCACGCTTCGGCATACCAGAGAAGATGTTGACGGTTATCCGCCAATTCCACGAAGGCATGCGAGCTCGCGTGCGTACGGACGACGGTGAGCACTCTGAATGGTTCGATGTCACTCAGGGACTGCGGCAAGGATGTGTGCTGTCACCGCTTTTGTTCAATGTCTCCTTCGCTGCTGTGATACACGGCGTACTGATACGCTTCAGTGAGGACCCAGACATCTTGAGGGACCTGGTTCACCTCGAGGAGGACCTCGGGGGGGACGGAGTGAGGGAGGACCCACTAGCACGTGTACGGAGAGCAATATGGGGTATGCTGTACGCCGACGATGCAGGCGTTGTGTCTAAATCGGCGGAAGGGCTTGCGAAGATGATGACCGTTATTGTGACCGTTTTCGAAGCAGCTGGTCTCACCGTATCCGAAAAGAAAACGGAGACTATGCTACTGCGGACACCAAACCAGGCACTCCGGACCTCACCGCTCGTCATCGAAGCAGCGGGCCAGAGGTATAAACAGGACAACGCAGTTTTTGTACCTTGGTGGTCTTATCGTCGCAAACGCGGACATTATGCCAGAGATCAAACGACGCATCCGACTCGCATGGGCATGCTACACTCGGTTCAAGCGGGAGCTGTACGATATGGAGGATGCCCCGTTCACTCTAAAGGTGCGCATGCTAAAGGCCGAGGTGATGGAGACACTGCTGTACGGGTGTGTGACGTGGACCTTGGGGCCAGGAGCACTTCGCTGAGCTCCGAACGGCATCACCACAAATTCCTCCTACGTCATTGGTTTMCCAGCGCCGACAACGCACCGACCATCTCATGTCGTACGCCAAGGCTCTCAAGAAGGCACAATGCGAGAGCGTTGAGACGTCCATCCGCAAACGACGCCTCCTCTTTGCGGGGGGCGTACAGCGCACGACCAATGAGCGGCTGACCAGGCGGGTGATGTTTGGGACGATCGCCGGTGGGACGAACCCGGGGCCTGGCCGACCAGAAAAGAACTGGGCACAATGTCTAGCAGATGACCTCAGGGTTTTTCGAGCGACAGAGGGCTCCACAGAAAGCTCCCCTTTACTGTCTCGGAGCAGAGACGGTACTATGGCCGAGGGCGGCAACAAGAGGGGGGTGTGGTATCGGGGGGTTGGCGAGGCGGCGGACCATTTCATGGCGAGGTGGCACAGGGCCGAAGCGGAGAGGAGCTGGCTACGGCATACAGCTGAGGACGCCAAGAGAGGCGACCAGGAGAGGGGGGGGGGGGAGGGGGCGGCCGTACTGATACAGCTGTCGACGAATGCAGAAACGAAATGGATAGATCGTGTGGCCAGATATCGGCTCGACTAGTCCTTGAATTCTATTATTTGTTTCCGTTGATGTGTTCTACTGGGGGGGGCGCGGCAGAGGTAGTATCGACTCTTGACACCGTTTTTGTTTTAGAGTGGGAATGAGATGGCAGAAGGTGTGACATGGTCCCCGTATCAGTTTTTATAGCAGAGACGGGAACTTGTTGTTACCATCGCCTTGAGCTTGCCTTGATGAACTATTTTTCTCTGTTCCTCCCTCGGTGTCTTCTTTCTTGCTTTTTTTGCCTTGTTTCTCCCTTTGTTTCCACCCTATGCCGGTGTCTCTCTCTTTTTTCGTGTTGCCTCGCTCGTGCAGCAGTTATCTGTTCCTCTTGGGCACGTGTGCTTTCCGTCTAGGGGCGCTTCTCGCTTCTGTCTCCCTGCGTCATTTGTATTCTGTTTTATTTCAGAACTTGTTTTTTTATTTTGTCTTTTTTGTTCTTATTTTTTGGTTCGGCTCGTGTCGCTGTGTTCTCGTACCCGGTACGTTACGCATCTCANTACGTACGTACGTACTTGAGTTTTTTTTTTTTGTTCCATCCCATTTATTATCTTCGCACTTCTGTATTTCTCCCTCCCTATAACGGTCGCCCCGGTGGGCCAGGAGGTAACCACGAAGCCTGTAGCGGTCAAGGTCGTCGAGTTCGAGCCCCGCCGAGTGCATGCTCGTCGTAGGGACTTTTTCTTGCAAAAAATATCTTGACTACGCATAGCGGAAAGCGCGAGAAGAGCGTGAGTTAGCAAAATTCGTGAAAATCGACGAGCGTTGGGAAGGCTGAACCCTCTGCGCGGTAAAATCAAGGCAAGAACCGTAGTGGGGGAGGAGGGAGAAGAGCTTACTTTGTGACCCCGGATCTGAGTTACAACTAGGGAGGGAGAAAGACGGAAGTGCGAAGATAATAAATGGGATGGAAAAAAAAAAAAAAAAAAAAAAAAAGTGGCACGAAAATGCGTCCTGCACTACTTTTCTTTTTATTAATAGTAGTACAGGACACCTAATAAACTGTTAAGAAAACCAACATTGTAAGAAAGGCAGGCTCATAAAACAAGGAAAATAAGAAATTCGGCCGTCGTTATACCGAAGTTAGTGTACAGCAAGCAGTAGAACGCACCCATATTATTCTCAAATAAGAAATTTACGTACGAATATCTTATCTGTCTGTACGCGTATGGCACGGCTTTTCTTTTTTTGCTCATACGCTTACCGCTCACCACTCGGAACCATCTTTTGTAGGCCCGGCTGGCGGCTAGCCATGTGGGGTTATCTAAAAAAATTACGATATACGGCTCTTCGTGCACGACATCATCCTCATTCATTTTTTTAGTTGCCCCCTTTTCTTTCTCCCTCTTTCTTTTTCGTATTATTTATGTATCCGAGGTCACTATTAATTATTAATAAGTCATACGCTCTTCTTCTATACTCCCTCCCTACTACAAGATATAATACATACATACGCCCCGGTGGTCTAACTGGTAGCCACGAAGCCTGTAGAGCGGGATGTTGAGGGTTCGATTCTCCCCATGGAGGTTTTTATTCTCAAATGACACCGAGTGTCGAGAGCGCATATTATAGCGTGGGTAAGCAAAATCCGACGAAAGTTGACGAGGAAAGAAAGTGCTGAAATCTTCTCGCGATACAAACCAAGGCAAGAACAGTAGTGGGGGGGGGGGGAGAGGAGCCTACTTTGTGACCCCGGATCTGAGTTACGACTACGAGTAGGGAGGGAGAAAGACGGAAGTGCGAAGATAATAAATGGGATGAAAAAAAAAATATATATATATATATGCGTGCCTTGCATTTTTATCGCAATAAGGTTTTATGGACACTTTTTTTACAGTTTCTTCCCTCGTCGTCTAATTTCATTTTATTATTACCATCGTCGTCGAGTTTTGTGCCTACCCACGCTATACCACGACTATACCACGATACGTAGGCGCGCGACAGCAGTGAGTTGGTGTCATTTGCGAGTAAGAGGCTTAATCTTCATACCAGGTACACGTATTACGTCCGTAACCCGGACCTAAACCTTAGCGATCTTCATGTTAAGTAGTTATTACGAAATTCATTGGTAAAGAGTGGGAGGGGGGGGGGGGGGGCGATGCTGCTGTAGTCTGAATGGAGATTGCGGGCGTGTAGTTCAGTTTTGGACACGCATAACATGCTGTAGGGATTTTAGGTGTACCTCTTCGGACTGTGTATCCTTCCCTGCTAAGTGTGCGTGTTCTTTAGGATTCTCTGATGGCTCTAGCACTTTTGTGACCACGGGCTGTGATCTTGCTAGATCAGACTATAGGGATTAGCAACTGAAACGAGTTTAATGTGAAGAAACAACAACAACAACAACAACAACAACAACAACACAACAACACAACATACGAGTAACTCCAGGCTTGGCGGCTTCATTGTTGCAGTTCTATTATTTTATATAGTCTTGTTGAACACTACGTACGTACCAGCTGCTATGTACTATATAAGTACGTAGCAGCTGCTGGGTACTGTACGCGTATGATATGGTTGGAGAAAACGAAGGTGTCACCATACACCATACACCATAATAAACAAACCACACATTCTTGATGCAGTAGCGAAAGAGGTACCCCCCCCGCCACGTCGCACACACAAACTCGGGTGGTGCGAGAATGCTCAAACCGCAGCCGCCTTCAAAATAGCATTGGATGCGAGGGATTATGCCCGACGATGCATGCGTATTAAGAAGGACAAAACTGCGTGGAAGACGCTGAGGACGGCGTGCGCGAATCTGCGAGGGGTGATTGACGCAGGATTACAGGCCTACTTCGAAGAGTATCTCGCTGAAACGGAGAGACTCCTGGCTGCCAACGATCAACGGGGCTTCTACAAGCACCTGAAGGGCACGGTGGGGTTGGACGGTCGAAAAGCGAGAAGCGAGCAGTTCATCATGAACGAGGATGGCACGCTACTAAGGGACAAGGTGCGCATTCTTGAACGTTGGGCGGGGTTCTTCGGCACTCTTCTGACCGCGAAATCGCCTAATCTTGATCCAACCATCAGCGCCCTATTTCCACAACGACCGTTGGCACCATCGCTTGGAGATGAACCGACCATGGATGACATGGTCGCGGTAGTCCGGGGTATGCCAAACTGGAAAGCGGTCGGACCAGATTCCCTTCCGGCCGAGTTGCTGAAACTGGACCACCCCGAATTCATCCGGTACCTACACAACTTGCTTGTCAATGTGTGGAGAACGGGTGACGTCCCCCAGCAATGGAAAGATGCGACCATTAAGGTCCTTCATAAAAAGAAGGATCGATCCGATTGCAACAACTATCGAGGCATTTCGCTTGTTGCCCATTCAGGCAAAGTATTGCTGAAAAGGGTCGCGTCACGTCTCAGCAATTACTGCGAGGCCGAAGGGATACTCCCCGAGGAACAGTGCGGCTTTCGCCCAGCACGATCAACAGTCGACATGCTATTCGTCGTGCGTCGACTGCAAGAACTCGGACGAGCCAAACAAATCCCGCTGTATATGTGCTTCATTGACCTGCAGAAGGCTTATGACTCCGTCGACCGAGAGTTGTTGTGGGTGGTGCTTGCACGCTTCGGCATACCAGAGAAGATGTTGACGGTTATCCGCCAATTCCACGAAGGCATGCGAGCTCGCGTGCGTACGGATGACGGTGAGCACTCTGAATGGTTCGATGTCACTCAGGGACTGCGGCAAGGATGTGTGCTGTCACCGGTTTTGTTCAATGTCTCCTTCGCTGCTGTGATACACGCCGTACTGATACGCTTCAGTAAGGACCCAGACATCTTGAGGGACCTGGTTCACCTCGAGGAGGACCTCGGGGGGGACGGAGTGAGGGAGGACCCACTAGCACGTGTACGGAGAGCAATATGGGGTATGCTGTACGCCGACGATGCAGGCGTTGTGTCTAAATCGGCGGAAGGGCTTGCGAAGATGATGACCGTTATTGTGACCGTTTTCGAAGCAGCTGGTCTCACCGTATCCGAAAAGAAAACGGAGACTATGCTACTGCGGACACCAAACCAGGCACTCCGGACCTCACCGCTCGTCATCGAAGCAGCGGGCCAGAGGTATAAACAGACAACGCAGTTTTTGTACCTTGGCGGTCTTATCGTCGCAAACGCGGACACTATGCCAGAGATCAAACGACGCATCCGACTCGCATGGGCATGCTACAATCGGTTCAAGCGGGAGCTGTACGATATGGAGGATGCCCCGTTCACTCTAAAGGTGCGCATGCTAAAGGCCGAGGTGATGGAGACACTGCTGTACGGGTGTGTGACGTGGACCCTTGGCCAGGAGCACTTCGCTGAGCTCCGAACGGCACACCACAAATTCCTCCTACGGCTCATTGGTTTCCAGCGCCGACAACGCACCGACCATCTCATGTCGTACGCCAAGGCTCTCAAGAAGCGCACAATGCGAGAGCGTTGAGACGACCATCCGCAAACGACGCCTCCTCTTTGCGGGGGGCGTACAGCGCACGACCAATGAGCGGCTGACCAGGCGGGTGATGTTTGGGACGATCGCCGGTGGGACGAACCCGGGGCCTGGCCGACCAGAAAAGAACTGGGCACAATGTCTAGCAGATGACCTCAGGGTTTTTCGAGCGACAGAGGGCTCCACAGAAAGCTCCCCTTTACTGTTCGGAGCAGAGACGGTACTATGGCCGAGGGCGGCTAAAAGAGGGGGGTGTGGTATCGGGGGGTTGGCGAGGCGGCGGACCATTTCATGGCGAGGTGGCACAGGGCCGAAGCGGAGAGGAGCTGGCTACGGCATACAGCTGAGGACGCCAAGAGAGGCGACCAGGAGAGGGGGGGGGGGGCAGGGGCGGCCGTACTGATACAGCTGTCGACGAATGCAGAAACGAAATGGTAGATCGTGTGGCCAGATATCGGCTCGACTAGTCCTTGAATTCTATTATTTGTTTCCGTTGATGTGTACACTGGGGGGGGCGCGGCAGAGGTAGTATCGACTTTTGACACCGTTTGTGTTTTAGAGTGGGAATGAGATGGCAGAAGGTGTGACATGGTCCCCGTATCAGTTTTTATAGCAGAGACGGGAACTTGTTGTTACCATCGCCTTGAGCTTGCCTTGAAACTATTTTTCTCTTTTCCTCTCTCTTGTCTTCTTTCTTGCTTTTTTTGCCTTGTTTCTCCCTTTGTTTCCACCCTATGCCGGTGTCTCTCTCTTTTTTCGTGTTGCCTCGCTCGTGCAGCAGTTATCTGTTCCTCTTGGGCACGTGTGCTTTCCGTCTAGGGGCGCTTCTCGCTTCTGTCTCCCTGCGTCATTTGTATTCTGTTTTATTTCAGAACTTGTTTTTTTATTTTGTCTTTTTTGTTCTTATTTTTTGGTTCGGCTCGTGTCGCTGTGTTCTCGTACCCGGTACGTTACGCATCTCACTTGCTTTACCCATTAATTTGCGTTTATTTTGTTTTGGTTTTTCTCTGTTTCACAGTCTGTGACCACATAATTTGTATCTCTCTAGGATTGGGAATCAGGACAGGCACTGGGTGTACTGATGATGTGGTTGAGTAGAAAGAACGGGTTTAATGTGAAGACAACAACAACAACAACAACAACAGCCACCAGCAACACGATAGCGGAGAGATGAAATATCTGCTGCTGGACAGCACGCCAGCTCGTATCATAGCACCGCAGCACGCGTACTTGCGTATCATACGTACGTACGCGTTGCGAGTACGCAAGCGACCGAGTGGAAATATCCCGGAAGGGTAATTCAGGTCCACAGCTGCATGTCTGGGTCACTCTGGATCCAAACAACACTGCACAGAAAATATATATATATTTTTTTAAAAATTCGGTCAACGACTGGGGTCAGCAGAAACATACAGTAACGCATTATCTTTATAAAACTGATGACGTGAGAGGAGGAAGTGGAGACCATTTCCAGCAGTCCTGCTTCGTCGAAAGACCACACCCCACTTGCCCACACTGCTCGAGCACGAGCCACCCCCCACACTTCCAGACACCGCAGGTCAAGACCTGCCCGAAGCCGTAGCCCGGCCCGTCAAACAGCGCATCGTTTTGCGTTCGAGGAGCCATGAGTGCTAAGTCTCGCTGGAGCTACAACAAGAAGGTGAATCGTGTGCCGTATATATACAAAATATCAGTAATTTATCTCAGTAAATAGACTACGTACGAGTGTCAGCAACAGGAAGCATATTGTATTCAAGTTGTTTTCTGGTGATCAACCATTTTGCTTTCCGTGCTTTAGTGAACACGTACACCAGCAGCAGCAGCAACAACAACAGCAGCAATGTATGTGCGACTAGGCTCGGGGCTCAGCTCGGCCCTGCTCTAGGCTGAACATCCCCTGCAGCGACAATGGCTTTGCTCCTCGTCGGAGCGGCAGCTCATGTTATGTATACCACGAGGTACCCTCGCTGCTGTCTCCTCGGCTCACACTTTTACGTGGTCGTACCAGGTATAATATGCAGCTTCAAAAAGCCAAAATTGTTCAAGAATGATTGTCACAGCAACTGGCATCCGGCTCTACCGCTACGTGCAGCACTCACTCGCTCGCTCCTGCGCCTGTTGCTCTCTCGCACAACGACAAGCAAGCAAGTCATGCGGGTGCGTTTGAACCGTGGGCTGCGCGTAGTGCCAGCTGCCAGCGGCTGTCTCTTCCTCGCTACGTTGCAGAAGAGCGCACACGCCGTTATCGTCCGCATACCGTCTGCACGCTGCACACCATGTACGTCGAGCTCGGGCGGGGAAATCGGGATAATAATACGCATATCATATCATACGATACGAACGAATATCACTTTTGGTGAAGTGTATACGAGCTGCAGCGTCTACGAAGAGCTGAGGTTGTGCTTGCTGCCATGTTTGTCTGTACGAGTAGGAGCGCCTGTGTACGAGTACGTACCTGTACGTACAGCAGGCTAGGTCAATAGGTTGCTGCTGCTGCTGCTGCTGCTGCTAAGCCTATGATGGAGAATTACAGCACTATTAATAGTAGCTACTGCTCTACCAATAGCTGGAGGCGTTATATAGGAGCGTACGTAATGATGGGAGATGTGCGAACAGCGTGTCAATATCGTACGTACTCGTACTCAATACGTACACTCCTATTGTTGAAATGTCATACATACAACGTCTGGTTACAGCAGTAATTACTGCTGCTGTTGTTGTACACTTCGTACAGGCGCGCGAATAAACAATAACCTCACACGGCGAATAAGTACGCCAGGATCACTCCTTGGGGGACGCTAGAAAATAGATCAAGAAATCGTGCTCGTCAGCATGCGCTAGACTAACTCCTACCAGTATATAATAGCCTATGCTCAAAGTTACCGGTACTCAAGCATGGTGTCACAAATGAGTACGAACCAGGTACGATACATACGAGTTTATGTTATTGTACGTTCATATGTGTATGTAAGACTTCTCCTGCTTTTATCGGCTTTTTTCTGACGTGTGCGGGCATCATACTAAAATATTAATATTAATAGTGTGATTTCACTTTTGCTGCGTCGTGTTTTACGTACATGCGTTGTGTGTAGAAATACCCTCTGTACCTAAATACAAGGAGTAATTTTATTGACTATTAGTCTAAACACCGTCCTTATATTCAGAGAGAGTGGTGTGATTCATCACCAGGGAGGAAGGCATCGGGCGGCGTACGTACGTATATATGCGTCGCTTTTGTCTCGTCTGTGGCTTGAAGCCGTTGCAGAAGAAGCAGTGCCATTTTACGGACGGACATGGGTGTACTCAGGGGTGTACTGATGATCATGTGGTCTTGGGTAGAAACAACACACAAGTGCGTACATCAACATGTACGAATCATACGATATGTTTTGATTTTCAGCTGTCTTGTTATTTCCAGTGTTTCCACATACATATCATACACCAGCAGTAGTACAGCACTATTAATAGTAGTATATACGTACGATAGTTGAACACACACACTACGCTGCTAATAATCTATCATACACAGGTGTACCGTCCTGAATACACTTCGAATGTTCAATACCAGGTATATCAGAAGTGCGAAGAAAATAAATGGCATGGAAATAAAAGAAAACACAAAAATCACAACATACTGGTCGAGTACTGGTACTAAAAAAAGCCACTGCTGTACGACCACAGATTTTTCCTACGAAATATCTACGGTACGAGTGCTACGAGCACGGAAGAGGAGATGTACCCATGGGTGCGTAGGTTACAAGCTACAAGCTACTCTGTATGTAGAAACCAGCAAACCAGACTGCATGATGCATTACGTCTTTACCTGATATTTATAATAGATGATAAAAGGAAACGGGCAAGTAGTACCAGACCAGTGTACCCAAAGGTCTGTGTGCGCGTGTTCTTCACATTGAACCGTTATTTTTCCCCGCCGACATCCAACCTACCCAGCACACCACCGAACTAAGTGTCCCGTGAGAAAAAGCGAAAGACAAAGAAAATAAAAGTATGGCGATCACGAAAACCGACCTATTATGGGCTTGTTGCGTTTTTCCCCCCATCGTCCCATTAATAATAATTGAATAATTGTCTTCGCCCTTCTTTTGTCTCCTACGTACCCACTTCAAAAGTACTTCGTATGTACGATAATTGATATTAAACTACTAATAATAATATTATTAATAACCGTAACTCAGATCCGGGGCCACATAAATAGTATCAGGTTTTTCCCTCTCCCCTCCGCAGTACCAGTTCGTGCCTTGCGTTTTTTTCTCGAGAATATGTCCGCCCTTCTTTCATCTCGCGTCGAGTTGCTTGCGCCTGCTACTCGTACCCACGCTGCTCGGCGCTCTCAACAGTTACGTAGTTGTTTCCTGTAATTAGTTTTATTTTTGCCAATAGATTCCAAATCTCACCACGGTCTCTCAGCAGTGGGGTGCGAACTCCCAGACGGCCGCGACTGCCGGCTATTAATATGGATACGTAGCAATTATCACTACTCGTACCGTTAGCACACCCCCTCAATACCACACCCCCTCGTCACCATACCCCCTAGCTGTGGGGCTACCGTGCATGGTGATTATCACCGGGGATACGCTAGATACCACACCCTTGTCTACAACAGCACACCCGGTGGTAGTATTTTTAAACATCAAATTGTTATCACCGGGGTGTGCTTTCTTCCGTGTCATGCGATATGCGTACGTACGAGATCAGAACTACTATGTACGTATATACCAGGTATTAATAGTTACAGCCAAAACTTGAACTGCGCAAACTGCGAACTGCTTCTTCTCTGTTTATTATGCCAGAAACCAAAAGTGCAACTTGATTGATTACCTTGACGCCTTGAAGCGGCTATACCTCACGAGAACCATGCCGCGTATTATGTATGTATGATGTCTGCGCGCGTGAATCCTGTCGTTGGTTTTTACTATAACAATCGATACTAAATAATGGACATTAGCCAAAAATAGGTACTCGTATACCTACGCGCTTTTGAGCCATTTATAGGTAAACCGCGTAATGTACACCGGAAACCGTCTGATATTGGGCCTGCGCTCCATTGTACCTACAAATGGCTCGAAGTTCGTAGGTATACCTATTTTTGGCTAACGCCCCTAATTATTGTACTCGTCTATCTGCCGGACATCATCTGCCTATGCCAGCAACAGGCAGCAGGTCGGCACTTGATGCGCATCAGGTAGGAAGTAGGAAGCATATATCATACCATTTTGTCCCAACAATATAAGCAACTTTTGTACTTTATTTTAATGTGAAATAGTTTCTTATATTTCCGGATAGATTGATTTGAACGTGTGTCGTGGACCCTTCGGCACCACGGACCAGATACTATTAATACGTACGTATCACAGCATTATAATACGTACGCACACACGTGATATACCAGTATTTTTCAGATTCGAAACGGTCAGAAACCGTCAGAAACAGCAAAAAAAAACGCGACCCTCTGATGAAAACGAATTCGTTTTTTGTTTGTTTACATACGAGTAGTTCGTTAATTTCACTGAGGGGAACAAAAAAACAAAAAATAAACGTTTCCGCCGGGAGAGGCGGGTGGACTTAACCGGGCCTAAAAGGTAACACGCAATCACCGCCGTTCGTTTGTGACACACCAGAGTTGACCAACAGAGTTATTTAGGTTATTAGACCTGTCTCCCTGCGCCAGTTGTATTATGTGTCATTTCATAATTCGTTTTTATTTGTCTTTTTGTTCTTATTTTTTGGTTCGGCTCGTGTCGTTGTGTTCTCGTACCCAGTACGTTAAGCATCTCACTTGCTTTACCCATTAATTTGCGTTTTATTTTGTTTTGCTTTTTCTCTGTTTCACAGCAGTCTGTGACCACAGAATTTGTATCTCTCTAGGATTGGGAATCAGGACAAGGCACTGGGTGTACTGACGTGGTTGAGTCGAAAGAACGGGTTTAATGTGAAGACAACGCACACCACAAGAATATGACATTTATGCCAATGGGATGGGGAAAAAATATACCAGGTACTACAGTATATATATACAGCCAGTAACTAGAAAAAAAAGTGCTAGCCAACACTCTCCCGGTTTTAGCCTGTTTTGGGTGCAAAACATGTTTAACTTGGAATTAGACTCGTACAAAAAAAATAAGTATCGTGAAGGAGTTGTATTAGTAGTATTTATACGTAAATCAGTGCACCCTTTAGCCAACGCTCTCCCGGTGTTTGCCCGTTATGGGTGCAAAACACGTTTAACTTGGAATTAGACTCGTACCAAAAAAATAAGTATCGTCAAGGGGTTGTATTAGTATTTAATAGTATGTATACGTAAATAAAAAACCGAATCAACTGCTGCTAATAGTAGCGTGGGTTGGCACAGATCGATGCGAGTGGAGGAGGGAAGAAAGGGCTGAAGTTTTCTCGCGATAAAAGTACAACAAGGCACGAACGGTAGGGGGGGAGGAGGGAGAGGAGCCTACTTTGTGACCCCAGATCTGAGTTACGACCAGGAAGGAGAGAGAAAGGAAGGACGAAGATAGTAAATGGGATGGCCCAAAAAAACAAAAAGCGTACGACGTGGTCGTCCGCGCTTGGTAAAATCCAACTTTATATCTACAGCAGTATTAATAGTAGAGTCTATTAATAGGGGTAATAGTTCCTTGAAACGGCCTACTTGCGTGCTTGCGTGATGGGCATTGGCGGTGGATGGTGGTCATGAGGGGCTGATGATGGTGGCAATATGGCAATGATTTTGGCGATGGGGTGGTGACTAGTTACCGGTACTATTTACCGGTATATGTATGCTTTGTGTAGTAGTGCTAACGTACGCGTACTCCTTTCGGTTTATCGTGTTCCGCATTTTTTTGCATTCGAAAACCAAGAACAAGGTACATAGAGAAGACACTTACTAAGAAACAGGCTCATCCGAAAGGCAGGCTTGATATTTAGAAAAAATCGGGCGTCGTTATATAGAAAGTAGTGTAGGACACCCTCTCTCAGATAAGAAAGCCAGCCTGGACCAGATTTCCTGCTTCTTGTTAGTACTCGTAGGTGTCCTGTATACTCTTGCTGTAGCTTTTTGTTCATGCAGCAAATGAGATGCAGGAGGCAGGAGGGAGTATGTACCCTAAACCCCTATTAATAGTGACGTACGAGGAAGTTGCCGTGTCGTAAATTAGACTCAAGATGACGACAGCATACAACTGCAGTACTGCCAACTACTGCTGCTGTACTGCCATTTATTTTCCTTTTCTCCGCCATGCCGTGATATCATACCGCCGTGGCTACAAACAGAAATCCATATCATACATACGTAAGTACGTACACCAGGTACGACATACTGACGCACTGACTGACTACTCTGTATGACTCTGTAACGTCAGCCGTCATTTTCACCCAACAGCCCGGCGAAAAAGTGGACGAAACCGCCAAGGCGATGGCATTGGACATCGGACACGACGGTAGTCCTCAGCTGACACCTGTGTAGATGGAAAGTTTTGGAATTTTTCCAAGAATTTTTGGTCGAGAGTCGAGATTCATCCTTGCATTCGCTGTTTTTTTTTTGTCCGGTGTTGTTTTCGTGAACTATTATCATATTAATAGTACGTACTTGTTATGATTGATTTGTTGTTTACTCGTGCATTAGGTTCCAGTATAGTTTTGGCCTTCAGTGTCCTCTACTGCTGTCAACGAATACGAGTACTATCGTTTTTTCAAGATTTTGTAAAAATAGTACGATACGACATAAATATATCGCACCCCAAAAATATACGTTTCATACACTCGACTCCTGTGTGTGGTACATAGCTCCTAAAATATAGGTGGATCGCCCGTCAGCGCGGTGCAAACCATGCTGTGTGTGGTACATAGCTCCTTCGGTGGGTCGCCACATCATAAAATCGAACGAGCGTGCTATTTTCAAGCTGACGGTGCTGCCCTCTCTTTTTTGCTGTAGCGTCCTAATTTTGTTCTTCCCTCTCGATACAGCTTTGTCTTGAATGCAGTTCCCGTCTCAAATCTGACAGCGGATCCCGCCCACGCCCCTTGTGTCTGATTGCGTACGCTCATGTTCCCTTTCGCGCCTTTTTCTGCCGTTTCAAAAATCGCAGTTCGCCACCCACTCGAGGTCGATCTAAGCAGAAAGTACCGACATCACGGAGAGAAAGAAAATAACCCTTCTTCCAAGACCAAGAAGAGATCATAACAAGACCTACCGGGGGTACAGGAGACAAGTCCCGTCCCACCAGGTAGAAGACCCTTCCACCAAACGCCTCCCGGCTACACAGGGCAGGCATTCGAGTCGAGTCGACGCTTGCGCTTTCGGTCGAAGCCGCTCGTTCTCTCTCTCTCCCTCGCTGCTATCGAGGCGGTGTTAAGTGTTAACCGAGGTACTGGTTAAGTGCTCCCGAGACAAATCTCCGCACGCACGATGGCACCATCGACAATGCTGTGCAGGGCCGCTTGGCGCGCCGGCAGCAGGCGTTCGATAACCGCGGCAGGCGCAGCAGCGGCGGGGGGCGGCGGCAGGAGCACGGGCGGCCTTAAGGCCGTCGCGCCGATCGGACAAGGGATTGGCTGTCGGCTGTCGCTTTCGTCGTCGACTCACGCTTTCGGAACCGGATCATCGCAAGGCGGTGCCGGCGATGCTACGAAGGCGACTGGTTTCGGTTTAAATGGCATCGGGGCTTCTGCTGGGTGAGTTTTTATTGTTGTCGTTTTTGGGTATGATTGTTGTTGTTGTCGCCAAAAATCTAGTCTGTGGTCACAGGAGAGGCTCCAAAGAAAACTTGTGATGTGGAAGAACGCCTCAGGAAAACAAAACTAAAATTATTCGAGGTGGTACGATATAATTTTTGGTGGTGTTGGTTTTTTTTTTGCCTGTTGCGTTGTCTTGTTGTTGGGTGTTTGTTTTTGTTGACAGCAAACATTAAACATGTTTTTATGACATGATAACCGTATCATATATATGCTGTCCTCTTTGTTTACGTTGTTTTTTTTTCAATTTCGTTTCCCCCCCCCCCCCGTAATCCATGTATAATGTCACGCAGCTTTCAACGTTGAGTATCAACCACTCAATCAGTCGAACTTACAGCTGACGTGTTTTTGTATTTTATAGTTTTATAAAAAGTCACCTTTCGTATTGCTGTGTATATAAATAAAAACGTCGTACGTACCCAATCTCAATCGTTTCCTTCCCGTTTTTGTTTCCTCTCGTTTTTCGTTTTTTTTTGTTCGTTCTGGCTGTGGTCGGGGCGCGGGGGTGGGTGTTTTTTGTTTTGTTTTCCTCTTCCCCTCGTTTCTAAATCAGTCCTTCGTTCGACACCGATCTACTGGTTATCGGCTGCGGCATCGCTGGGGCGGCCACGGCTCTCCAGGCGGCCCGGCTGGGCATGCAAGTCACCATGCTATCGTCCGCGCCCAACCGGGATGACTGCAACTCCTTCTGGGCCCAGGGGGGCATCATCTACAAGGCGGATGTGAGTCTCTCTACTGTCTTGTACACCTGTAGCTTTTGCTGCTTGGACGTTTCACACCTCATTATATCATACTCGTGTATTTTAAAAACACACACACACACACACACACACAGACAGACACACACATCTGTGGGATCGAGGATTTCGTCGAAACTCATATTTGCTAGCTGAGTGTATATATGAGTTAAGAGGCCGCCGTTTTGCCTCAACTGCTACTAATTACTACTACTATGAATATTAGACTATTAATTGACGTGGACTTATTATTTCTGCTCGTATTTATTTTTTGCTGGTGGTGCTGCCTGCTCCTGTGTTGCGTATCTTCAGGACGACACCCCGGAGCTGCTTGCTTCGGACGTCCACATCGCTGGAGCCGGCATATGCGACGACTCCGCCGTCATGAAGCTTGCAAGAGAGGGACCGCAGAGGGTCGAGGAGATGTTGCTAAGTGGCACAGCAGAGGTGAACAAAATATTTGGTTCATGTTTTCAATTTTGTTTTCATTTCGTGTCTTTTTTGTGTGTGTGTGTTTTTTTGTATTATTTATCGCGTGACACACTTCCCACGTCAATCGACGAGTGTGATACTGCCTTCAAGAAAAGTACAGCTCAACAAAAAATAGTATCTAACCCCATGCCGCCTCCCCCTCTCTCTCCCCCTCCCACCTTTTACCCCTCCTTTTCCCCCTCCTTTCCTTCTCCCACCCCTACCTCCCCCTTCCCTCCCTCCCTCCCTCCCCTTCCCCCCTCCCCCCTCCCCTCCCCTCCCCTCCTCGGTCGCACACCCGCCATGCTCGTCCCGTTACGTCAGCCTCCTGAGCGCCCTTCGCTGCTGGTGCTCCTCGCTGTAATGGGCGACGGGGGTGAAGAGCATGCCATCACAGCATTGGGCTGCGTCGGGGCCCATCAAAGGACATTTGGCGGACGTTTGGGGTTCGAGCCCTGATAGAAACAGTAGAAAGGCACCACTGCTGTAAATTCCATCTTCTGCCGTCGCTGAAAGCGTGAGAGAGAGCGTGTGTAGCGTAGCCACTTGTGACCACGGCTTGTTCAGAGTGCCGCTGAGCGTAAACCCCTCCTGCGAGCCTGACTGGAGAGCCACTACTGTGGTTTCGTGGCGTTCGTGTGTTTCTTGTGTGATTTCGTTATGTCTTGTTGTGTTAGCGAAGACTTTCGAAGTATCTACCTCTCCCCTCCCCTCCACACCCCCCTCCCCCCCTTTCCTCCTTGCTCCCGTGTTGCCTATATGAAATAGGTGCCGTTTGACAGGAACTCTCAGGGCGGGCTGGCCCTATGCCTCGAGGCTTCCCACAACCGTGCTCGCATCATACATTGGCGCGACGAGACGGGCAAGGCCATCACCACCAGCGTCCAGGCGGCCGCCGCGCAGCATCCCAACATCCGGCTCATGACCGCCACGACGGCCGTGGACATGGCCATGGCGGGGGAGCAGTGCGTGGGTGCTCATGTCCTTGTCGAGGTAAAAAAAAGAGGCCAGAGCTGTGCGTTCGTGCATTTGCGTGCGGAACAGAACAAAAAACAAAAGCTGGGGTCTTCAGTTACTCGATTTTTTGTACTGATTGAGAAAAACGTTGAACTGCGAAAGCGCTCAGTGTTTTTATGCATGTAGAAGCACAAAAAAAAAATGGAGCCACTCCTAAAAAAGCCCCAAAAAACAAAATCGGAGCGTTGGGATTTCTGTACGAATCAAGAAAATGACAAAAAAAAAAAAGTGATTTGTTTTTAGTGTACAGCCCCTCTGTCTGGCTCTTGAAAACAAAAGTGTGGATTCGAATTAGTTATTTTTACGTGCTCCCCTGTGCCCTCCCTGAGTGTATCCTTTTTCTTTCCTCAATTCATCATGTGTGCGTGTTGTCTTCACATTAAACCCGTTATTTCTACCCAACCACATCAGTACACCCAGTGTCTTTCCTGATTCCTAATCCTAAGAGAGATGGAAATTATGTGGTCACAGACTGTGAAACAGAGAAAAACCAAAACAAAATAAACGCAAACTAATGGGTAAGGCAAGTGAGATGCTAACGTACCGGGTATGAGAACACAACGACACGAGCCGAACCGAAAAATATCCGTTGTTTTAATTGCTCGTTATTTTCTTGCTTTTTTTTTTCCTTTTTCCTTCTTGATTTCCTTTTATCACCCCCTTCCCTCAACTTTTCTTTTACGTCTCAATTGTTATCTCCTCACCAGAACTCCGTCAATGGCAGCAGCAGCAGCAACAACAACAACAACAGCATCGGCAAAACCTACAACCTACAAACCATCCACGCCCCGGCCACTATCCTCGCTACCGGCGGCCTCGGAGACCTGTACGCGCACACCTCCAACCCTGCCAGCGCTAAGGGGGCCGGGTTCGCCATGGCGCTTAGGGCCGGCGCCGCCCTCTCCGGGATGGAATACGTCCAGTTTCACCCCACCACCTTGCACCTTCCGGGTCAGCGCAGCTTTCTGCTGACAGAGGCTCTGAGGGGGGAAGGGGCGAGGTTGGTAGACCATGACGGCGGGTACTTCGCTAGTAACTACCATCCCGATGGAGAGGTGAGCAAGAGGGGGGCTGGACGTGTTGTATATTGATCGAAGAAGTATCCCATTTTTTTAGCTTGAAAGATTGAGTGAGCTTCGGCGAAATCGTCGATCTCATCACAGCTGTTTTTTTTTTTTTTTTTCATAAAATATACTTCCGCGAAGTATATTTTGTTTTTTTCTTAAAAAACAACAGTATACGTACCAAGAGAGACTTTGTTTATTTCTGTGGGTTTAGTAGTAATTTTTCAAATGGAAGGTATTTTCAGGGGTGCGGAACATGAGAAGATGAGAAGAAGAGGTCGGGGAATACGAGGAGCGGATTATTGTAAAAAAAAAGGAGCATTTTTGGTTTTAGATATCCGAGAGGATTTGCACCTTTTTTTTTGCTAACGGAGGGGAGGCTCATAAGGGAGAATGAGGCAAAGGACTGGTCTGGTCGACCGTAGCAGTCGGCAATCAATCTCCACCCCCCTCACCCCCTACCCTTTCTCATCTACTCTCCGTCCTTCGTGTACCAGCAATCCACTTCTTGAGCCCACCCCGTACGTCAACATTAATTTTTGTTTTTTTCGTTTTCGTCCGTTTCTCGCCCCTCGCACCCCCCCACCCCCCCTGCTCCGTCTCGAAAGGGATGCGTGGTCAATGGTCAAATGACTAAGGCAAGCAACAATTGAGTACGCCCGCCCCCCCCCCCCCCCCGCCCACCCCACCACCCCCCTCTTGGCCGTCTTGACCGAATTAACCGACACAGCTGGCCCCTCGCGATGTGGTGAGCCGTACCATCCTAAGCGAGATGCGCCGTCAGAAGGCCTCCCACATGTACCTCGACATCTCCCACCGCTCCCCCGACTGGATCCGTGGACGTTTCCCGGGCATCGACGAGCACTGCCTCGGGCAAGGGCTGGACATGACCAAGCAGCCGTTGCCGGTGGTGCCTGCGGCGCACTACTTCTGCGGGGGCGTTTCCACCGATCTGATTGGACGCACCAGTGTGCGCGGGCTGTTCGCTGCTGGTGAGTCTTGGGTTGGGTTGGATTGGGTTGGACTGAGTTGAGGGGGAGTAGCGATTATTGATGTTGGGTTGGGTTGAGGTGGGGGGTAGCGATTCTTGATGGCATCGGTCGTATATACCACTACTATTAATAGTACGTACGGTCTGCGGGTTGCTATTGCTGTAAGTGGTGGAAGTGGTGTTTGGGATGGATTTGATTTGGGGTCTGGGGAGGGTTTAACTTTGGGTTGGGTTGGTTAGGGCTTGGTGCGACGCACCTGTAGTACTATTGTTAAGGTACTCTTTAAGAAACTGCGAAATGAATAGTCTACAACGTACAGCGTTTTTTTTCGGGATCCTGCTGCAGGAATGAATGTACCCCCTTACGCTCCTCTTGCCACACACACCCGCCTGCCTGGTCGGTGGAAACCCGACATGCTCCGTCCTAGCACTGTAGGGATGCGTAGGGTCTATGGTCATACGACTACGGCCATGCATGGATATCGAGTACACACACCCCCCCCTCCGACACTCTAAAACGTACTGTGCTCCGTCTCGAAAGGGGTGCGTGGTCAATGGCGCAATGACTAAGGCAAGCACCTGACCCCCCCCCATCCGATATCTCCCTCCCTCCACCCCCCGCCCGTCCTTCCCCCTCCCCCGTCCCACCCACCCACCCCCGCCCCCCTTATGGATTCTTTGTATGTTTTTTTTCTCTCGTTTAGGGGAGGTTGCCTGCACGGGCCTTCACGGAGCCAACCGTCTCGCGTCCACGTCCCTCCTCGAGGGCCTCGTGTGGGGCTGCTCCATCGCCGAGCACCTCGCCGACCGCACTGTGCCGGACTCCAGGGATGGCCTGGCAGGTTCCGCCGACATGAGCGCACTTGAGGCCCCGAACGTTCCTGGGACCGGCGCTCCTGAAGCTTCCGACAGGGCCCTGTCAGATGCCTGGAAGGGCATACGGTGCGTGCGTTTTGTGTTGGGGGGGGGGTTGTTTTTGGCGCATGAAGCTCGGGAACTTTTTTTTGGCATAAATTGAGCCTAACCTCTCTTTCCTTCTCTCTTTTGTCGGTAGGCCTGGCAGCTTGTTATTGATACGAAGCAGTATGTATGATATTGGTGGATGCTTTTTTGTTTTGTAGCTTTTAGGTAATACCACTCCTGAGCGGAAATGTGAGGATCGTTTAGACTTGAAATATGATTACCAAACGATTCTTACATTTCCGTCCAGACTAGACAGATATGGTAGGTCGGTAGTTTTTTTGCGCGAATTTGAAGTATAAACGCATAAAAATTGGGCCGATTTAGTGTTTTGTTTTCGTTCGTATTCCACCGCCTAATACTGAAGTATGGATATATAACAAAGAACTCTTTAATTTGTTTTCCAACTTTTTCCTTTTATTGTTTTTTTTTCGGGGGGGGGGGGCAGGCTTTTCAATGGGGGCAAATTGCTTGACATCTATATATAACACACACCTGTCTTTTGTTTTCGTTCTTCCCCGACTTTTTCCTACTTTTTTTCTTTAACCCTGATTTGTTTTTTGTTTCTGCGCGTTGTTGTCCCCAGGAACACCATGTGGGAAGACGTCGGCGTCGTGCGCACGACTTCAGGCCTCCGCGAGGGCGCCAATACCCTCTCGGACCTCGCGGAACACTGCACCGCACTGTACGAGACCACCGCACTCTGCCCGGAAACCGTGGAGGTTCGCAATGGTGCCCAGACGGGCGCCGTTATCGCGGCAGCCGCCTACGCTAACCCCTGTTCGGTGGGCACCCATTTCATCGAGCAAGAGGAGGAGATTCCAGAGGAAGAGGAGGAGGACGATCAGGTGGCAGCTCGCGGCTAATGGGAGCGAGTTGGACCGCCGCACCAACCCCCCCCCCTATAACCCCCCTCCGTGCGAATTTTTCGTTCCTCGGACGGAGCTTCTAGATCATTCCTACTTTGTGATCCTAACATATTTTCAGGG
Organism: Saccharina japonica; assembly: GCA_008828725.1. Taxonomy (NCBI): domain Eukaryota; class Phaeophyceae; order Laminariales; family Laminariaceae; genus Saccharina; species Saccharina japonica. The sequence goes on along the minus strand of MEHQ01002349.1, from coordinate 96,011 downwards.
CAGATCCATTCCCAATATTGTATGATCTGTATGATCTGTATGATATGTATGATCTGTATGATCTGTTATGATCTGTATGATGTTGTATGATCTATATGATCTGTATGATCTACAGTAGCTCATGTTGCCGGGTGGGAGCCGCATAAACTGTATGGTCTAGGACATGTTTCCTGGGTTGGATATGTACTATACAGACCCTGCACAACCTCTCATAACTGCAGATTATGATCTAGATGGTCTATCTGTAGATGATCAACGTTTGGGGACACGTTTGTGTTGCTGGGGAAGTCGTAAATAAGATATCGGTTGGGTTGGATTGGAATCCCGTTGGAATCCTGTTGTGTGGTATTTCACGCGCAAGCGAAAGGTATCCCACTATTGCGTGATTGGTTTATGCCGTCACGAAGAGGATGATTGGATTGGATTGGATTGGAATCCCGGATAATCGGATTTGACACGGATAATGGGATAACATATGGACATGCATACGGATTGGAATCCCGTTGTGTTATTTCACGCGCAAGCGGAAGATCTAATTGTGTCTTTGGTTTTTAAAGTACAACTAACTATGGATTGGAATCCCGTGTGAATCAACGCGCAAAATACGATATGGATTGGATTGGGTGATTTTTGTTTTTGCGTATTACTTTTGGTTGGTAAGTGGTACGGCGGCGGGATTGGGGCGTCCATCTTCCGGTGTATTGAATAGGTTGGATTGGACGGATCGGCCTGCTGTTTTATTCTTGCATTGATGAAGAAGTGGATTGGAATAGTCCACCTACATTTTGTACGATTGCGTTGGAAGGAATGCGTATTGGTTTGAATATGTTTTTTTTTTTTTTTTGTATACTGGCATTCATGTCGTGCTCCTTTGCCTTTTTGCCTTAGCCTTGCCCTAGAAGGCTCTCGTCTTACCTCAAGCCTTGCCCTAGACGGCTGTCGTCTTAGACGGCTCTCGTCTATCTAAGCGTGCACGAGGGACTGGTTCGCGGTGCTTCTGACCTTTTTCCCGCCCCTGTCCTCTACAACGGGAGATAACCTAGCAGGAGAAGTGAGCCCCGCGCGGTACACCTGGCCATTAGGGGGCATATTTTGTATGGCTCTACCTGGTACCTCGTGCTTTGGTTATTTTATGTCCTACCCCGTACCAGATACCTGGTACTTTTGTGTGCTTCTTTCCCGACTCTCTACCCTCTAGTGGGAGCTAGGGCGGTGGAAATGATTCCCGAGGCAAACCTGGCCGTACGGGGGCATGTATTTTATGCTCTTAGCGTACCCGGTACCAGGTACCTCGTACTTTTTTTCGTGTTTTGATCATCTTCTCGGTACCTCGTACTCGTACTTTTTGTGTTTTGATCATCTACTCGGTACCTCGTACTCGTACTTTTTGTGTTTTGATCATCTACTCGGTACCTCGTACTCGTACTTTGTTTTTTGTATGCTCTAGACTACTCGGTACCTGGTACTTGGTATGTTTACGAGCGCTTTGCATTCGTATAGTAGGCGGTAGGTGTATTAGCGGGGTGGTGGTGGTGGTGGCGGCGGTGTTGTGCACGATGATGCCATTGCCTGCGAAAATAATCAGAAGAGTTCCTATTAATGTTCATACTGACGCAACCACGCAATGTGTTGTGGTGTCCCCGTATCCCCCCCCTTTTTTTTGAAGGCGTGCTTGAAAGAGGGATCACACTAACGCCCCTTCTCACAAGACATCCGGACACGGCAAGAGCTATAGACTAATTAATCGTGTGAAGATACATTTTTCATCATACGACGAGTACATATCATGACAACGACGTATGAGTTGATTCAAGCAAAGCCAGAGATAAGTCTGTCAGCATGCTTCTCGCAACAGTTTCGATTGACTGGTCCGTTCCATATATACTGCCTCATCGCATGCTGGTACATTTTTACCAGTAACCTTTACCGTGTTCTTGACCCACAAATCGTCGTACCAGATGAAATACCAAATATGTCACGATTTTTGTGGTGGTCCGCACATTTTTTCAGATTGCACAAAAAAGCGAGGCGAAGCCGCGCTCGGGTCAATCAAGCCTTAGCCTGGAGTAGGGTTAGGGTTGGATTGGGTCGACGGCTTCTCGTGATTTGTTGAAAAAAAATAAGACGCACGAAAAAAAACGGCCAAAAATCATACCCTATTATAGTATATTTGGTACTTTATCTGGTACGATTTGTGGGCTAACCCCTTCACCCCTTAAGAACTGGCCCCACACATTTGAGGGAAAAATACTTGGAATTAGTGTAGGATGCTTTTTTCGGTTCTGAATGGGTTTAAGAACCGGTCCCACGTTCTTGGCGACAAACTACTTGGAATTAGTGTGGGACAAGTCTTGCAGTTCTGACAGGGTTTCAATACCAGTGAAGGCACCTCTGCCGGTGACACCGCCCTTGTCCTTTACTACAGGCAGCTTTGTTTTTAGCACTGCACTGAACTGTGCACACATGCTTCTGACTCTAATTTCAAGTAGAATGGCCCCCGCATGGGACTGCAGTCCTAAAGTTAGTACAGCTACGTAGTACAGTTGGCCTTAGCACAGCCCAGACCATCCCACCCAGTACAGTAGTAGTAGACAACCTTCGTATGCACTTCATGACGGTTTAGATATTTCCAAGGCAAACAAATCTGCTCCCGATTTGGATCTGTATGATCTGTATGATCTAGCTCATGTTGCCGGGCGGGATCCATATAATCTGATTTGTCGACAGGTATATATAGCACATGCTTCCTGGATTGGATCTATCTATCTGTGTACTGTGCAGATGATTCTGCACAACAACGACTTCTCACACTGGCAGGCGAGGAACTAGATGGTCTGTACGATGTATCTGCAGATGATCTGTCTGATCTGTAGATGATCTGGTCCGAGGTGCGAAATGCAGTAGCAGTAGTAATAGTACGGTATGACTCCGAAAAGATGGGAGGGGTCGTCACTGTAACAAGAGCATGACGGACCAACCATTGATTCCCACTTTCATACAGTATTATGTTGTTGTATATCCTTCAAATTACCATATTATAATATATTATGATTATTGTTATCTGCGACGTCGGGGGGGGAGGGGTCCACTGGTGGCGAAGTACGAGAGCCGCGACACCGGCCGCTGCTTCTCGTTCCAGTACCCGGGAGCGCCCCCCCCCTCCCCAGCCGACTGGCCGGGGCCCTAACACACGCGGTTTCGGACGACCGAGACCCCTAATGGAAGAAAACCATTGACATACCACAACTCCGAGGTCGCGTCGATACTACGAGTACGGTGTTTGGACCCATACAGCCAAGGTGCTGCCCTATCTTCCCAGACTCTGATAGTCTACGAGATACTATATTCGCGTCCGCCGCGTTGTTCCGGGTATATACCTTGGAAGTCTTTGAAGACTTCCATCTGCCCTCCCTCTGGATCACCCTCTGCGGCACCTCCCCCCCGGCCGCTAGCGTAATGGCCGCACCCATACGCGAAGAGTGGAGTCCAACCTCGCGAGGATCATCTCCTGATTTCGCTGCCACCTGGCGAAGCGCCTGAAGAGCCTCCGGATACTTCCACACTCTAATATCGTTACCGTACTGATACGACGACAAAGGGCGCTTTCCGGCAATGTCGGATAAACCGACAACAATTCCACCATGAGAACGACGGCGCGGCGCCTGCTCCTACCCCGGAACGCGCCCCCCAGGCGTCATCGCGTCCACAATAACCGACCACTGTTGGGCCTGGTCGACTTAATGGCCTCGAAAACGAACCTCGATGCTGGTGGCCTGATGCCGCTGCAACGAGGTCAACCGCCGCCCCCCCGCGTACACCGCTACGTCCCCCCTCGTTAAGCGATGCACCGGGTGTACCACTCCGGTAGGCGAGGCGAAGATTTAGTCGAACCTCGCTGCAAAAAAATAGCCCAACGCAAGCGACAACCAAAGAGTTCGGCCGCCCGGCACCCACGACGGGGCCAGGTCTTGTCCTCCCAACAGCGTGTCCCAGGAGATGGGGCGGTGGACTATTTTCGTGGTACCTGCGACCACGTGCGACCTTGCAACCCCCTTCAACGCACGTTTAATAAGCGGCGACGACGTGGGCAGCTCCATCTGCAAGTTGATGGGAGTGTAACACGGCCGACAGTTTACTCGCAATAGGACCGTCTTGATTCCCTTCTGACACACACTACGCTATAAACCCGAGCAACGCCTGAATCTTATCTGTTTCGGAGGCCGCCGGGTCGAAGTACGCCAGCTCCTCTATCAACCCCCGAAAAGCGGTCCAAGACCGGAAACCTGACGAAAACCACACGGTAGGCCTCGACTAGGCCTACCACTCGGCAGCGGGCAATATCGTGTACCTCTGCTGTGCCCGGCGCAGCTATATGCACGTCAAGCTGAGGCACTCGAAAGCGAGCATCTCTCTCCTGTACCCTTGCCTCTTATGGCAAATAAACGACGGCGGTAGAGCCCATGTCTATTAAAAAGTTAATTCCGTCGGTCGACAACAAAACTCACATTTCTTCATTTCTGTACTTTACTTAGAAATGTTATGTATAATAGCATATAGTATTATAAATCCCTTTTTTAGGGTTTAGTTTCTGTTTCGGCTCAGAAATACCTCTATCTTTTCTTGCCTGTGGTTTTCTGACCGCGATTTTATGCCCGTGATTTCCTGAGCGTGGTTTTCTGACCGTGGTTTTTGTCCGCTTTTCGCCGCCGGGCGAAGATCCGGCCTCAAGCAAGCCACGACCGCGCGCTTGCGGCGGTGCCTTCGCACATGTCACCCCCCGCTCCCTGGGAGGTCTCTTGGGTCTGCTCGGTAAGCTCGGCGAGGAATTCCGGTCCCCGTCGAAAATGCCGTATTCACAGATAGGAAGCAAAAGGTGTTGATTGTTCGTTTTCACGCTTGATTAGTACGAATAATCATCACCAAACCTTGATTATTCGACATGATTATATTTTTTCTGAATCTTGATTATAATCATGACTCATTGTGCCTGTCTTTCCATAAATCTGCTCGTCTTGGGCTCCTTCCTGTGTATTGTTTCCCCGAGTGTAGAAAGTAGCTAATAGAAAGTCTGCTGGTTAAATTTTCGTGAGCATCTAGCTGTGCCTGATTTTTTGTCTTGACAAAATCTGTCTTGACCCGCCGGCTAGACACGACCACGAGAGTCGGCGATCGCTGGCGTCTAGAGGCGGGGTTGGGAGGACCGAACTGGCTGGTTTCGTGCCTCGGCTGTGCGTGGTCATGGATTCACGGCTGAAGAGGATGCGGGGGTCCAAGACTGATGTTCGGCTCGGCACCGATCGCGTGTCCGAAAATATAAGGACATTTTTATATAAAAATTACGTTCAACGGGTGTTTACAATTTGAGATACTTCCAGAAAGCTATTCGGAAACAAAAACAAGCACGGTCAGCTCGGGCAAACAGGCCATCCAGCGGGCGAACGAGCGCACCGCGCATCTCACGAACGGCGGCCGACCGGGCTGTCAGATACAAAGGGTGGGGGAAGCTTATCGTGGACGGATTCGATAGTGACACGGTCAAGAAATGCTACGTTGACGTAGGTGGATTTTCGAGATCATCACCTGTAAAAACAAAACATAAACGAGCTCGCTATCAAATTATATGAGTACTCCTACGACCACACGTGACTCGTGCAGCAGTACCGTTAGATGGGAGTTCCAATACAAACCCGGTCCCAGTGACGTATTTTAGGGGAGTCGCTGGAGGACTACAGCAGTACTACAGTAGGAGCTGAAATGACTGAGTACTCGCGAGTATCTGTACTGCTGTAGTACTACTGCTGTAGTACCAAACAGACGACCAGGATTAGGCTTGCCATTGCAGCTTCTTCCTCTGTTACATACTGCTGTGATTTGTGTCCCCCGTCTCGGGGTTGTTCGGTGGCATCCTAACGTACGACTGGGCGGCGTCTGCTTGGTGCTCGTTGCAGCAGCTAGCTGCTTGCTGCATTGCGAGGCGTGCGTTTCAACCTTTACGCGGGTCAGTTTATTTCCAAGATACTACTATTATAATACTGCTGCTGCATGCTGCTGTGTTGCTGGTGCTGTACATTATTATTATCTAGCTATGAGTTCTAGGGATTGCGTGGTAATAAAGTCGAAGTTAGTTTGCTCGTTGCAGCAGCGAAGCCCTTAGACTGTTGTACTACTTGTAGCTGCTAGTAGTGAACATCGATCACGATAATAGGCCGTTGTTGCCTATGCCTTCAACACTCCCCCTCAATGGAAGTCGCGTCTGCAAATAATGCTTTGATGTCGCAAACAAAATCCAATGTTACTCGGAAATCCTGCCTTGGGATTATCTTCTAACTTTGAACTTGTGCAGTGACATGTCGTTGCAAACGGTGTCCTCTTTCACAGGCAACTCAATGAATGCATGCTAATGCATGCGTACGCTATCAATATTGAAACTAATACTCAGAAAATCAAAATACGAAAGGAAAACACGTCCAGGCCCGTGCGTTGACGGCGGCAATGTGGGTGTAGACAAGAGTCCTAAATGTATTTCAACAATACTTCTGGTGCAAAGACCAGCGATACTCTGAAAGTATAAAAAGTCAGTTGCACAGCATCAATGGCCCATTTGAACATACGTACTACTACAGTAGGTACGTTGTAACGACTGTGTTTTGAAGACAAACGCAAAAGGGTTCAAAATCTACCGCGTGTTGCATTGAACTCGAAAACGGTAGATATAATTCCGATAACAACGCCACACAAAATGTGATGCCAGGTACGTTACAGCGTTCCGTGTATTGATAACCGCCCCCACTAATACGCTCTATGCTTCAACTTTGGTGCCGGCCAAAGAAGCCACTGAATGAAGCTGATGAAGCTGGTATAATTGGCAAGTTGATCTAGTTAATGAAGCTGATGGGAAGCTGATGGAACGATGTAATGGACAGGATTGATGTAGCCGACAGAGCTGATGGAACTGATGTAGTTCATGGAGCTGAAGCCGAAGCAGCTGGTGGCGAGCTGAAGCAACTGTTGAAACTGTTGCAGCTTTATTTCTTCTTCATCTTGGCCCAGAGAGAGCCTTCTTTGTAACATCATACATTTCTTCTGAGAGAAGCTACGAACGAGCACGCCTAACGGCGGCTCGCGCCACGCCTCTGGACAAGCACATTCACAACAATGCCACAAAAACGGACGCCGCCCGTCAACAGAGAGCGACACCTGTGACCACGTGACCACGGAAAAATTGTCGACGACGCCAAATGTGAAGATACGCCACGGGCTTACGGCCGCGGCATCATGCATTAGTTTAGGCAGTATGGGGCAAGCCCGACTACTGTGCAGGTTCACTCTGGTCACTCTTGATCACTCGCCGCACTCACACGTGTTTGGTTCATATTATTGGCGTTCCTTGCCTCTCCAGGAGTTCTGAGCAGGAGGGCAAGTATTCCTCTTCTCAGAGAAATAGATAAATAGCAACGCCTCCACAACAATACAGAGGAAACGGGGATATCATGAATACCATGACATTGTCCACAATGTGTCCAGAAGATCAAACAGGAGAAGGAGATCGTTGCGTGTAAAAACAAATCCTGCGAGCTGTGCAGGAAATAAAAAAATGACGATCAAACAGGAGAAGGATAAATAAATCAACCACCCACCTCCTCCCGGGACTACTATAAGACAAAAGCCAAATACAACAGCTGTTAAACAGAACCTGGTGTCAGGTATATTGTACAGTTTCGATATTCGCGAGCACTTGATTTAAGCCGCCGGCCCCCTTAATAAGAACCCGACACACTGGTCAAGGCTAAGATTTAATGTGTGCGAAGGGGTGCGTTCCACGCTGGCTTCAGTATAGCCACTCCCGATTTTTTTATTTACCCGTCAATCTGAGGCTGAGTTTCTTGTGGGGTCTTTGTCAAGGCATGTCTTATCAGAGGCCCGACAGTGAAGGCGCCTGTACTTGGACAAATCCACCAAAGGGGTGTACTAATAGCGACCAAGCACATCGAAGTGGTCTACTCGCAGCGACCAAGCACATTAAAGTGCTCTACTCGTAGCGACCAAGCACATCAGAGTGTTCTTTCTACTCGTGCCGACCAGGCGCATCAAAATGGTATATCTACTCGTAGCGACCAGACACATCAAAATGATCGACGCGTAGCGACCAAGCGCATCAGAGTGGTTTACTCGTAGCGACCAAGTACATTAACGTGACTTCCTCGTAGCGACCAAGCGCATCAAAATGGTCTATCTACTCGTAGCGACCAGACACATCAACATGCTCTACGCGTAGCGACCAAGCACACCAAAGTGGTCTACTCGTAGCGACCAAGTACATTAAAATCACTTCCTCGTAGCGACCAAGCGCATTAAAATGGTATATCTACTCGTAGCGACCAGACACATCAACATGCTCTACGCGTAGCGACCAAGCACACCAAAGTGGTCTACTCGTAGCGACCAAGCACATCAACACCACTTCCTCGTAGGCACAGTAGTGGACTAAACATGATAGTAGATCTTCCTAAGGTAGCTATTTACGCACTCTGGTTGGCTAAGGGTATGTTTTACGCGGCTCAATCAACTTGGAGTCTTTCCCAGCCACAGCATCCAGAGTCTTTCCAAGCTCAGCATCCACGCCGACCGAGTCAACCTAGAGTCTTACCAAACACAGCATCCCAGCACTGACCACTGGCATAGTGTTCGGGTTCGGGTTAGGGTTAGGGTTCGGGTCGGAGGGTCGGCTTCAGGCGCCAAGCACGAAACCCCCGTAAAGATCTACTATCAAGGTTTGTCCACCCCTCCGTAGGCACGTTAAAGTAATCAACTCGCAGCGAGCAAGCACATCAAAGTGCCCCACTCGTAGCGATTAAACACATGAAAGCGGTCTACTCGTACTGACCAAGCATTTTCCGTGCGCCGCCCTCCCGAGTTTATACGAACCAGCCAGATGCCTCCTCCCTCAGGCAAAGGCGCGAAACACAACATATACTGATCATAGGTATATAATACTGCGTAGCGTACAACGTTCGTCATTAATTGCGGGCACTTTCCATGATTCAACAGGCTGCCGCCACTTGCTTGCCCGGAGCCATATACCGCTGGAAGTACCTTGACTATTACCGCTCAGAGCGTCCTATCATACCCTACCTATTACGACTACTATTATTACGGTATACACCATAGTATACACCATATTAAATATCATATAATAGGACCTACCGTACACACACACAAAGTTTATATATTTCCCTATTTCCCTATTTTTGCTAACAAAATTTGGTCCTATTTTTCTATGGCACCCCAGAATGAGTGTATACCCACCCTACAACAACTGTTGTTACAGTTACTAGTAGTACTCGAGCTGCTGTATGTAGCGAACATATATGACATGTGTGAGAGCTTCCCGCCGCATCGGGTACATTACACTGGATATTCCGGTCACACGATCTACGCGTAGATCCTATCACACGATCTAGATGTTTGAGGGCAGATATCAACATAAACAAAATCCTTCGTATGATGTTCCTGGTAGATCATCATGTTGCCAACTGCGAGCTGTATGATCTGCCTGCTGCATGATCTATATACCGGTAGCACATGATTCCTGTTTTTTGTGTTGTTTTGTTTTTCTCCATCCCATTCAGTATATTCGCCCTTCTTTTCTCCGCTCCCTCGTTAAGTCATAACTCGGATCCGCCCGGGGTCACTAAGTAGGCTCTTCTTCTCCCTCCCTCCCTCCCTCCCTCCCTCCCCACTACGTACGGCACGTGCCTTGCATTTTTATCGCAATCAAACGTTTCAGCACTTTGTTCCCTCGTCGACTTGTGCCTACCCACCACGCGCTAAAATAGGTGCTCTCCGCAGCAGTTGGTGTCATTTGATAATAAAAATACCCTTACGGAGACTCGAACCCCCGATCTCAACCTTAGCGGGTCTTCGTAGTTCAACTGCTAGAACACCGGGGCGACTGATACTGGGTTGGAGCATAACGATACATACCCTGCACAACATGTAACACCGGCAGATACAGGATCTAGAAAGGATCTCTGTCTGGATGGTCTATGTCTAGATAGATCGTGATATTTTCGACGTGTTAGAATATTATCCCCGGCGTCCATTAATGGACTCTTACATTTGGCGTCGTCGGCATGACGCCAGTTTCGACGCACTTACTATTAATATACGTACTGATAACAAGAACTCGCGCATCGGCGCGCCAAGAAACCAGTGATGAGTTCGAACTCTATAGTTTAGGCATAAATAGAAATCACACCTAAATTCTACGAGTCACATCTCTGGCCATATCTCCCCACACATAACCGCGAGGCCTCGATAATCTTCATCTGATGTCCCACGAAACAGCCATTGTTCCGAGTGAATGCCGCGCGCACGTCCATCTGTAGTTATCGCGAGAGAAACCACAACCACAACAGTAGGCTTAGTCTAGGGCTCTCAGTCGGCAGCGGGAAGTGTCGTGCCGTCTGCTCGTGTGCGTCTGGTCTATTAACGCAGCAGCTATGATGCACATCAAGTACGAGGTACTCGAGAGTGAACACCCCTTTCCGTCCTCCTTGCCTCTCGCCAGAACGAACCCTTACGTCGGTAGAGCCCATACGTCGGCAAAGCCCCTGACTACCAAAAGTTGATTCGGTTGGTTGACAATAAAACTCATATTTATTTTTCTTCCTGTACTTTACTCGGAAATATTATGCTTTACATTTAGCGTCGTCCGCATGACGCCAGTTTCGACGCACTTACTATTACTATAGTATACTGATAACACTATGCTGTGAAACATAATTGTATCAAATAAGATATATTTCAATCTCCGCTTTTCGCTCGCAGAAACATGCCACCAGATAGATAGATAGATAATGCCGATATTATAGCAAGCGACTCCAGATCAACAACATTTCACTATCACTACTAGGTACCCGAAACCAACAACACTTACTAATACTCGGATATTGCCAGGTACCAATTACGTACCACGAGCTAACTAAGCGTAACATCAGCCGCAGAGAGAGGCGTGAAGTCACCATTTTCAGTACTTGTACTATTACAGTAGTAGCACATACATGCTGACGCTGTTTGCTTGTGCTTCGCGGCCGCGAGAGAAGCACGGCCAGATCGTGCCGACTGCGCATATATATAGCAACTCCCCAGAAGCAGTTACTGAATTCATGTCAATTAACCGCTGATAGCAGCACCACCACCTGAACGTTTTTCGGCTGCTCGCCTGCAAAAAGTAAAACAAAAAACACGACCATCAGATAGATAACGCCGATACAGCAAGCAACTCCCCAGGAACTACTGGTAATGCATCTATAGGGTCAACAGAGGCGAATACAGGAAGAGCATCCAGCAATCTATCCCGTGTACTGGAACTTCTTCCGTCCGCTTCATGTGGCGCTTGTACTTATAGCACGAAGTAAGCATAACATCAACTACTGTAGCCGCTCACACAAAAGTGACACTTTACCTGAAGGTTTCAATTTCCGCCGCTCGCCCTCGACAAAACAAGAATTGCCACCAGAAATATATCGCCGACATAGCAAGCAACTACTATTATTAGCAAACCCAAGAGTATAGGTTACTGGAAAAATCCAAGGTCAACAGGCGAATGACAGCTTCAGCACACAGGAGCCACGCTTGGTGTTATCATGGTCTTATGGAGGAACGTGCGTACCATTCTGGACGCAATTATAAGGAGCGTTTAAACATAAATACGAAGACCAAACGGTCCTTCTATATCCGCTCAGAGTATTGAGTCCCCACTCTCTACTGGAAGGGTGGACACACTTTGATAGTGAATCTTGGAGAAGGTGGCTGGGAAAGACTCCAAGTTGATTGAGCCGCGTATGATATAACCTTAGCCAACCAGAGTCCCTAAATAGCTACCCATGAGAGGAAGATTCACCATCGTGCTTCGTCCACTACTGCTCTCAAGCGAGCACCATCATCAGGCGACTGCGGCCGGAGTCTCCGACTACAGCAGCAGCAGCACTACTATTCAGAATAAATTATACTGCTACGAACGTCTTGTTGGCTGCAGTCACCCGAAGTAAGTCAAATATATTGCCCAAGGATAGAGTATGATAGATGGTCAAACAACCTTGCCCACAAAGATAAATTCAACGAAGGAAGTGATGGTCAAAACCTCTTTTGCCCCAAGGCTTAATTTCACGTCCGCCCCCCTTGCTCCCGCTGCGGACCCGTGCTATGATATAACCTGGTAGAAGCAGTAGCCCCACACATTTTTGAGGTTCCTCCCCTGTGACCATCTTGACTCTAGTATACGAGCCCTCTTTCTATGTATATCTCGCCCAGCAAACGATTTAAAAAAAAAAAAAAAAAAGTGGAAGCTACGCGAGACACACGCTCCTCCCTATATAGTATGGGCACCCAACGAGTACGTAACGATATAAAATACGCATACATCAAGATTCAAATATGTCGATTGGGTAGCTTCTCGGTTTGCAATGGTTGCATGCGATGGTTGAGTAAGCTCCGACAGTGGCAAATGGTTTGGGGGGCTCAAAAGCGCAACCCCTAATTGCAAGCCTTAATTGCAAGCCTAAAAAATCCCATGCAGCGTGATACCCACAACCTTGGGGTGCCGTTGTAAAAAGGGGGATTCATTTACCATTCAGGGTTCTGCGTTTATACGAAGTATCCCCTTTTCTTGCCATATACACGTAAAAAACAAAAACATAAAATATCCTTGCAGAGGGTTCGATTGACCGGCGGCACAACAACAAAAAGCACGCCGAATCAGCCCACAACGCGGGATCGTTCCTCAGGCCTAGACAGCTTCGAACCGGTGCGCGGATTCGGTCCATAGGGATGAACAAACGCGGAACCCGCTCACATTAAATGTGGACAGCGGAAACGGTTCACAGGGATAAAAAACAAAACACGGAATCGGTCCGCAAGGTAAAAAACAACGCAAGAGGAATCGAAACAGAAGGCGTAGGCAGCGCGGAATCGTTCCACAGGCCTAGACAAGACAACGCGGAATCGGAGCTCGATCAGTTCACAGGGATAGAAACCGCGGAATCGGTTCATTCGGAATCGGTTCACGAATGCAAACAGCCTGGAATTAGTTCACAGGCATAGACAACACGGAATCGGCTCACAAGGCATCATAAAAAAACGCGAATTAGATCAACAACGCGGAATCGTCCCACAAACCTAGGCAATGCGAGATCGGAGCGCGGATTCGGTTCACAGGCATAGACAACGCTGAATCGGTCCACAATGAATGCGGACAGCGAAAACGGCTAACAGGCATAGACAAACACGGAATCACCACCCCGAGGCTAAAACAACGCTGAATCGGTACACAAGGCGTAGACAGCGCGGAATCGTTCCACAGGCCTAGACGACGCGGAATCGGAGCGCGATCGGTTCAAAGGGGATAGAAACCGAGGAATCGGTTCACAAATGTTAAAAACAACCCGGAATTACTTCAAAGGCTTAAGACAACGCAGGAATCGACTCACAAGACATCATGAAAAAACAAATCGGGACTCGATTCATAACACGGAATCGGTTCACAGCGTGGAATCCTTCCACACCGATCGACAACGAAGAATCGGTCCGAAGTACATGCAGCCAGCGGGATCGGTTCACAGGCACAGACAACGCAGAATCGGTTCACAACATAATGCAGAATCGGTTCACAAAACATAATGCAGAATCGGTCTACAACGCGTACTAGAGTAGACAGCACGGAATCGTTCCAAAATACGTGGACAATACCCGATCTGTTTCACAGCGCGGAACCGGCTCACAGAGATAAACACCGTGGAATCGGTTCACACCAAGCGCAGACAACGCGGAACCGGTCCAAACGGTATTAAAAAAAACTTGAAATCGGTCCACAAGGCATAAATAACGCGGAATCGGCTCACAGAGATAGAACCCGTGGAATCGGTTCACGACAAGCGCAGACAACGCGGAACCGGTTCACACGGTATTAAAAACAAAACGTGGAATCGGTCCATAAGGCAAATAAATAACGCGGAATCGGTACACACGCGTAGACAACGCGGAATCAGTCAACAAGGTGAAGAGGATACCGAATCGGCTCACAGGCATAGACACCGCGACACCGCGGAATCGGTTTACAGCAACTGCAGACTAGGCGGAATCGGTCCACAATGCATAACATCAACAAAGCGGAATCGGCCCACGCGGCGTAGACAACTCGGAATCGGTTAACAAGCGTAGACAACACCCAATCGGTTCACAGGGATAAGACACCGTGGAATCGGTTCACACTAAATGCAGAAAACGCGGAATCGGTCCACGAGGCATAAAATAAACAGCGCTGAATCGGTCCAAAAGACATAAACAACGCAGCATCGGCACACAGAGCGTAGACAATGCAGACTCGTTTAACAAGACGTAGACACACCGAATCGGTTCACAGCGTGGAATCGGTTCGCAGGGATAGACATCGTGGAATCGGAAAACGCAGACAACGCGGAATCGGTCCACGAGACATCGAAATAAACAACGCGAAATCGGCCCACAGGGAGTAAAAAACGCAGAGTCGGTATACAGGACTTTCCCGGCACCGAATCGGTGTGAAGAGCGGATTCAGTTCACAGGGATACCGACACCGCGGAATTGGCTCAAATATGCAAACGACGGGGAACAACGTCACAGACATAGACAACGCGGGATCGGTCCACAGGGCATAAAACACAACGCGGAATCGGTTAAAACACACACGGAATCGCCCCACAAGTAGTGTAGACAACGCGGAATCACTAAAAAGCCCACAATCGGTCCTCAATGCGAATAAAACGCGGAACCGGTGTACAGGTATACACTATTATACCCGGTATCGGTTCACAGATTAAAAGCAGCGCATACTCGGTTCCTAAGCGAAGACAAGAGCAGAGTCGGTTCGCAGAATCGGTTCGCAGCACGTGAGTCGATCTACAAAGGCGTCGACAATAACCAATAACTCGGTTTACGGGCGCGGATTCGGTTCGCCAAGGCGGTTCAAGTGTGTTTGTAGACAACGCAGAATCGGTCCACAGCGCGGAAATCGGGGCGAAGACAGCACGGAATCGGTCAGTTCACAGCAAACGTGCTGGGAGACCGCGGCGTGATCCCTCCACCGACCTCCCCCAACACTAAAACTAGTATATTAACGTCAAATAAGGCCTGAAACGCCGAAAAATATATCGGTCTCCTAGCATGTTTGGTGCCAAAACCACAGGTCTACTGGAAAATTTGGTTGACAGCCGCGTATGGTGTTACTTACCAAGCACATCGAACGAACAAGTCAGAGGCCAACCAGAATCAGAAGGGGGGGGGGGGGGAGACAGCGCGGAATCGGGCGTGTACACAGCGCGGAATCGGTTCACAGCGCGGAAGCGTTCCACAACACCGGAATCGGGGGGCAAACAGCGCGGAATCGGTTCAGAAGTACAGAACCGGGGGCAGACAGCACGGAATCGGTTCAGAAGTAACAAGAATCGGGCGAAGACAGGACGGAACCACGCGCAGACGACGCGGAAATTTCGCGGCCCTTGGAATCGGGTGCACATAGCGCTGGCAGCGCAGAGTCGGTTCACAGACGCGTGAGGCGTAGCCTACCGAACGCGTCGAACCACCTCATGAGAGGCGAAGCGCAGAAGCAGCGCCCGCACGTCCACACCTCGGCGCGACAGACCGCCGCTCGGGCCTTGTCGTGCCCGGGGGCGTTAGCCACCGCCAGGTCGCACGTGCGCCGATTCACGGAGGCATTTTCCAGCTCGCTCCTCAGGCTGGTCTCAAACGCGTACGTGTCGAGAGCCGTGCTGCGCTCCACCCCAGGGGGCAGGCGCTGCCCCCCCTTCTTCCCGCGGCTACTGGCACGCTCGACGCGGGAGGGGGGGCTGAGTTCCACCCCCGCGAGCTGTGGGCACGAGTCCAAGCCGCCGAACTCTGCTCGGCAATCCTCCCGGTGGTCTTCCTCCTTGTCGTCATCCTTGCTTCGAGTGGGTTGGTTCATTCCGAGGTACATGCCCCGGGTTGACCCCGAGTAGGGGTGCCCGGAGCCAGCGGGCCTCGCGGGTCGGACGAAGTTGAAGGAGACTCGATAGCCGGGTAGCTTGCCGTGCTCGTCCGGCTTGCCCCCCAGGTAGTTGTCGGACAGGGCGAGCTGCAGCGCTTTCACGGAGTGTTCCGCCGTTCCGAAGCCGACTCCCGCCCGCACTTGGCGCACTGCGGAAGGAGGTGTGGCAGAAATGTTTGGAGGGGAAACAAAAAAAAAACGGAGCAAAAAGGTTGGGTTTAGGTACACTGCCGGTCGCAGTAGTATTAGAGCTGTTTGGTGAATCTTGCTCAAGGCAGTGTTCTGTCAGCTTTTGGCATTTTTGCGTATCATTCCGCCGAAAAAAAGCACGACTGTTTCTTCTGTACAGCAGCACGTGGCAGCATTTGAGAATTTGGGAGTTAAACCCTTTTTTTCAGTCCTGCAGCCTAATTGCAAGATAAACTTGAAATCTGAGTATAATACGTACCAAGTGTTATTTATGTCCCCACAAACGGAGTGCAGTGCCAATAAGCCGTATGCCTAGAGGCGTCAAAAACAATATATTGGCCCGACTCGTGTGCACGATAAAAAACAAAACAAAAAAACTTGTGTATACGAGTGAAAAATATGTTTTAAGTACACAGTACTGTCTCACACACCCGGTACGTACGAATTTTAGCTTGGCGAAATTTACCGCTGAGAGCGCCTTAAACCCAGTTGGCACATGTTTTAAGTACACACGGGACACGTTTAAGTACCCATGGGACACGTTTAAGTAAACACGGGACATGTTTAAGTACACACTGCCTCACTTATGTACGAATGTGTCAAATTTCAGTGGTACATAACGGCAGGAGCTTCTTAACCCCTTTTAGGACTGGAGTCCCGTTCTAGGGACAAACTACTTGGAATTAGTGTGCGATAACTTTTGCAGTTCTGAAAGCGACTCGAACGCATGTAGTTTCGGCGCTGGCGGAGTCGGTCCTGGCTTTCTCTTTCCCGACTCGCATACGTACACGACGGATGGCGCTCCTCCAATCGATAGTCTGGTGTTTGTATACTATACCTACTTACGATACATTGTTCGTTTGATGGACACTTACTTGCGTGTTGATAGCGTTCCGGCCCTTCTGCTCCGAGACCTTTGGCGATGCTCACCACCTTGAACTGCACCGACAAAATCCCCCCGCACGTGGTGATGCAAGCCCACGCGATGATGCAAGCGTACGTGATGATGCAAGCACGCGTGAGGCGGCAAAAGAAAGCGGGGAAGGAGTGGGTGAGAGGTGACACAAGGGACGCTGAATGCTCTTATCCGTAAGAACGCTCGATTCATATCAGGCTGAAACACGTATGATACGTACTTGCATACAGTATACATCACACACAGCTTGCATCACACACAGCTTGCAAATAGGAGTTTCGACGGAATCCTCGATATCACAACCGTTTTTTTTTTTTTTAATAAATCTTACTAATTGTACCCTTGTCAGACGTATACCGTAATCATGCGAGAGTTGGCACCGGGGTGCGATCGATTTTTAAATGTTTCTACGTTGTGTTTTTTATCGCACCCCGGTGCTATCTCTCCGATGGGTGCCAACCTTCCGATGGGGGTGCGGAAATACAATTAAATCATGCCGTTCTTCAATTTTGGCGCACCCCCGGTGCGATCTCTCCGATGGGTGCGCTGCTGAATCGAAATACACCGCGCCGTACTGGGGCAACGGTGCTGCGTACATGCACCCCGGTGCGATCTTTCCGATGGGTGCGATACCGAGTACCACAACAGCTGGATACCGTACCCACCCTGTTGCAGATGTAGGGCACAGTAAACACAGCAGTTAACACACACCTTACATCACCCAAAACGGTGTGCCGGCGAATTGAGAATCGATCCGGTAAAATACGGTATAATACGGCACAATACCCCGAAAAACGCGGCGGCATTCCGCTGAGATGCGCAGCGTCCACACAAACCCACGGCATCCAGACCACCCCCTGCAGCATCATGTCAGAGGGTGCACGCAGCGAGACTGCCTTTTCACAGGCCAATGAGAGTGCTGCT
>MEHQ01002349.1:35359-63370 GCA_008828725.1 Saccharina japonica | reverse complement strand
CCCCCCCCCCCCAATTACCTTGCACTGCAGGGTCCGATTCGCGCGAGTCCTCCTCAGGCGGGAGGCCCCCATCCCCGCCAGCCCGTCGCACTTGACGTGGGCCCACTCCCCCACCGCAGTAGACCGCCGCCGCCCCCCCTTCACCTCCCTCACAGCGAACCACCCCGAGTCCCCTATCTGCAAAAGCAGTGGAACTCCCTCCGCCTCAGCAGCGGCTACGCGGGCGTGTATGCCCTTAAGCTGGCCGGCCCCGATAGGCCTCTTTTCTTGGAACAGTGCTAACGCGGTGTTGAAAGCTTCGGTGTTTGAGTAGACCGGGGAGGCGGAGGGGATGGGTGACGAGGAGGAGGAGGAGGAGGAGGCGTGTTTTTCTTGGGCTCGTTTGGCTTCCGCGATTACCCGTGCGTGGTCGCACAGGGGACGGGCGGCGGCGGCGGCGGGTGCTTGTCCTTCTTGCAGGTCTTGCTGTTCATCGTCTCCCGATGGTTCCTCTTTGGCTGTGCTGTTCGCGAGTTGTTCGACCCTGCTTGCGTGCGCGCGGTAGCAACGCCATCAAAGTGGGAGAGGGGGGGAGAGGGACACGAGGAGAGGGTTAGGACAATTATGCAGCACAAGCTAGCGTCGGGTGACTGCATCAAAAGCGAGTCCGATGCCACCAAATGAGTCAAATACGAGCCGCTTTTACCGCAATTCTGAATTATTATCTAGGATGAAGTATAGAAATCGTACAATACGTGTTTGTTGTACACGGTGGGTTTGGTTGGAGGGAGGAAGGCAGTGTTGTTGGGAGTGAAGGTATATGGCGACAGGGTGTGTCCAACGAAACGATTTGTCAGACAGCAGCGGTGGCACGCAGCAGGGTATGTCCCAACGAACGAGTCGCTAAAGAGTAGCAGTCGCATGAGCAGAGTGTGCCCATACGAGACGCTAAAGAGGAGCAGCAGCAGTCGCACGAACAGAGTATGCCCAAAACAAGCCGCTAAAGAGCAGCAGCAGCAGCAGTTGCAGCAGAGTGTGTCTGAACGAGTCGCTTCGATGCGGCTCGACGACGGAAGAAAGGGCTGAAGCCTTCTCGCGAAACAAAAAACGTCAACAGATAAGCTTATTTTGACCCATCCGCCGGAGGATAAAAAATAAAAAATAAAAGTCAACAGATGGTTAAAACAAAAAACTTAGCGCGTATATTTGGTCACCTCTTGTTGCAGCCCGAGCGGGAGCACGTCATCACCCCGCCGCTGTCCACCACCGCCACCCGGAAGAGGTTGGTCGAGGTGCACACCGAGTACGTGAACGACTCGGGGGAGGAAGCCGCCGCGGGAAACTTGAACACGTTGGTCTTCACCTTGCGGCGCTTCGCCTTCTCCGATCGCTCCAGCGGCCCGATCGGCACTCCCGAGTGTTGCCTTTTCCGCCTGTGTAAACGACAACACGGGGGGGACGGCACGCCAGGCGAACCCGGTTCGCTCTGTTTTGCAGGCATTGAACGCCGTTGCCTTTCAGAGTGGCCGTGAACGCCACGCGCGCGCGCGCGCTTTTGTTTTGTTTTCGGCGCAAGTTGACGCGGTATAATCTAGCAACTTGTTAACCCTGGGGGGGGGGGGGGGGCGGTACTCATTGCCGCATATCGCGCATGGCCGTAGTCGCATGTCCATAGACCCTCGCATCCCGGCATGGTTTTCACCGACCAGGGGGGGGGGGGGTGTACTCATTAGTCGCATGTCGTGCATGGCCGTAGTCGCATTTCCATAGAAGACCCTCGCATCCCTACAATGCCGGGACGGAGCACGTTGGGTTTTCACCAACCAGGCAATAGGGGGGGGGGAGGGGGTACCATGTCGGCATGGCCGTAGTCGTTGACCATAGACCCCTCGCATCCCTCACAATGCCGGACGGAGCACGTTGGGTTTTCACCAACCAGGCAGACATTGCTTGCACCAAGCTTGCGAAGCGCCGTGAGGTGTTGGCGAGTCGCATGGAGGGTGAGCTGCATCCTGCTAAGAACCGCCTCGTGAGGCGGACTTGCATATGGACGACAGCCTCCAATGAATTGATTTGATTTCTGGTGTGGCCACTTCCAGAGACGGCAATGGGTATCACTAGTATCTGCCTCTGTGGATGCCTTACCATATACACACTAGGTGATACGATCATTCCCCTTGCGTGCGGAGATGAGGTTCTCAACCCCGCACAAATGATCTAACAAGACCGCCAGTCTTGGTGACCTGCCAAAAAAAAACAAAAAAACGGTACCTGTTGTCTAGCTCACGCAGTGCTAGCGAGGGGGGGGGTGGTCATCCATGCCATCAATCCATCACATCCCCCCCCGCCCCCCCCCTACTCTCTGTAGGATGCAGCTCACCCTTCATGCTACTCGCCCAACACCTCACGGGGCTTCGCGCGTGGTGCTAGCAAGGTCTGCGTGGTCGGTGAAAACCCGACCTGCTCCGTCCCGGCATTGGATCTAATGGTTATACGATTACGGCCATGCATGAAAATGAAGTACACCCCCTCCCACCGATATATACGGAGTATAAATTATACACATTAATATTATATCATACACTTTCGTATAACATATCAGGTATTTTATATATGGGTTATATATCATATACAACAGGTGCCGGAGATCCTATACTCGTACATTTACTCATATTATATGTAGGCATGGACAATCCGAGGGCGGATCTAATGGTCGAAAATCTCCGGGAAAACTAATATGAATGTTAATCTATTAATACCAGTACGTAGCAGGTATGTTTTGTTAATATTCCCCCTTTGTGAAGAGAGAGAGGCCCTCCAGCCTCCAGCAGACCTTACTTTTACCAGGTACCTGGTGTACTTACCAACGTGTTCGAAAAACATGGTTGATGCCAACGCTGTACACAGCGTATGATATTATAAGGACGAAGCGACCAGCGAGGCTCAATGGTTGATTGGGTCTGATTGGTTATCATACAGTATACAGCAGTATGATAGGGTTTCAATACTATTATTACATTATTACGCTCGTAATTGTAACTGTTATTACTGGTGTGTGTGTTTTCACATTAAACCGTCCTTTCTAAATACCCGTCGACATCCAGCACACCCAGTGAAGCCGGTCGCCCCGGTGGTCTAACTGGTAGCCACGACGCCTGTAGGCCCGGATGTCGAGGGTTCGATTCTCCCCATGGAGGTTTTTATTCTCAAATGACACCGTCTGTCGAGAGCGCATATTATAGCGTGGGTAAGAAAAAATTCGACGAGAGTTGACGAGGGAAGAAAGTGCTCAAATCTTCTCGCGATAAAAATGCAAGGCAAGAACCGTAGTGGGGGAGGAGGGAGAAGAGCCTACTTTGTGACCCCGGATCTGAGTTACGACTAGGGAGGGAGAAAGACGGAAGAGCGAAGATAATAAATGGGATGGACAAAAAAAAAAAAAAAAAAAAAAAAGTGTCTGTGCCGATTCTTCATCCTAAAAAGGTACCAGTTCTGTGGTCACAAAACTACGAGACAGAGATATGCAAGCAGAGAAGACAATGCCATGCCATATATACGACAGGGACGACCTACCCTGCTAGCAATCCAGGTGCATGAAAGAGAAAAAAGAAAAGAAAAAGCGAAAGGGAAAAATAAAGAATAAAAATAAATACAATTAAACAGATCAACAAACAACAAAAACGATAACTATGCGGTAAAGCAGAGCAGACAATTGTAATGCCATGAACGACAGGCACGACCTACCCAGCTGCGTGAAAGAGAAAAAAAAACGAAAAAAAGCAAACAAAAAAAGCGAAAAGTAGTTTCAATAGTTACCAGGTGTTTTCCAGCGAGCAGCTGTTGTATTATACTGGTACCTGGTGCGCGTAGTCGTCTCTTATCTCGTATATCGTGATATACAGCAGCTGCGTCAGCAGTACTAATAGTTGACTCTCAACCTTTTCATTATAATAGTCGAACAACTTGGTGTTAATACGATGTCGGTAATAAGTAATAAGCTCTGAACCATCATATCATATTTACGCTCAGTTACCAGGTGTGCTGGATGTCGACGGGTAGGAAGGGCGGAAATAACCAAATAACACACGCAGCACCAGGTGTACTCCAGCGAGCAGCTGTTGTTGTATTGTGGATTGTGGATTATATCGGTATCGTATTCGTACAGCAGCTGCATCTCAACCACCACAGCACTGGTACCTCTCTAGGACGAAGAATCGGCACGGACACTGCTGGGTGTGCTGGATGTCGACGGGTAGAAAGGACGGTTTAATATGAATAACACACACATCTCAGTCAACCACAACAGAAGTGGTACATATCTCTCTAGGATGAAGAATCGGCACGGACACTGGGTGCTGGGTGCGCGGGATGTTGACGGGTATATATATATATATTTTGTCCATCCCACTTATTATCTTCGCCCTTCCTTTCTCTCTCCTTCCTGGTCGTAACTCAGATCCGGGGTCACAAAGTAGGCTCTTCTCCCTCCTCCCCCACTACGGTTCTTGCCTTGCATTTTTATCGCGAGCAAGTTTTCAGCAGTTTCTTCCCTCGTCGACTTGCGTCGGATTCCGCCTACCCACGCCACGAAGGCGCTCTCAGCAATTGGTTCCTTTTTATTTTTTCAAATGAAGACAAAATCTCTCACCACGGTGGGATTCGATCCTGGGTACCAATGATAGTAGTCTTTGAAGCTGACCACTACTCTACCGGGGCGACCGGAAGTATTACACTCAGCTAGCAAAGATGAGCTTCGACGAAATCCTCGAGCTCACAGCTGTTGTTTTTTTTTAATTTATATATACATCCTAGAGAGATACCTGGTACCAGTTGCTGCTGCTGTGTATCATCTGTTGTGGAGTAATGCTATTAATAAATAGCAGCTGCTGCATTTACCTCGTGAATGAGCAGGNGCTAAACATAGGACGGTCATTATTATTATTATCATCTTTGCCATCCGACAATGTGCAGCATGAGCTTCAACATTGATCACTCATAAACATTCCCGAAAGCAGAAAACCACGGAAACAAAGGAAACCTATGCGCGAAGTCTAACTTCCTTCCATGTCTACTTCCCGCTAAGCTTTATCCGCAATACTCCATTTGTTGTCCTTGCTCCCTCCTCCTTCTCAATATGCCTTTTGCGGTTTAATGTGAAGAACACACACCAGGTGTATTCCAGCGAGCAGCTGTTGTTGTATATATACACTATATATGTATCCGTAAGTACGCGCGATCGAAGTATTACACTCAGCTATATAGCAAAGATGAGCTTCGACGAAATCCTCGAGCTCACAGCTGTTGTTTTTTTAATTTTACAATATACGTATGTACCAGGTATAGTACCAATCCAGGTCGAAATTACGCTCTAACTCCAAGTGCTTTGCGCCAAACTATGTGTGTGTGTTCTTCACATTAAACTTCTTTTCTACCCGTCGACATCAGCACACCCAGTGTCCGTGCCGATTCTTCATCCTAAAAAGGTACCAGTTCTGTGGTCACAAAACTACGACACAGAGATACTACGCTCAGTGCAGTAAGCAGAGCAGACAATTCAATGCCATATACGACAGGCAAGACCTACCCTGCTAGCAATCCAGGTGCATGCAAGAAAAAAAGAGAAAAAAAAGAAAAAAAGCGAAAAGGAAAAATAATAAAAAAAATAAACATACTGCTCGTGCTCGTAGGGATTTTTTCTCGCAAACAATATCTTGACTAGCGGAAAGCGCGAGAGCTTGAGTGAGTAAAATTCGATGAAACTCGACGAGCGTTGGGAACGCTGAACCCTCTGCGCGTTAAAAACCAAGGCACGAACCGTAGTGGGGAGGAGGGAGAAGAGCCTGCTTTGTGACCCCGGATATGAGTTACGACTATATATGTGTGTGTGTTCTTAAACCTTCCATTTCTACCCGTCGACATCCAGTACACCCAATGTCCGTGCCGATCCTCTATCCTAGAGAGGTACAGGTACCAGTTCTGTGGTCACAAAACTACGACACAGAGACACTTCGTATGGACATGGAGGGAGAGAGAATAGAAGGGCGAAGATAATGAATGGGATGGAAAAAAAGAAAAAAAAACAGCAGCAGCAGCAGCAGCTGCACCTAAACCATTTTACTCGAACAACTCGGTACATACGCTAGTAATGGTAATGAGTAATACGTAATAAGCTACCACCCTGATCCGATATATAAGGATGGTTCGTATTATAAAATTGAATAGAAGTGATTCTTATATTTACGGTCAGAGTGGTCTCATTATAATATCTATATTACGTAATACTTGTACTTTCGGACCTGTTTGAATAGGGACCAAAACACCCCGGTAGAGTAGTGGTCAGCTTCAAAGACTACTGCTATTAACCCCTTTAGGACTGCAGTCCCGTTTTGGGGACAACCAACTCTAATTCTAAGTAACTTGTCCCCAAAACGGGACTCCAGTCCTATTATTGGTACCCAGGTTCAAATCCCCCACCGTGGTGAGAGATTTTGACTTTATTTGAAAAATAAATAAAAAGGAACCAATTATTGCTGAAAGCGCCTTCGTGGCGTGGGTATCGATCGCCCCGGTAGAGTAGTGGTCAGCTTCAAAGACTACTATCATTGGTACCCAAGATCGAATCCCACCGTGGTGAGAGATTTTGTCTTTGTTTGAAAAAATAAAAAGGAACCAATTACTGAGAGAGAGCGCCTTCGTGGCGTGGGTAGGCGGAATCCGACGCAAGTCGACAAGGGAAGAAAGTGCTGAAATCTTGCTCGCGATAAAAATGCAAGGCAAGAACCGTAGTGGGGGAGGAAGGAGAAGAGCCTACTTTGTGACCCCGGATCTGAGTTACGACTAGGAAGGAAAGAGAAAAGAAGGGCGAAGATAATAAATGGGATGGAAAATAAATAAATATATATATATATAGAGAGAGAGAGAGAGAGGCGGAATCCGACGCAAGTCGACAAGGGAAAAAGCGCTGAAATCTTCTCGCAATAAAAATGCAAGTGCAACAACCGTATGTAGTGGGAGAGGAAGGAGAAGAGCCTACTTTGTGACCCCGGATCTGAGTTACGACTAAAATAGGAAGGAGAGAGAATCGAAGGGCGAAGATAATAAATGAGATGGATAAAAACAAAAGGGCAGCGGCCAAAAACAGGAACACCTGGTCCGTTCGGGGCCAAAAACAGGTACATACTAAAATCAAGTTTAAAACGCACCCCACGAACCTGCCGTTCCTTTCAACGCAAAGAGTTTTTTTTTTATGTTCTTCGTGCTCGCCCGGTGGCTACGTATACGAGTAGCTGTTATTCATAGTACGAGGAACGAACGCCTGCTGCTGTATTCTCCCTTCTCAGCTTGCGACACCCCTGGTATTCCAAGTCAACCACAATCCCGAAGGGGAGCCTTCTATCTCGTATTATCGGCGGAGGTGTGCAGGCAGATATGTGTGTGTGTCGCTCGAGTGGCGTGTAGTGCGAGGTGCGAAGGGAGAAGGGGTCTCCGCGTACGTCGGCATTTGTATAGGGGGCATAGGGTGGAACTATGAAGGGCCTCTGGTTGGCTTAAAAACGACAAAAAAAAGGTGAAAGTCAAGCAGAGTAGACAAAATCAGGTATACCTGGCATTTAAAGAGGCAAAAAACGGTACAACGAGTTTTGGACCAATGGCAGGGCACGTGGAGTGCGTTTTTTACTTGATTTTAAGTATGTACCTGTTTTTGGCCGCAAACGGACAAGGTATACCGTTTTTTGGCCGCTGCCCAAAACAAAATGCTAACTTTGGTGCTTTGGTGCTATCGTGCTATGATATCAACCATTTACGTATCTTACGAACCAGCGTGTGCGTCCAGCCGTACGTATGTTTTTTCTTTTTTCTTTTTTCTCTTTCATGCACGTGGATTGCTGGCAGGGTAGGTCTTGCCTGTCGTATGTGCATTGCATTGTCTGCTCTGCTTACTGCACTGAGCGTAGTATCTCTATCTGTGTCGTAGTTTTGTGACCACAAAACTGGTACCTTTTTAGAATGAAGAATCGGCACGGACACTGGGTGTGCTGGATGTCGACGAGTAGAAAGGAAGGTTTAATGTGAAGAACACACACACAACACACATATACGACACGATGAAACTACAACAGTGTCAAGCAGTAAGCAAAATAGAAAAATGCAATGTGCATATTCATCGTACTGGGTACGATTACGACACACACGACATCGAAAGAGAGAAAAAAAAATCAGCTGAAAAAAATAAGTGAGATCTCAACGCTCTTTCCGGTAAAATCTACCACTCTGTCTATAAATATAAGCACCGTTAATATTTAATTTTTATGTACAAACAGTGCTTATATTTCTGGACAGATTGGTATATACTATATATGTTAATGGTAGTACTGCTGTGTGTGTTCTTCACATTAAACCGTCCTTCCTACCCGTCGACATCCAGCACATCCAGTGTCTGCCGATTCTTCATCCTGGAGAGATGTGTGTGTGTTCTTCACATTAAACCTTCCTTTCTACCCGTCGACATCCAGCACACCCAGTGTCCGTGCCGATTCTTCATCCTAAAAAGGTACCAGTTCTGTGGTCACAAAACTACGACACAGAGATACTACGCTCAGTGCAGTAAGCAGAGCAGACAATTCAATGCCATATACGACAGGCAAGACCTACCCTGCTAGCAATCCAGGTGCATGCAAGAAAAAAAGAGAAAAAAAAGAAAAAAAGCGAAAAGGAAAAATAATAAAAAAAATAAACATACTGCTCGTGCTCGTAGGGATTTTTTCTCGCAAACAATATCTTGACTAGCGGAAAGCGCGAGAGCTTGAGTGAGTAAAATTCGATGAAACTCGACGAGCGTTGGGAACGCTGAACCCTCTGCGCGTTAAAAACCAAGGCACGAACCGTAGTGGGGAGGAGGGAGAAGAGCCTGCTTTGTGACCCCGGATATGAGTTACGACTATATATGTGTGTGTGTTCTTAAACCTTCCATTTCTACCCGTCGACATCCAGTACACCCAATGTCCGTGCCGATCCTCTATCCTAGAGAGGTACAGGTACCAGTTCTGTGGTCACAAAACTACGACACAGAGACACTTCGTATGGACATGGAGGGAGAGAGAATAGAAGGGCGAAGATAATGAATGGGATGGAAAAAAAGAAAAAAAAACAGCAGCAGCAGCAGCAGCTGCACCTAAACCATTTTACTCGAACAACTCGGTACATACGCTAGTAATGGTAATGAGTAATACGTAATAAGCTACCACCCTGATCCGATATATAAGGATGGTTCGTATTATAAAATTGAATAGAAGTGATTCTTATATTTACGGTCAGAGTGGTCTCATTATAATATCTATATTACGTAATACTTGTACTTTCGGACCTGTTTGAATAGGGACCAAAACACCCCGGTAGAGTAGTGGTCAGCTTCAAAGACTACTGCTATTAACCCCTTTAGGACTGCAGTCCCGTTTTGGGGACAACCAACTCTAATTCTAAGTAACTTGTCCCCAAAACGGGACTCCAGTCCTATTATTGGTACCCAGGTTCAAATCCCCCACCGTGGTGAGAGATTTTGACTTTATTTGAAAAATAAATAAAAAGGAACCAATTATTGCTGAAAGCGCCTTCGTGGCGTGGGTATCGATCGCCCCGGTAGAGTAGTGGTCAGCTTCAAAGACTACTATCATTGGTACCCAAGATCGAATCCCACCGTGGTGAGAGATTTTGTCTTTGTTTGAAAAAATAAAAAGGAACCAATTACTGAGAGAGAGCGCCTTCGTGGCGTGGGTAGGCGGAATCCGACGCAAGTCGACAAGGGAAGAAAGTGCTGAAATCTTGCTCGCGATAAAAATGCAAGGCAAGAACCGTAGTGGGGGAGGAAGGAGAAGAGCCTACTTTGTGACCCCGGATCTGAGTTACGACTAGGAAGGAAAGAGAAAAGAAGGGCGAAGATAATAAATGGGATGGAAAATAAATAAATATATATATATATAGAGAGAGAGAGAGAGAGGCGGAATCCGACGCAAGTCGACAAGGGAAAAAGCGCTGAAATCTTCTCGCAATAAAAATGCAAGTGCAACAACCGTATGTAGTGGGAGAGGAAGGAGAAGAGCCTACTTTGTGACCCCGGATCTGAGTTACGACTAAAATAGGAAGGAGAGAGAATCGAAGGGCGAAGATAATAAATGAGATGGATAAAAACAAAAGGGCAGCGGCCAAAAACAGGTACACCTGGTCCGTTCGGGGCCAAAAACAGGTACATACTAAAATCAAGTTTAAAACGCACCCCACGAACCTGCCGTTCCTTTCAACGCAAAGAGTTTTTTTTTTATGTTCTTCGTGCTCGCCCGGTGGCTACGTATACGAGTAGCTGTTATTCATAGTACGAGGAACGAACGCCTGCTGCTGTATTCTCCCTTCTCAGCTTGCGACACCCCTGGTATTCCAAGTCAACCACAATCCCGAAGGGGAGCCTTCTATCTCGTATTATTCGGCGGAGGTGTGCAGGCAGATATGTGTGTGTGTCGCTCGAGTGGCGTGTAGTGCGAGGTGCGAAGGGAGAAGGGGTCTCCGCGTACGTCGGCATTTGTATAGGGGGCATAGGGTGGAACTATGAAGGGCCTCTGGTTGGCTTAAAAACGACAAAAAAAAGGTGAAAGTCAAGCAGAGTAGACAAAATCAGGTATACCTGGCATTTAAAGAGGCAAAAAACGGTACAACGAGTTTTGGACCAATGGCAGGGCACGTGGAGTGCGTTTTTTACTTGATTTTAAGTATGTACCTGTTTTTGGCCGCAAACGGACAAGGTATACCGTTTTTTGGCCGCTGCCCAAAACAAAATGCTAACTTTGGTGCTTTGGTGCTATGGTGCTATGATATCAACCATTTACGTATCTTACGAACCAGCGTGTGCGTCCAGCCGTACGTATGTTTTTTCTTTTTTCTTTTTTCTCTTTCATGCACGTGGATTGCTGGCAGGGTAGGTCTTGCCTGTCGTATGTGCATTGCATTGTCTGCTCTGCTTACTGCACTGAGCGTAGTATCTCTATCTGTGTCGTAGTTTTGTGACCACAAAACTGGTACCTTTTTAGAATGAAGAATCGGCACGGACACTGGGTGTGCTGGATGTCGACGAGTAGAAAGGAAGGTTTAATGTGAAGAACACACACACAACACACATATACGACACGATGAAACTACAACAGTGTCAAGCAGTAAGCAAAATAGAAAAATGCAATGTGCATATTCATCGTACTGGGTACGATTACGACACACACGACATCGAAAGAGAGAAAAAAAAATCAGCTGAAAAAAATAAGTGAGATCTCAACGCTCTTTCCGGTAAAATCTACCACTCTGTCTATAAATATAAGCACCGTTAATATTTAATGTTTATGTACAAACAGTGCTTATATTTCTGGACAGATTGGTATATACTATATATGTTAATGGTAGTACTGCTGTGTGTGTTCTTCACATTAAACCGTCCTTCCTACCCGTCGACATCCAGCACATCCAGTGTCTGCCGATTCTTCATCCTGGAGAGATACCAGGTACACTAGCGGCCCTCTCATAAGAAAGTGCCCCACAACAAACTCAGCCTAAACATTACGGGGGAAACAAGAAAGTCGATAGCTATTATACTGAAGTTAGTGTGGGACACACCCCTTTCTAAAATAAGAAAGTCAGCCTAAGCCCGATTTCTGGTTTCTTTTGAGCGGGCCGGTACTGCTGTGTGTGTGTTCTTCACATTAAACCTTCCTTTCTACCCGTCGACATCCAGCACACCCAGTGTCCGTGCCGATTCATCCTAAAAAGGTACCAGTTCTGTGGTCACAAAACTACGAAACAGAGATACTACGCTCAGTGCAGTAAGCAGAGCAGACGATTGTTGTTGTTGTTGTCTTCACATTAAAAACCGTGCCGGTCTCTCTATCCAGTACCTCCATCTGTCCGAACTAATCCAACACTTGACACGGTCGATTCCCGTGGTCGCAGGCTAACTTACCCAAAAAAGGTATACTGAAATAAAAGTGGAACCCGAAGGGTCCGCAAAGCGATCAAAGCCAGTCAACATGCAATGCCATATACGACAGGCAAGACCTACCCTGCTAGCAATCCAGGTGCATGCAAGAGAAAAAGAGAAAAAAAGAAAAAAAGCGAAAAGGAAAAGTAGGTGGTCACAAAACTACGACACAGCTTTAGTAGCAGAGGTCGGATCAAGTTGCTGCCCAAAGATGATGGGGAGGGGAGTGACGGCAGTTTCATCATCGTGTGACCCCGAACTAGAATACGCGTACGACACAAAACAGAAGCACAATCGCAGCAAGTGTGACGTGGCGGTAAGTGACGGCAAACATCGGTGACTATTTCGGGGGACCATAGTGTGTGTGTTCTTCACATTTTTACATGATTAAACCTTCCTTTTTACTTTTTACCCGTCGACATCCAGCACACCCAGTGTCCGTGTCGATTCTTCATCCTAAAAAGGTACACCAGTTCTGTGGTCACAAAACTACGACACAGAGATATTACGCTCAGTGCAGTAAGCAGAGCAGACAATGCAATGTCATATATACGACAAGCAGGACCTACCCTGCTAGCAATCCAGGTGCATGAAAGAGAAAAAAAAAAGCAAAAAAAATAAAGCAAAAAAGAGAAAAAGCGAAAAGGAAAAAAAGCATAAAAAAATAACATAATAAAGCAAATCAACAAACAATCAGTAAACAGGACCAAATATTGTCAGTAAAAATAAGTATTAATAGTAAACATATAGGTTTTTGTGTAGTAAAGAGGACCAAATATTGTCGGTAAAAATAGGTAAATATAGGTAAATATTAAATATATAGCTTTTGTGTGCACCGCAGGTCCTATTTACTAGTATTACTAGTGTTTACTATGCTCCCCCCGTGATACTGGTAGTGACTATTAAAAGTGACTTAATACAGAGGACCTATAGTAAATAGGACCAAATATTGTTGGTAAAAATAGGTAAAAATAGGTAAATATTAAATATATAGGTTTTTGTGGGTACCGCAGGTCCTATTTACTAGTATTACTAGTATTACTAGTTTCCCTCGCCGGTGGCAGCACGCCTGCTGTTTTGGTAGCCTCCTGGTAGCGGGTCCATGCTCGTACTATGGGCAGTTTGCTCGGGCGTAGGCCGTAAGTCGAGGGTAGTTGTGCTGCTGCCCTGTGCTGCTTTGCTTTTAGTCCTGTGATGCTTGTGCCCTGCTGTGGTGCTTCGATTGTAGGATAAATTGCTGAGAAACTTCCCACCAAGTAAAACTTATGTACTTGCTCACAAAAGTGACCAAGTACATATTTTGAGAAGAGCCAAATATCACGCTGGTCGTTATGTCAAAAATAAGAGCCTATTTTGGCGACGTTTGAAACTCGATATGACCTTTTTTCGGGAAGAACCATATATAAGCTCCTATTTTGAGTTTCAAATAGCTCCTAAAGCAGGACCTACCCTGCTAGCAATCCAGGTGCATGAAAGAGAAAAAAAAAAGCAAAAAAAAAAAAGCAAAAAAGAGAAAAAGCGAAAAGGAAAAAAAGCATAAAAAAATAACATAATAAAGCAAATCAACAAACAATCAGTAAACAGGACCAAATATTGTCAGTAAAAATAAGTATTAATAGTAAACATATAGGTTTTTGTGTAGTAAAGAGGACCAAATATTGTCGGTAAAAATAGGTAAATATAGGTAAATATTAAATATATAGCTTTTGTGTGCACCGCAGGTCCTATTTACTAGTATTACTAGTGTTTACTATGCTCCCCCCGTGATACTGGTAGTGACTATTAAAAGTGACTTAATACAGAGGACCTATAGTAAATAGGACCAAATATTGTTGGTAAAAATAGGTAAAAATAGGTAAATATTAAATATATAGGTTTTTGTGGGTACCGCAGGTCCTATTTACTAGTATTACTAGTATTACTAGTTTACTAGTATTACTAGTATTACTAGTATTACTAGTATTACTAGTATTACTAGTATTTACTATGGTGTATACCGTAATAGCGACCGATGCGACGTGGTGACTGCGGATCCGGCGAGCGACGTCACTCCTCATCGTTTGATTGCGCCGGTGCCGTAGACAATTGTTGTTGTTGTTGTTGTTGTCTTCACATTAAACCCGTTCTTTCTACTCAACCACATCGGTACACCCAGTGCCTGTCCTGATTCCCAATCCTAGAGAGATACAAATTCTGTGGTCACAGACTGTGAAACAGAGAAAAACCAAAACAAAATAAACGCAAATTAATATATGTATATATACTATATACCAGATATATATATTTTAAAAATTAAAAAAAAAACAACAGCTGTGAGCTCGAAGATTTCGTCGAAGCTCATCTTTGCTAGCTGAGTGTAATACTTCGATCGCGCGTACTTACATATATATTATATATATCACTCTGATCCGCAATATAAGGATCGTTTGTATACTAACATACGTATGATCAAAATGTTGCTTATATCTCGGGTCATATGGTAGTGCATGTTATAACGTGTGTGTGTTGTCTTCACATTAGACCGTTCGTTTTTTCTACCAACCGGTCAACACGGCGGTGGTCTAAACAGGTAACCGCGAAGCCTGTCAGTTTTTTCTTTTTGTTTCATCCCATTTATTATCTTCGCCCTTCCTTTCTCTCTCCTTCCTACAGTAGACGTAACTCAGATCTGGAGTCACAAAGTAGGATCCTCTCCCTCCTCCCCCACTACGGCTATTGCCTTGCATTTTTATCGCGAGAAGATTTCAGCACTTTCTCCCCTCCTCAACTCTCGTCGAATTGTGCTTACCAACGCTATAATTTGCGCTCTCGACAGTTGGCGTCATTGGACAATAAAAATCTCCATACATATGGAGACTCGAACCCTCGACCTCCAACTTAGCAGGCTTCGTGGTTACCTGTTAGACCACCGGGGCGACTGGCTAGGTTGGAGGTCGAGGGTTCGAGTCTCCGCATGGAGACTCGTATTATTCTCAAAGTGACACCAACTACAGCTGTCGAGAGCGCATATTATAGAGTGGGTAAGCACAATTCGACGAGAGTTGACGAGGGGAGAAAGTGCTGAAATCTTGCTCGCGACTA
The DNA here is from genome assembly GCA_008828725.1 of Saccharina japonica. Classification (NCBI taxonomy): domain Eukaryota; class Phaeophyceae; order Laminariales; family Laminariaceae; genus Saccharina; species Saccharina japonica. Next base: position 48,300 of record MEHQ01002349.1, on the reverse strand, counting down.
AAAATGCAAGGCAAGAACTCGAGTAGTGGGGGAGGAGGGAGAGAGACCTACTTTGTGACCCACGATCTGAGTTACGTTACTGTAGGAAGGAAGAGAAAGGAAGGGCGAAGATAATAAATGGGATGGGAAAATAAATAAAATGATCAGTACACCCAGTGACCGTGCTGATTCCTTATCCTGTCACAGGAGAGATACATCATCATTATTTGGTCACAAGGCTGAGACAGAAAAACACCTATGTATACTGGTGTATATAATATATATATACTATATAAATATCTATAAAGTTGTTTGGCCTGGTCTGTGTTACTTCCCCGGTGGCTGCTTCTTTGTTTTTTTGTGATTTAGCCTTCAAGAAGAGCTTTTTAATGTCCTTCATTATTGCCCGGTGTTTACGTACGAGTATTCCACAGCTGGTACGAGAAACAAACGTATAGCGATGACTTAAATTTGAGAACAACAAAAATCTACATATCATGCATACCTGGTATAACATACAGCAATTCCAATTATCCTATTAATAGCATGAGCTTCAACGTTCATAAAAGAGCACTCACTCCCAAATCGTCCTCCTGGTCGCAGGGGTGCTGATGATGTTCATCCTTTATCCTTTGTCATTCCTGTTATGTATCACTAATCAGTCTGGCTGGGAATGGGAATGGGATTACAATCCACGTTGGGGATTTTAGGTCAACATCAAACGGACATCCGTGACATCGTAGTATCGACTATTAATACTATTAATAGAGTGGTTCGTTCCACAACGGTACTACTATTGCATATACGTACACTGCAGTACTACAATGTACTCTTGCTACTACCAACTACTACTATAAATACAGCATTTATTAATAGGCAACATTTTTGTACCCGTTGTTTCTTCGTCATTTTTTGCGATGATTGACAAAAAAAATAAACTGCACATTTCCGGATGGCACAACAAACAAAATGATATATATACTACTCGTACGTATTAATAATAATATAATTTGAGTATCATATATAATATATAGGGTCATACGTAGGGTTATATCATATCATGCTTGAGGATCATTTCATATATATATATAGATACGGTAGGGTCATAGGGTTTTATGGATGTCGACGGGTAGAAATGAATGTTTAATGTGAAGAACACACACACGTATAACATGATCCATACGGCGCAATTCACCCACACGTATGCCGGTCACCCCGATAGTCTATAAATAGTGGTCAGCTTCATTTTTGTCTTTTTCCTTCCCATTTATTTTCTTCGCCCTCCCTTTCTCTGTCCTCTCTATTAATGGTCGTAACTCAAATCCGGGGTCACAAAGTGGGCTCCTCTCCCTCCTCCCCCACTGCGGCGGTTCATGCCTTGAATTTTGATCGCGAGAAGACTTCAGCCTTTTCTCCCCTTGTCGTCTCGCATCGAATTGTGCCTACCCACGCTACTATTAATTGGCGCTCTCAGCAGTTAATTCCGTTTTTTTATTTATTTTTGCAAATAAAGTATACCAGGTACAATATATCCATAATGGTCATACCTGGTATAGAGGGGTGGACAAAGGGTGATAGTGGATCTTTAAAATTGGGGTATTTGTCTTGGTAGTAGTAATGTTGACCCTCAGATCGAACCCTAACCCTAACCCTAACCCTAACCCTAACCCGAACCCTATGCCAGTGGTCAGTGCTTGCTTAGCCAATCAGAGTGCGTAAACAGCTGCCATAGGAATCCATAACCAACACGTGACTGCTATATACGTACGGATAAAATATGACGTATACACGAGTATTCGTGTATAGCTCGGCGAGACTCCCCTCGGGGCAATGCCAGGCCAGACTCAACAACATAGGGGTACGTACAGTATTGACGATCCTCTTAAACACAAAGATGTCGGGAGACATGTCAAGCAAGGCAAAACGTGCGCTGTCAAGCTGTCAAGGGTGTAGGGCCGAAGTGTTCCACACTTGAACCTAGTAGTTTGGTGTCAGTCACGGCATGTCAAGGCCAACCTGCTGTCTGTCAAGGGTTGAAAGTCCTGTCTCCCGACATCTTTGCCTTTTTTTTTTTTTTTTTTTTTTTGTCCATCCCATTCATTATCTTCGCACTTCTGTCTTTCTCCCTCCCTAGTCGTAACTCAGATCCGGGGTCACAAAGTAGGCTCCTCTCCCTCCTCCCCCACTACGGTTCTTGCCTTCGTTTTTATCGCGAGAAGATTTCAGCACTTTCTTCCCTCGTCAACTTTCGTCGAATTTTGCTTACCCACGCTATAATATGCGCTCTCAACAGTCGGTGTCATTTGAGAATAAAAACCTCCATGGGGAGAATCGAACCCTCGACATCCGGCCCTACAGGCTTCGTGGCTACCAGTTAGACCACCGGGGCGAATAAGTGTTGCCACCAGAACGAGCATACTGTACGATGTACTGCAGTCCCCTCCACTAAACATACATATACTATATATAGGGAGACACGTGGTTTTTGGGGTCAGTTGTGGGGTCTGATGTCTGATTACTATGGCCGCCGGCAATAATATTCTAGCTTTATGTCGTACACAATGTCGGCCCCCTCTCATAATAAAAAAAACTTTAGGAAATCTAGCCCACAATAACAGTAGAATCTAAAACAAAAACATAAAAGAAAGTTTGTACGAGGTATTCTATATAGGCGCGTGTTGTCTACTATAATAATAGTAGGAAATTGTAAGAAATCGTCGATTTCTCGCTCCGACAGAACAAGGATGTGGTCATACGACTATTGTACGGCCATGCATGAATATGAAGTACGCCCCCCACCCCTTCGCACGAGGTGGGGGTAAACAGAGTCCTTGTGGAGACGTTGAACAATTTATATACGTAGCACACCTCAAGACGTCCCGAAATTGAGAGGGTCGTAGTCGAAATCTTGTTGCGGGGTTTGCTATGATAATATGTATATGCATTGTTATACCATTTGCCAGCTGACAATTACTATACAGCGCCTATCTACGCCTTTTAGTAGAGACATCTATGTATCATGGCGTGGGTAAGCACAGTTCGACGAGAGTCGACGAGGAAAGAAGGTGCTGAAATCTTCTCGCGACAAAAAATGCAAGGCACGTACCGTAGTGGGGAGGGAGGAGAATAGCCTACTTATTAATAGTCACCCTGCCGGATCTGAGATACGCCTAAGAAAGCGTGCTACGGTAGAGGTAGCACTTTTTGGCCGAAATATCTTCTGAATGATCTATCAACCCTTTTAGGACTGCAGTCCCGTTTTGGGGACAATCCACTCTAATTCGAAGTAATTTGTCCCCAAAACGGGACTCCAGTCCTATAGGGCCTTAACCCAAAATCGCCTGAATTCAGTCATTTTTCGTTTTCTCGTTAGACCACATGAATGTATGTGGTGTTTGTTAATCTGGTATTATATGTCCCAAGCACTTTTATTCTCCAAAATCGTTTCGCCATATTTTTCGTTTTCTCGCTATCTTGTAGGCCACATGTATGTGGGGTTTGTTTATCTTGGTACGTATGATATATTTTTTAACCCCTACCTACTAATTGCCATTAAAGATACCTTATAGGTACAAATAAATAATGCACTCTATTAAAAACCCAAATCACTAATAATTAAATAAAATCCATCCAGGTGCTTTTAAGTTTTACCCCATAACCTGTCCTCACACACCTCTTCTGCAAAATATAATACTGCTATTATAATAAAATCGCCTGATTAACCACTATTTACTTGTTACAAACAAATTCCCCCCAAAAACACCCTGAAAATTCATACTAGATTTTAACATACCTCCTGTCAACATGGTTGATTGGTTCATACCCTTGTATGTATGTGTCTTCCCCCCCCCCCCCCTTTAACAGTTATAACGGATAAAACGTTGTTGTTGTTGTTGTTCTTACTAATCGCCTCTAAATATACCTTATAGGTACAAATAAATAATGCACACTACAAAAACCCAAATCACTAATTAATTAAAAACTTAATCCAGGTGCTTTTAAGTTTTACTCCATAACCTGTCCTCACACACCTCTTCTTATATACCATACATGGCTACAAATAGTAGAACCGCTCTATCACGTAAACTCGTCGGAACACTATAGTATACCTGGTACGTTTATTTCAGACTGTTTAATTTTTTAATTTTAATTTTATTTAAATTATTTCTTCCCCCACAAATAGACATACACTTCCTGAATTCTACAGCCAGCCTCAGATTGTGTCCCCCTCATACGGGATGTACATCCTACATGAGGACATATAACATCCGTAAGTACGCGCGATCGAAGTATTACACTCAGCTAGCAAAGATGAGCTTCGACGAAATCTTCGAGCTCACAGCTGTTGTTTTTTTTTAATTTTTTAATATATACGAGTACTTCTTTCTTCTTCACGAGCTTTCACGAGATGTTTTTACGTTCCTCGTGCTGGCCCGGTGACTACCTGGCTGCTCCTTTTTTTATTTAGCTTTCAAGACATGTTTCAAGATGTGTTTTATGTTCTATATATGCATTTCTCGTTCTTGACGTGGTAGCTACGTACGTGTATACGAGTAGTATATACGTATACGTATATCACGGGGGACCATCATAGTAAATAGTACCAAATTTTGTTAGTAAAAATAGGTAAAAATAGGTAAATATATATTATATATATATATATGTGTGTGTATATATATTGTGTGTTGCCGTAGGTCCTATTTACTAGTATTTACTATGGTCCCCCGTAATAGTATATATTTATTAATATATACATATCGAACGCGGTAGGGTTTCCTAAAGGTATTTTGCGATCTATGCGCAAAAATACGCCTCAAAACTAAGTAAAAAGCCTTGTAATTTATTTTCGGCTTACGGCGAATAGCAAAAAAAGGTGCCTAATTTTTGTTTTCGACTATGGCGAATAGGACAAGGGGCCTAAAAGATGTTCAATTACAACTAATTATCAAGAAAAAAATGTTGCGCGCCAAAAAACGCGTGTTGCGCTGCGCGCAACCAGCCTCGCGGCAACTGTTGCGCAAAACGGTTATTTTGGCCAAATGTTGCGCCAGCGCAACAGCGCAACAGCTAATTAATGCCCTGGTGCACACGTGCACACGCCTAAGTGGGGGGAGCAAGGGTCGATAAAAAAAGCGTGGGATGACCTGTAGAATTTTCCAATTTTTCGATTTATTTTTCTGACGGGCGTGTCTCCAAACAGTTTCTGGCTCCTTTCTGACTTGTCTCCGAAGCGTTTCCGTTTCCTCCCCCAAAGGAGAATGTGTGTACGACGTACGTACTTGAGTCGTTCGCCCGAGGTGCCGCCCAAGCTAACGACAAACAAATTCCAATTACGTGGTACATACATATATATAGTACATACACACATGTATGATATCATATACCGGTATATGAATACGAAATTTCGTTTCCGTTTTGTTTTGTTCTACGTACGCATGGCTGTTTCGCGCGGTCGACCCTCCAAAATAAAATAAATTAATTAAAATTAAAAGAACACCAGACCAGCACTTGAACCTCTTTTGAGATAGCGCTCCCATTTCGACGAGAAATTACTTGGAATTAGAATAGATTTTTTCCCCATTCCATTTATTTTTTTCGCCGTTATTTTTTCCTCCCTCTATCCTTGAAGTAGAAGCTCAGATCCGGGGTGACGTTTTCATAGTATCATACAGCAGTACAGGACACCTAATGAGAAACGGGAAAAATCTGGTCCAGGCTGAATTTCTTATTCGAGATAGTAGGGTGATTTCTACACTACTTTCAAGATAACGACTCCCGAATTTCTTGTTTTCCTTCATAAATAGCAGCCTGGCTTTCTTACCAGCCTGGCTTTCTTACCAGCCTGTCTCTCGTTATATACGTCCTGTACTGTATGTAGGCTCTTATCCCCCGCGCCCCACTACTCGTGCGGTTCGTGCCTCGCATTTTTATCGCGCGGGAAGACTGCAGCAGCAGTGCAGCCCTTTCTTTCCGTCGTTAACTCGCGTGGAATTGCGCCTACCCACGCTATGAAGGCGCTCACAGCAGTTAGTTGCATAGATGTCGGGAGACAGGACTTTCAACCCTTGACAGACAGCAGATTTGCCTTGACATGCCGTGACTGACACCAAACTACTAGGTTTTAGTGTGGAACACTTCGGCCCTATACGCATGTTTTGCCTTGCTTGACATGTCTCCTGACATCTTTGGTTAGTTGTTGCTGTATTTTTTTTTTGCAAAATTAAATAGACAACAGCAGTAGTCAAAAACTCACCACATGGTGGGATTCGAACTCACGAAATCAACTATTCTAGCAGCATTTTAAGCTAAATTTTTTTTTTTTTACTATGGTGTATACCGTAATAGCGACCGATGCGACGTGGTGACTGCGGATCCGGCGAGCGACGTCACTCCTCATCGTTTGATTGCGCCGGTGCCGTAGACAATATATGTATATATATATTATATACCAGATATATATATTTTAAAAATTCAAAAAAAAAACAACAGCTGTGAGCTCGAAGATTTCGTCGAAGCTCATCTTTGCTAGCTGAGTGTAATACTTCGATCGCGCGTACTTACATATATATTATATATATCACTCTGATCCGCAATATAAGGATCGTTTGTATACTAACATACGTATGATCAAAATGTTGCTTATATCTCGGGTCATATGGTAGTGCATGTTATAACGTGTGTGTGTTGTCTTCACATTAGACCGTTCGTTTTTTCTACCAACCGGTCAACACGGCGGTGGTCTAAACAGGTAACCGCGAAGCCTGTCAGTTTTTTCTTTTTGTTTCATCCCATTTATTATCTTCGCACTACGGCTATTGCCTTGCATTTTTATCGCGAGAAGATTTCAGCACTTTCTCCCCTCCTCAACTCTCGTCGAATTGTGCTTACCAACGCTATAATTTGCGCTCTCGACAGTTGGCGTCATTGGACAATAAAAATCTCCATACATATGGAGACTCGAACCCTCGACCTCCAACTTAGCAGGCTTCGTGGTTACCTGTTAGACCACCGGGGCGACTGGCTAGGTTGGAGGTCGAGGGTTCGAGTCTCCGCATGGAGACTCGTATTATTCTCAAAGTGACACCAACTACAGCTGTCGAGAGCGCATATTATAGAGTGGGTAAGCACAATTCGACGAGAGTTGACGAGGGGAGAAAGTGCTGAAATCTTCTCGCACTAAAAATGCAAGGCAAGAACTGTACGAGTAGTGGGGGAGGAGGGAGAAGAGACACTACTTTGTGACCCCGGATCTGAGTTACGACTAGGAAGGATAGAGAAAGGAAGGGCGAAGATAATAAATGGGATGGGAAAAAATAAATAAAATGATCAGTACACCCAGTGACCGTGCTGATTCCTTATCCTGTCACAGGAGAGATACATCATCATTATTTGGTCACAAAGCTGAGACAGAAAAACACCTATGTATACTGGTGTATATAATATATATATACTATATAAATATCTATAAAGTTGTTTGGGCTGGTCTGTGTTACTTCCCCGGTGGCTGCTTCTTTGTTTTTTTGTGATTTAGCCTTCAAGAAGAGCTTTTTAATGTCCTTCATTATTGCCCGGTGTTTACGTACGAGTATTCCACAGCTGGTACGAGAAACAAACGTATAGCGATGACTTAAATTTGAGAACAACAAAAATCTACATATCATGCATACCTGGTATAACATACAGCAATTCCAATTATCCTATTAATAGCATGAGCTTCAACGTTCATAAAAGAGCACTCACTCCCAAATCGTCCTCCTGGTCGCAGGGGTGCTGATGATGTTCATCCTTTATCCTTTGTCATTCCTGTTATGTATCACTAATCAGTCTGGCTGGGAATGGGAATGGGATTACAATCCACGTTGGGGATTTTAGGTCAACATCAAACGGACATCCGTGACATCGTAGTATCGACTATTAATACTATTAATAGAGTGGTTCGTTCCACAACGGTACTACTATTGCATATACGTACACTGCAGTACTACAATGTACTCTTGCTACTACCAACTACTACTATAAATACAGCATTTATTAATAGGCAACATTTTTGTACCCGTTGTTTCTTCGTCATTTTTTGCGATGATTGACAAAAAAAATAAACTGCACATTTCCGGATTGCACAACAAACAAAATGATATATATACTACTCGTACGTATTAATAATAATATAATTTGAGTATCATATATAATATATAGGGTCATACGTAGGGTTATATCATATCATGCTTGAGGATCATTTCATATATATATATAGATACGGTAGGGTCATAGGGTTTTATGGATGTCGACGGGTAGAAAGGAAGGTTTAATGTGAAGAACACACACACACACACACATAGCGTTATATCTTATGCAGGTGCACCGGTCACCCCGATAGTCTATAAATAGTGGTCAGCTTCATTTTTGTCTTTTTCCTTCCCATTTATTTTCTTCGCCCTCCCTTTCTCTGTCCTCTCTATTAATGGTCGTAACTCAAATCCGGGGTCACAAAGTGGGCTCCTCTCCCTCCTCCCCCACTGCGGCGGTTCATGCCTTGAATTTTGATCGCGAGAAGACTTCAGCCTTTTCTCCCCTTGTCGTCTCGCATCGAATTGTGCCTACCCACGCTACTATTAATTGGCGCTCTCAGCAGTTGATTCCGTTTTTTTATTTATTTTTGCAAATAAAGGTTATACCAGTACAATATATCCATAATGGTCGTATACCTGGTTTATGGGAGGGGTGGACAAAGGGTGATAGTGGATCTTTAAAATTGGGGTATTTGTCTTGGTAGTAGTAATGTTGACCCTCAGATCGAACCCTAACCCTAACCCTAACCCTAACCCTAACCCGAACCCTATGCCAGTGGTCAGTGCTTGCTTAGCCAATCAGAGTGCGTAAACAGCTGCCATAGGAATCCATAACCAACACGTGACTGCTATATACGTACGGATAAAATATGACGTATACACGAGTATTCGTGTATAGCTCGGCGAGACTCCCCTCGGGGCAATGCCAGGCCAGACTCAACAACATAGGGGTACGTACAGTATTGACGATCCTCTTAAACACAAAGATGTCGGGAGACATGTCAAGCAAGGCAAAACGTGCGCTGTCAAGCTGTCAAGGGTGTAGGGCCGAAGTGTTCCACACTTGAACCTAGTAGTTTGGTGTCAGTCACGGCATGTCAAGGCAAACCTGCTGTCTGTCAAGGGTTGAAAGTCCTGTCTCCCGACATCTTTGCCTTTTTTTTTTTTTTTTTTTTTTTGTCCATCCCATTCATTATCTTCGCTCTTCCGTCTTTCTCCCTCCCTAGTCGTAACTCAGATCCGGGGTCACAAAGTAGGCCCCTCTCCCTCCTCCCCCACTACGGTTCTTGCCTTCGTTTTTATCGCGAGAAGATTTCAGCACTTTCTTCCCTCGTCGACTTTCGTCGAATTTTGCTTACCCACGCTATAATATGCGCTCTCGACAGTCGGTGTCATTTGAGAATAAAAACCTCCATGGGGAGAATCGAACCCTCGACATCCGGTCCTACAGGCTTCGTGGCTACCAGTTAGGCGTCCGGTCCTACAGGCTTCGTGGCTACCAGTTAGACCACCGGGGCGACCGTGGAGTGTGTAAACATAACATACATATATATATATAGGGAGACACGTGGTTTTTGGGGTCAGTTGTGGGGTCTGATGTCTGATTACTATGGCCGCCGGCAATAATATTCTAGCTTTATGTCGTACACAATGTCGGCCCCCTCTCATAATAAAAAAAACTTTAGGAAATCTAGCCCACAATAACAGTAGAATCTAAAACAAAAACATGAAAGAAAGTTTGTACGAGGTATTCTATATAGGCGCTTGTTGTCTACTATAATAATAGTAGGAAATTGTAAGAAATCGTCGATTTCTCGCTCCGACAGAACAAGGATGTGGTCATACGACTATTGTACGGCCATGCATGAATATGAAGTACGCCCCCCACCCCTTCGCACGAGGTGGGGGTAAACAGAGTCCTTGTGGACGACGTTGAACAATTTATATACGTAGCACACCTCAAGACGTCCCGAAATTGAGAGGGTCGTAGTCGAAATCTTGTTGCGGGGTTTGCTATGATAATATGTATATGCATTGTTATACCATTTGCCAGCTGACAATTACTATACAGCGCCTATCTACGCCTTTTAGTAGAGACATCTATGTATCATGGCGTGGGTAAGCACAGTTCGACGAGAGTCGACGAGGAAAGAAGGTGCTGAAATCTTCTCGCGACAAAAAATGCAAGGCACGTACCGTAGTGGGGAGGGAGGAGAATAGCCTACTTATTAATAGTCACCCTGCCGGATCTGAGATACGCCTAAGAAAGCGTGCTACGGTAGAGGTAGCACTTTTTGGCCGAAATATCTTCTGAATGATCTATCAACCCTTTTAGGACTGCAGTCCCGTTTTGGGGACAATCCACTCTAATTCGAAGTAATTTGTCCCCAAAACGGGACTCCAGTCCTATAGGGCCTTAACCCAAAATCGCCTGAATTCAGTCATTTTTCGTTTTCTCGTTAGACCACATGAATGTATGTGGTGTTTGTTAATCTGGTATTATATGTCCCAAGCACTTTTATTCTCCAAAATCGTTTCGCCATATTTTTCGTTTTCTCGCTATCTTGTAGGCCACATGTATGTGGGGTTTGTTTATCTTGGTACGTATGATATATTTTTTAACCCCTACCTACTAATTGCCATTAAAGATACCTTATAGGTACAAATAAATAATGCACACTATAAAAACCCAAATCACTAATTAATTAAAAATTCATCCAGGTGCTTTTAAGTTTTACTCCATAACCTGTCCTCACACACCTCTTCTTATATACCATACATGGCTACAAATAGTAGAACCACTCTATCACGTAAACTCGTCGGAACACTATAGTATACCTGGTACGTTTATTTCAGACTGTTTAATTTTAATTTTAATTTAATTTTAATTATTTCTTCCCCCACAAATAGACACACACTTCCTGAATTCTACAGCCTCAGATTGTGTCCCCCTCATACGGGATGTACATCCTACATGAGGACATATAAAATCCGTAAGTACGCGCGATCGAAGTATTACACTCAGCTAGCAAAGATGAGCTCCGACGAAATCCTCGAGCTCACAGCTGTTGTTTTTTTTAATTTTTTTATATATATATATACGTAGCACTTTCTGGTTTCCTCCAAAATCATTTTTTGGGTGAGAGGTATAATAGATAATAGAGCTTCTCGAGTGACTCCCCTCAGGCAAAAAAAACATGGTGCACCTCTATCGTAGCATGCATGCGTCTATCAATAAGACGGAGAGGGAAAAGAAGCGCCAAGAAAATAGAGGGACCACTATTAATACTACTATATATATAATTATCACGGAGGACCATTCATAGTAAATAGGACCAACTATTGCTAGTAAAAATAGGTAAATATATATATATATATATATATATTGTGATATATATATTGTGTGTGCCGTAGGTCCTATTTACTAGTATTTACTATGGTCCCCCGTAATAGTATATATTTATTAATATATACATATCGAACGCGGTAGGGTTTCCTAAAGGTATTTTGCGATCTATGCGCAAAAATACGCCTCAAAACTAAGTAAAAAGCCTTGTAATTTATTTTCGGCTTACGGCGAATAGCAAAAAAAGGTGCCTAATTTTTGTTTTCGACTATGGCGAATAGGACAAGGGGCCTAAAAGATGTTCAATTACAACAAATTATCAAGAAAAAAATGTTGCGCGCCAAAAAACGCGTGTTGCGCTGCGCGCAACCAGCCTCGCGGCAACTGTTGCGCAAAACGGTTATTTTGGCCAAATGTTGCGCCAGCGCAACAGCGCAACAGCTAATTAATGCCCTGGTGCACACGTGCACACGCCTAAGTGGGGGGAGCAAGGGTCGATAAAAAAAGCGTGGGATGACCTGTAGAATTTTCCAATTTTTCGATTTATTTTTCTGACGGGCGTGTCTCCAAACAGTTTCTGGCTCCTTTCTGACTTGTCTCCGAAGCGTTTCCGTTTCCTCCCCCAAAGGAGAATGTGTGTACGACGTACGTACTTGAGTCGTTCGCCCGAGGTGCCGCCCAAGCTAACGACAAACAAATTCCAATTACGTGGTACATACATATATATAGTACATACACACATGTATGATATCATATACCGGTATATGAATACGAAATTTCGTTTCCGTTTTGTTTTGTTCTACGTACGCATGGCTGTTTCGCGCGGTCGACCCTCCAAAATAAAATAAATTAATTAAAATTAAAAGAACACCAGACCAGCACTTGAACCTCTTTTGAGATAGCGCTCCCATTTCGACGAGAAATTACTTGGAATTAGAATAGATTTTTTCCCCATTCCATTTATTTTTTTCGCCGTTATTTTTTCCTCCCTCTATCCTTGAAGTAGAAGCTCAGATCCGGGGTGACGTTTTCATAGTATCATACAGCAGTACAGGACACCTAATGAGAAACGGGAAAAATCTGGTCCAGGCTGAATTTCTTATTCGAGATAGTAGGGTGATTTCTACACTACTTTCAAGATAACGACTCCCGAATTTCTTGTTTTCCTTCATAAATAGCAGCCTGGCTTTCTTACCAGCCTGGCTTTCTTACCAGCCTGTCTCTCGTTATATACGTCCTGTACTGTATGTAGGCTCTTATCCCCCGCGCCCCACTACTCGTGCGGTTCGTGCCTCGCATTTTTATCGCGCGGGAAGACTGCAGCAGCAGTGCAGCCCTTTCTTTCCGTCGTTAACTCGCGTGGAATTGCGCCTACCCACGCTATGAAGGCGCTCACAGCAGTTAGTTGCATAGATGTCGGGAGACAGGACTTTCAACCCTTGACAGACAGCAGATTTGCCTTGACATGCCGTGACTGACACCAAACTACTAGGTTTTAGTGTGGAACACTTCGGCCCTAAGACCGGGCACGCTGTTACGGGGGACCA
>MEHQ01002349.1:4501-26207 GCA_008828725.1 Saccharina japonica | reverse complement strand
AAAAAAAGGGCAAAAAAAAAAAAGGGGAGGAAAAAAAAAAAAAAAAAAAAAAAGGGAAAAGAGGAAATAAATATTGGAAAAAATTGGAAATATTGGGAATTCTTCAGAAGAGGGAAAAATGTTCGGAAGGCTTGGCGTTCCAATAAATGGGGGAAAAAAAATGGAAATCTAGAAAATTGCGCGAAAAACAAAATGGAATTTTTGGAAAATTATGGCTCCGATAAGAATGACGCTTATGTATTATGTATACGTAGTGGGGAGGGGGGAGAAGAGCCTACTTAGTGACCCCGGATCCGAGTTACGACTAAAGAGGGAGAGAGAAAAGAAGGGCCAAGATAATAAATGGGATGGACAAAAAAAAAAAAAAAAAAAATGAGTATGTAGTAACTTTCAAGTCGCCGACGACCGTAAAGAGCTACCTGGTAAATAAAGAACGTTCAGTTTGCTCAGTAGGGGTACGATCGTTTTTGAGCGCTCGTTTTCTCAAAGTAAAAAAGTCGAACATTTTTTTTTTCGGAAGGCTCTCAAGTATCAACCAGATATTTTCCCAACACACCTTCGTATTAATAGAATACCTTGTTCGGTACAGCAGAGTATCGACAACCTTTCTGGCGTGGGAAAATCGAGAGCTGAAAAACGATCGCACCAATGCGTGTGTTTTGTTCACATTAAACATTAAACATTAAACCGTCCTTTCTACATATAATATATACCCGTCGACACCCAGCACACCCAGTGTCCGTGCCGATTCTTCATCCTAGAGAGATAAAAAATGATGCGGCCACAAAACTACGTAAATACGACACATCAGAGATATGTTGTAAAATGCAGTACAGTAAGCAGAAAATACAATACAATGCAATGCCATGTACGACAGGCACGACATACTCTTCATGCTATAATAGCGGTCCAGATGCGCTGGAAGAGAGAAAAAAAAAACGAAAGAAAAGAAAAGAAAAGAAAAACAAACAAACAAAACAAAACAAAACAAAGCAAAAAGTCGTGCCCCCCCGGAGGAGATCTGGCAGACAAAAGAAAAACAAAAGAAAAACAAAACAAAACAAAAATACAAAATACAAAATACAAAATACAAAATACCTGGTACAAAATACAGAGGAAGGCTACGTAAGAACGCAAGGAAACGACAGGCAGCCGAAGCACAACAACAAAAGCACCCTCCGGGCAGCCGCAGTATCAATAATCAATAATAGGTCGCAGTTTGTGGTACTCTACCTGCTGTGCGCACTCAACGCTATTTCCTATTCACGGGTAAATTCTACAGCAGTAATAATAGTTGGCTACTCTCACCTGCCTGTGGTAAATATAGGTACTGAACTACTACTACTACTGCTGCACGAGTATGTAGAAGGAGTATTATTTCGGAGGACCGTAGTACATCGGACCTACCTGGTACCTGGTACCTGGTATATGATAAACGGCCCACACAAAAACCTACAGGTAGTACGTACTCGTACAATGAGTATGTAAGAAAATAAGGAAACGACAGGCAGCCGAAGCACAACAACAAAATTTCGAAGCACGCTCCAGGCAGCCTCAGTACTATTACTCTATTACTAGTACTATTACTCTATTACTAGTACTATTACTCTATTACTAGTACTATTACTCTATTACTAGTACTATTACTCTATTACTAGTACTATTACTCTATTACTAGTACTATTACTCTATTACTAGTACTATTACTCTATTACTAGTACTATTACTCTATTACTAGTACTATTACTCTATTACTAGTACTATTACTCTATTACTAGTACTATTACTCTATTACTAGTACTATTACTCTATTACTAGTACTATTACTCTATTACTAGTACTATTACTCTATTACTAGTACTATTACTCTATTACTAGTACTATTACTCTATTACTAGTACTATTACTCTATTACTAGTACTATTACTCTATTACTAGTACTATTACTCTATTACTAGTACTATTACTCTATTACTAGTACTATTACTCTATTACTAGTACTATTACTCTATTACTAGTACTATTACTCTATTACTAGTACTATTACTCTATTACTAGTACTATTACTCTATTACTAGTACTATTACTCTATTACTAGTACTATTACTCTATTACTAGTACTATTACTCTATTACTAGTACTATTACTCTATTACTAGTACTATTACTCTATTACTAGTACTATTACTCTATTACTAGTACTATTACTCTATTACTAGTACTATTACTCTATTACTAGTACTATTACTCTATTACTAGTACTATTACTCTATTACTAGTACTATTACTCTATTACTAGTACTATTACTCTATTACTAGTACTATTACTCTATTACTAGTACTATTACTCTATTACTAGTACTATTACTCTATTACTAGTACTATTACTCTATTACTAGTACTATTACTCTATTACTAGTACTATTACTCTATTACTAGTACTATTACTCTATTACTAGTACTATTACTCTATTACTAGTACTATTACTCTATTACTAGTACTATTACTCTATTACTAGTACTATTACTCTATTACTAGTACTATTACTCTATTACTAGTACTATTACTCTATTACTAGTACTATTACTCTATTACTAGTACTATTACTCTATTACTAGTACTATTACTCTATTACTAGTACTATTACTCTATTACTAGTACTATTACTCTATTACTAGTACTATTACTCTATTACTAGTACTATTACTCTATTACTAGTACTATTACTCTATTACTAGTACTATTACTCTATTACTAGTACTATTACTCTATTACTAGTACTATTACTCTATTACTAGTACTATTACTCTATTACTAGTACTATTACTCTATTACTAGTACTATTACTCTATTACTAGTACTATTACTCTATTACTAGTACTATTACTCTATTACTAGTACTATTACTCTATTACTAGTACTATTACTCTATTACTAGTACTATTACTCTATTACTAGTACTATTACTCTATTACTAGTACTATTACTAGTACTATTACTCTATTACTAGTACTATTACTCTATTACTAGAGATTGATCGAAGTTTAGCCGGGCGAACCGGTGGTCTAGCAGGTAACCCCGAAGCCTGTTAGGTTGGAGGTTGAGGGTTCGAGTCTCCGTATTGTTGTTGTTGTTATCGTCACATTAAACTCGTTTCAGTTGCTAATCCCTATAGTCTGATCTAGCAAGATCACGGCCCGTGGTCACAAAAGTGCTAAAGCCATCAGAGAATCCTAAAGAACACGTACACTTAGCAGGGGAAGGATACACAAGTCCGAAGAGGTACACCTAAAATCCCTACAGCATGTTATGCGTGTCCAAAACTGAACTACACGCCCGCAATCTCCATTCGACTACAGCAGCATCGTCCCCCCCCCCCCCCCCCACTCTTTACCAATGAATTTGCCGACTACAGCGTAACTACTGTCTGAAGTGCTGTCTGTACAAAAACACACGGTAGGCGTGGGAACAAGATGGAGCACGCAGCTGCTGTCTGAAGTGCTGCCGGAATGACAGTCCGCGGGCACACAGTGAAAAAGAACAGCCAACCAAAGCCATCACGTCAATTGACAATTGCCCGAATCTATCCTGAACGTCTGTGTTAGGCACAGCATTATAAACATCGACACTGATTAGGAATCGTTCCACATTGAAGGGGTCTTCCACGATCAGGCACACAATGAAGGCACCCGGGGTGTCCGCGCCATCTCTGCCGCGTCTCTCTACAAAACCAGTGACGTCATCCACACAGACCCAACAACGAAATTCAGGGGAAAAAACGAAAAAAACAAAAATGATTGTCCGTTCGTCACGGGTCGATGTCGTCCGTGCTCCGGATGGCTGCTCCGCGCTGCTGTGCTGCTGCTGCGGCGTGCTGCTGTGATCCGGCGCGCCGCTCCGGTGCCACTTGGCCAGTCCTAGCACGACCACACTCGACCTGCTCCGTCCGTACTCGCTCTCGTTGTTGTCCTTCCCAGTCGGCTCCTCGCTTTCTACCTCGTTGCACTCAGGGTGCTTGGTCTGGAAAATAAAAATTATCGCGCTGAAGGGATTGACCAGTCCAACAACAGCTCGTCGCCACACGCTCCCTCCTCCTTTGATGGCGAAGCCAGGTTACTGAGACAGTACAGCTCCCTCTAGCAAACACTACCTAGGGCTGTGTACGTAGTGTCCGTCCACCTTTCTGATGGCGTCTGCCTCCGCGCACAAAAGTGAGATGGACATTGCTGTCTACACCGACGGCCAAAAAGGCCCGTGCATCTGGACTTTTGCGCCTGACGCACCAGTGCCGATCCAACTCTACCGCTGCACACGCTTCGCGGCGGGTGCGCAGCAGCAAGAAGGTATCGGTCCGCTTGAGGGTGAGCCTAGCCTTGCTCGCTAGAAAGACCCCCCCCCTCGCTATGGGCCATGCCAAAGCAAAAACTTTGCCGAGGCAGCGAGGGGAAGAAGGGAAGTATGGAGATTTTTATTCTCAAATGACACCAACTGCTGTCGAGAGCGCATACTAAAAAAAAAAAAAAAACAACAGCTGTGAGCTCGAGGATGTCGTCGAAGCTCATCTTTGCTAGCTGAGTGTAATACTTCGATCGCGCGTACTTACGGATTTTATATGTCATCAGGTAGGATGTACATCCCGTATGAGGGGGACACAATTATAGCGTGGGTAAGCACAATTCGGCGAGGGTTGAAGAGGGAAGAAAGTGCTGAAATCTTCTCGCGATAAAAAGGTAATGCGCGTACCGTAGTGGAGAGGGAGGGAGAAGAGCCCACTTAGCTACTTAGTGACCCCGGATCTGAGTTCCGACTGAGTTTCGACTAAAGAGAGAAGGAGAAAGAAAAGAAGGGCGAAGATAATAAATGGGATGGGATAAAAAAGTATATATATATATGATATGTGTGTGTTCCTGGCATTAAACCTTCCTTTCTACCCGTCATCCAGCACACCCAGTGTCCGTGCCGGTTCTTCATCCTAAAAAGGTACCAGTTATGTGGTCACAAAATTACGACACAGATATTAAGCTCAGCGCATTAAGCAGAGCAGACAATGCAATGCCATATACGACAGGCAAGACCTACCCTGCTAGCAATCCAGGTGCATGAAAGAGAAGAAAGAGAAAACACGAAAAAGGAAGAATAAATAAATAAATACCAGGTATAATAAAGCAAATCAGCAATCACCAACAAAATGTTAAAGCACCCCCCAGACAGCCGCAGTATTAATACCAGGTAATAGTTTGTAGTTTGTTGTTTGTTGTATTCTACCTGCTGTGCGAACTCAACGCCATTTACTCTTTACTTTTTACTACTTACGGGTAAATCCTACCGCAGCAATAATAATAGGAGTACTACAACAGTACAGGGCACCTACTATTAATAAGAAACAGGCTAATAAGAAAGGCAGGCTGATATTTAGAGGGAATAAGAAATTCGGGAGTCGTTATATTGAACTTAGTGTAGAAAGCACCCTCTCTCAAATAAGAAATCCAGCCTGGGCCAGATTTCCTGTTTCTTATTATTAATAGATGTCCTGTACTCAGTGATGTGAACCGAAAACCGAAAGTCGTTTTTTTCGGTCGGTTTATTTCGGTTTTTCCAAACCGAAAACCGACTTTTATTTTTCGGTTTTTCGGCTGCCGAAAAAAAACGAAACCGAAAAACCGACTCGGTTTTTTTCGGTCGTTTTTTTTTTTCCTGGCCCGAAAATCAATAACGCCTACATATCTACATGGAAACCCCGTTATGAATCGACATGGACACACAGCACATAGCACACAGCCCGCACCAGCAGCGACAACAACAGCCGCACAGGGCACAGGGTACAGCGGTACAGAAGTGCGTCGCGAGACTGCGAAGGATAACCATCTTCGGTTCAGGCGGCAGTGCTGACTCTGACCTTGAGCCGGAGGCAGAGGCGGGTATACTTACAGCCCCCCCTTCAGCAACCTACGTAGCGTTCTTGATGGTGTTACGACGTAGCTGTACGCTGCAAGATGTATCTATCATCTATCATTACATCATACATGGTATCTAGACTACACATCAGCAGTGCCCTCATATAATACTATCCTACTGTTTTTTATTGTACGTAGCAACAGCTGTTACATGTACCTGTATGTAGCTATTGTCGGCTGCAGATTATAAATATGCATGTCGGCCTGTACCGTGTGTGGCGCAGCAGACGCAGGTACTGCTGCAGGAGGGCTACTTGACACCACACCACGATCTCATCTCGTCACATTATGCCAACACATGCGCGCCGAACCCTTCGAAATGTGGGCCAATTGGCTAGTTTAGTCGGGAAACCGACCGAAAAACCGACCGAAAATGTTCGGTTTCGGTTTCGTTTTTTTTCGGTTTAAAATAAAAAAAACGACCGAAACCGACCGACTTTTCGGTGAGAAACCGAAAAACCGACCGAGTCCATTTTCATTTTCGGTTAACATCACTGCCTGTACTGTACAGCACTACAGCAGTCATCAGTAGTCGTCGTACGACCACCAGTAGTAGTATTAATAGCTGGTTGCGGTGATGTACGGAACCCTGCCCATGGCTGGCTTGTTTGCTTGTTTTCTGTGGCTTGAATTGTTTTGTTTTGTTATGTGATATATACTAGGTACCGGATTCAAGACTGAAGAGGCCAGTTATTAAGAGTAATAGTAACAGGTAATCAGGACCAAATCTGCTTCGTAAAAGTACTGTAATATATAGATTTTAGTGTATATGACGGCTTCTGATAACTAGGTCCCATGTAATATTACGGGGGACCATAGAAAATACCATATAATAGGACCTAAAGTATACACAAAAAACTAAATACTTACTCGTACCTCTTGTTACTATTAATAACAATACTTGGTTGTGGTGTACTGTAGTCACTATAGTCTTCCGTAGTAGGACACGCGCACGTCTTGTGTAGTGTTAATCAATAGTGCGCTTTCAATGGACTCTGCGTTTTGTTGCAACATGGTGTTTAGCCAACAACTTATGAATCGTCGCGGCCCCACGTGGGGCCTGGGGAATTGACCCTTCCTTGCCTTCCTTAAACCCCTTCAGAACTGCCACACCTTTTTTTTACTTGGGTTTAGTTTGGTCTTTGTTTTCCAGTAGTAAAAGAGGGAATATACGTACTGTAGCATATAATATGTAGTACGGCTACGGTAGGGGTATACCAGGTATAGTAAATACTCATATTATAGCATCTATTTTTGTTCTGAGGTTATGATACTCACTTGATTACAGTATAGCATAGATAGGAGCTCTATGTTTCCCCCACAACAGATTTTGAGGAATACTGAAAACGCTTTATAACCTCAGCCTATCGCGGGTATTATTGTTCGAAAAAATCATTTTTATAGGTGGATGGTACATACTTTATGACTGGAACAAGCGCTGCAAACGTTGTCAGAGGGTACTCTCGATCCAAAACCGGGGACGCACGAAGAGTATCCCCGGAGGGGGAGAAAGCCTGCTGGAAAGTACACAAGGAGCAAGTCAATGACGGAGTGGCATCCTCGACGGCCTAGAGCAACACGAGAAAGTAGAAAGTAGGTCACGGGTTGGAAAAACAGACCATCCCGCCCACCCATCGTTGTGCGCGAGATGCGTAGACAACGACAACGACATTGGTCTTTGGTTTGGTTGCTTGTTTGTTTGTTTGTTTGTTTGTTTGTACTTGGTAGTGTTTATTTCAACAGAGTAACGACTACTGTCTGCGACGAGGTGCCACGTTGGTTACCATCGAATTAACGCGGGGGTAGTCGTAGCTCTGTACATCGCGAGTGTAAGTGTAAGCGTGCATAGGATAGATAGGGAGATGTCCAGTACGGCATGCGCGCAGCATCATGCTTGCTATGTATATATATATATATTTTATTATTTTTCCCATCCCGTTTATTATCTTCGCACTTCCGTCTTTCTCCTCCCTAGTCGTAACTCAGATCCGGGGTCACAAAGTAGACTCCTCTCCCTCCCCCCCCACTACGGTTCTTGCCTTGCATTTTTATCGCGAGAAGATTTCAGCACTTTCTTCCCTCGTCAACTATCGTCGAATTTTTGCTTACCCACGCTATAATATGCGCTCTCGACAGTTGGTGTCATTTGAGAATAAAACCTCCATGGGGAGAATCGAACCCTCGACATCCGGCCCTACAGGCTTCGTGGCTACCAGTTAGACCACCGGGGCGACCGGTATATAGGTGTACTCTATTGCACTGTATCTCCGATATATTTCCATGCCATATTTTTCAGACCGCATTTATCTCCTCTTACTCGTGCATATGGTGTATATACCGGTATATAATAGGTCACCTCACCGCTCGTCATCGACGCAGCGGGCCAGAGGTATCAACAGACGATGCAGTTTTTGTACCTTGGTGGTCTTGTCGTCGCAAGCGCGGACATTATGCCAGAGATCAAACGACGCATCCGACTCGCATGGGCATACTACAATCGGTTCAAGCGGGAGCTGTACGATATGGATGATGACAGTCGGTGTCATTTGAGAATAAAAACCTCCATGGGGAGAATCGAACCCTCGACATCCGGCCCTACAGGCTTCGTGGCTACCAGTTAGACCACCGGGGCGACCGGTATATAGGTGTACTCTATTGCACTGTCTCTCCGATATATTTCCATGCCATATTTTTCAGACCGCATTTATCTCCTCTTACTCGTACATATGGTGTATATACCGGTATATAATAGGTCACCTCACCGCTCGTCATCGAAGCAACGGGCCAGAGGTGTAAACAGACGATGCAGTTTTTGTACCTTGGTGGTCTTGTCGTCGCAAGCGCGGACATTATGCCAGAGATCAAACGACGCATCCGACTCGCATGGGCATGCTACAGTCGGTTCAAGCGGGAGCTGTACGATATGGAGGATGCCCCGTTCACTCTAAAGGTGCGCATGCTAAAGGCCGAGGTGATGGAGACACTGCTGTACGGGTGTGTGGCGTGGACCCTTGGCCAGGAGCACTTCGCTGAGCTCCGAACGGCACACCACAACTTCCTCCTACGGCCCATTGGTTTCCAGCGCCGACAACGCACCGACCATCTCATGTCGTACGCCAAGGCTCTCAAGAAGGCACAATGCGAGAGCGTTGAGACGACCATCCGCAAACGACGCCTCCTCTTTGCGGGGGGCGTACAGCGCACGACCAATGAGCGGCTGACCAGGCGGGTGATGTTTGGGACGATCGCCGGTGGGACGAACCCGGGGCCTGGCCGACCAGAAAAGAACTGGGCACAATGTCTAGCAGATGACCTCAGGGTTTTTCGAGCGACAGAGGGCTCCACAGAAAGCTCCCCTTTACTGTTCGGAGCAGAGACGGTACTATGGCCGAGGGCGGCTAAGAAGAGGGGGGTGTGGTATCGGGGGGTCGGCGAGGCGGCGGACCATTTCATGGCGAGGTGGCACAGGGCCGAAGCGGAGAGGAGCTGGCTACGGCATACAGCTGAGGACGCCAAGAGAGGCGACCAGGAGAGGGGGGGGGGGGGCAGGGGCGGCCGTACTGATACAGCTGTCGACGAATGCAGAAACGAAATGATAGATCGTGTGGCCAGATATCGGCTCGACTAGTCCTTGAATTCTATTATTTGTTTCCTGTTGATTTGTTCACTGGGGGGGGCGCGGCAGAGGTAGTACCGGCTTTTGACACTGTTTTTGTTTTTAGAGTGGGAATGAGATGGCAGAAGGTGTGACATGGTCCCCGTATCGGTTTTTATAGCAGAGACGGGAACTTGTTATTACCATGGCCTTGGGCTTGCCTTGAGAACGATTTTTCTCTTTTCCTCTCTCGTGTCTTCTGTCTTGTTTTTTTGCCTTGTTTCTCCCTTTGTTTCCACCCTATGCCGGTGTCTTCCTCTTTTGCATGTTGCCTCGCCCGTGCAGCAGTTATATGTTCCTCTTGGGCACGTGTGTTTTTCTTCTAGGGGCGCTTCTGTCTCCCTGCGTCATTTGCGTCATTTGTATCTGGTTCATTTCAGAATTCGTTTTTTATTTGTCTTTTTGTTCTTATTTTTTGGTTCGGCTCGTGTCGTTGTGTTGTCGTACCCAGTACGTTAAGCATCTCACTTGATTTACCCATTAATTTGCGTTTTATTTTGTTTTGGTTTTTCTCTGTTTCACAGCAGTCTGTGACCACAGAATTTTGTATCTCTCTAGGATTGGGAATCAGGACAGGCACTGGGTGTACTGACGTGGTTGAGTAGAAAGAACGGGTTTAATGTGAAGACAACACACACTACGTACAAGGGTTTTCTATTTTATAAGGCGTGCCTTAGACAACTATGTACGTACACATTGTACATACTCGTATTACATACTACTCGTACTTGGAACTAGTTTGGGATTGATTTATATTATAGTACATAGCTTATTATTACGTACCAGGTGTGTTGTATTATTATTTCATTTGGCATCTGATGATGAGTTCGTATATGGCGTGAGTGTCAATCAATACAGCAGACACAAAAAACACGACGAAATAACAGAAAATCCAGACCACAAAACAGCAAAAAAGCGGTAACGTATATATAATACATACCAGGTACGTCGTTTGATATCATACCGGTACATTATTTATTTTTTATACAGTCTATTAATAATCGGGAGGTGGGGGTTGTTACCAAAACGTTTCCGTCAGCTGTGTACTGCTGCTGCTGCTGCTGCTGCTTCTCGTCTGCTGCCGCTGTTGCGTTTGACCAAATAAAAAATAAAATTCCAGGTACAGGTATATATATTACATATGTTAAAAGGTATATAATACGTAGGCAACGGCCACATGCTTGTATTCCGCGCCTAACCTCAAACTAAAAAACAAACATAATACACATAAACATGCACACATAACGACCACACCCGTCCTGCGAACACGTATACAGCGGTGCTCAAACCATCAAAATTAGTAATTGGATATACAGAGAGCCCGCTAGTGGGTAGGGCTTGTCGGCCCCTGTGAACTGCTGTGAACCCTGATGCTGCCGTAAAATAATATATTTTATTTTTCTCTTGAAATCGGGTTTTTCTGACGACACAAAACGAGAAAAAAAAACATTATTAAAAATAAGCGAGAGCGTGTGTGTTGAGAACATTTATTTCTCTTGACGAAAAAAAAAAGAAAACGAAAAAAAACGGCGCGTGTTTACGTATTAACTTATAATAGGAGTGCTCGTGGTGTGCTGTGCTATGTAATTAAATCCCTGCGGATAGCAAAACACACGAGAGATCAGAAACAAACGCACTTAAGACACATGCTAATGAGGTGTGCACCAAATTTGTTTTAGACTCCTCCCTCGAGGAACTCTATACTAAAATCAAGTCAAAAACTGGTTTTTGATAAAAAAATTAAAGTGCAACCCGATGAACAAACAGCAGTCCATGCATGACCTTCCTAGAGGTGCACCAGTACACAAGAAAAAAAATTGTACGGATTCTTTTAACAAATACAAAACTGAGTATCAAGTACTATATCGTAGATTTACACAAACACCATATATTATAACATGAAACATAGAACAAGCACGCCCAATGAACGTGTCTATCGTATCACGCAGCTTCCAAAGTTGAGTTTCAACCGTTCAATCGGTAGTACTCACAGCTGACGTATTTTGTATATTTTATAATAAAACAAAAATGGCATTCCGACGACCTTTGACGGGTCATGCAGAAAATATTCACCTTGCAAGGCAAAAAAGTGATACCAGGTACGTACGTACCCTTATCGTAGCCCGCCTCACAAGCAACACAAAAACGCAACAAGAAAAAGCTGGGCCCGAGAGAAACTCTTCGAGAGCAATACACCCTTGAGTTTGGTGGTAGTTGGTATTACAGCTGTAAGTTTTATGCCTGGTAATGGATAGTATGTATTTTTCCCTCCGGCAATGTATCGTGATAGGTTCCAGTCGGACGTAAATCGAACATCTTGTAATCTCGCTGTGTCTCTCGGTTATCACTCTGAGGTACTGCTGTAGTGCTGTATTTGTACGTTGATGGGTGATGTTGCGTGCTACAGCAGTATCATCATCATCAACACCACCATCATCATCACAATCATTGCTATCAACGCCACAACCATCGCCGACCCCACCCCCACAACAACAAAAAACGCCACCAACCAACCCCCCCCCCGCGCGCCTCCACCACGCCAAAATCATGCCCACCCCCCACACGTGAACTCCTTGATGGGAGTAGCAATAGATCCATCCTCAGACCAGACCACCTCCTTCTTGAAGCAGCCCTCGCACAGCCAGTAGTGGCACGTGTCCCCTCCGACTCCGCCCGTGCAGCTGCGCCGATACAGCTTCTCTCCGTGCCGGGACCGCTCTCGGTGGAGTCTCCTGCAGGTGCCCCCATGGCACCGCTTAGCCGTGTCGCTGAGCATGTTCTTCCTCCTCCCGCCCGTCGCTACCCCCGGCTTGTTGTCGATTATTTTCCTCTTTCCGCGCGTTTTTGCTTTTTCCATCTCTGCTGCCGCTCCCGCTGCCCCCCCTGCTCCTCCCGGGGCTGTCGCTACTGTCGCCCCCACACCCCCCCCCCCGCCTCCCCCACTGCCCCCCCCCCTGCCCCCACCCACGCTCCCACCACCGCCCCCCCAACCCCCAGCTGCTGGACCCCTCCACTACCGCCTCCATCCCTATGAAGCAACGTCGCCATCCCCGCTCCCTGCTTCCCCTCACCCAACACAGAAAATGCCCGCCTCTGCTGTTGGTACAAAGGTGGCGGTTCGATCCCGGCTATGCCTGCGGCTATGCCTCCGGCGCTGCCCCCAGTGCTGCCTCCTGTATGCGTTGCTGCTGCTGCTGCTGCTGTTTTCATGACATCCTCCCACTGCCCCCCCCCGCCGCCGCCGCCGCCGCCGCCGCCGCCGGGCGCAATGGGCACCGGTCGGGGGGAGAAAGCGGGGCCGCGTACGTCATGCCAGCCGTCTTCCGACGGTCCGCGCACAAAGATTGGGGAGGGCGGGCGCTTCTCTCTGCTGGAACCAGCGGAGGAGCAGGCGGAGACTGAGCGTTGCAATGGGGGCTCTGGAGGCGGTCTTCCGAGGCTTCGCGCAGCGGCAGCCGCATCGCCTGCTGCTGTTGCTGCTGCTACTGCTGCTGCTGCCGCCGTGGGGGCTTGCGGCGCCGACTGGGCCCGGTGTAAAAGTGTTGCGGGTCGGCCGGTCGCGATGCCTGCACTACTATTAGTACTACTGTTGCTGCTGCTACTACTGCTGTTGCTGTTGCTGTTGTTGTTGCTGCTGTTGCTGCTGCTGCTGCCATTGTCTCCTTCTCCTTCTCCGTGTCCGCGACTAGCCCGAGTCTGCCTGGAAACAAACGTTGGGGAAGGGGGTGCCCGTCGCCTCGAGCCCACACCGGACTGGGCCGGCTCCGACGACGAAGGTGGGGGCGACAGTGTCCGCTGCGACGAGGACACCAGACCCAGGACCGTCGCCCCTAGAGCGTCGAGCGCTGCGGCGGCTCGAGTCCGCGCCGCGGGCGGCCCTGGCGGCCGCGAGACGCGACGACCTGAGCCGGACTGCTGCTGCTGAAGGGTGTTGAACGGGTGAGCGACGATAACATGGGTTTCTTCGGTGTCAGGTGCTCTGGGCAGCAGCTGCAGCGCGCCGACCCCGGTTTGTATTGCCATTGCGATTGGGGGGCTCCTCGCCGGTAGAACACGCTGGCGTCGAAAAGAAGCTTCGCTGGAGGACGCCCGCTTTTGCTGCTTTTGCTGCTGCTGCTGCTGCTGCTGCTGCTGCTGCTGCGACTGGGATGACTTGCCGTGCCGAAGAGGCGATGGCGAGGACCTCGCGCTCGACGGAGGAGAAGGAGGAGAAGGAGGAGGAGGAGGAGAAGGAGGAGGAGGAGATGCACCCGAACCCGATAGACCGTCTGGCTGCTCCTGCTGCTGCTCCTGCTGTTGATGCTGCTGCTCCTCCTCCTCCTCCTGCTCCTGTTGCTTATGTTGCTTCTGCTGCTGCTGTCGTCCTCGAGACCGAGTTGTTGCTGTTGATGGCACGCTCGCTTGTTCAGAAATCGGCGCATCGTCATTCTCGCAGGCACCCTCTGGCTCTGGCCCGGCATCCGCCGTCTCGGGTGCGGCGCGGCTCCCCGGCGCTACTACTGCTGATCCTGTTGCCCGTGCTGCAGCAGCTGGTGCTGCTGCTGGTGCTGCTGGTGCTGCTGGTGCTTCTGCTGCTGCTTCTGCTGCTGCTTCTGGTGCTGCTTCTGGTGCTGCTGCTGCGGCTGCTGCTGCTGCTGCTGCTGCTGCACTTGGTGGCGACACGGGCGAGGCTGCAACGTCGTGCCTAGCCGACGCCGGCGCCCGTGCCTTGTCCCCCTTCCGCCCAGCGGTAGAGGGAGGGCCTCGCTCTGCCACGTCTGCTGAATCACCACCATCACCATCATCATGAGTCCCACGCTCACCATCACGACGGTTGGAAAACGCGGCGGAATTAGACCTCCTGCTGCTGCTGCTGCTGCTGCTGCTGCTGCTGCTGCTGCTGCTGCTGCTGCTGTTGCTGCTTCTGCTGGAATTAGACTCGGAGGCGCCGCCGCCACCATTTGCGTCGTTATCGTCTTGGCCAGTCATAAAAACACCGTCACGTTCGTTGATTTCGCTTTTGATATCGCCGTCGCTTCTGCCCGAGGGGCTCGGGTCGGCTGGCCTCATTGCAGAGACAGCAGTGGTTGTTGGCTCTCCCTCTTCCTATGGCCGCAGGCGAGCGCTAGCTAAACACGTATATATCTATCCAAAGCTGCTTGGCGGGCGAGCGTCTAGTTCTAAACTCTCGTTCTTGCCTGTTGTTGCGCCCCAGTCCGAGCAAGCGCTTGAGCAGTACGCGCGAGTAGGCCCTCCTGTCTCCAGTGTGTCTGTAGCCTTCGGCCCTGCTTTAGCCCTGTCCGTCCTGTTCGCGTGTCACGTGATGCCACAATAAAAAAAGCAGAACAGCAGAACCCCGGCCAACCTCCTGCCAAATCTCCGCAGAACCGCCCCAGAAATTGTTCGGTGGGGTGCGCAAAACTATGGCTGACAGCTGACAGATGTGGCAGTCGAGCTGGCCGGGTTGCTTGTTGCCCAGCTCTCTCTCTCTCTCTCTCTCTCTCTCTCTCTCTCTCTCTCTCTCTATGGCACTACTAGCGTGGTGGTCGTGTCTCCAGTAGTGTGTCTCGTACCAAGCGACGATCTCTTCTTCTAAAATATTTGTCTCTCTCGGTTTTGGTGAGATCCCGGGCCAATCCAAGGGGCCGAAAGAAACCAACCTATGCACTACTATGCCCCGCCATCGCACCGAACCTTCGGCATGGTTCTATTCTGAACTCTGAACCTTTGTCCAGTGGTCACGCACGCGACTCTTCTTCCCCATCTCCCGTCCCCCTGCCCCTGCTTCTTCCCTGCTTGTTCTTTGTTCTTTCTCCTTTCGCACCACTCTTTAATCACGCCCTTTCAAAATGGTTGCCAAAGGCATGCTGGGAGACGGGTCATCCTAGACGCGTCAAGCCCTTTTTTGGTACTTATATACTATTTTTAGTGTTGTCGTGCCGTCAGTCAAGCCGTCAAACCTTGACCCCTTATCATGATACATGGTTGACGTATGATACGTATCATGATTCCAAGAACTTTCCAAAGCTGACAGTCCCGCGTGTCGGAAAATATAAAAAGAAAAAAACAAGCGAGAGAGCAGATGGGTGGTTTCTGAGCTTGTAATTTTTTAGTGGTTTGACACGAGTAGGGCTGAGGGCGCGAGGCACCAAAAAGCAAACATGACGACAACACCAAGCAGCAAGACAGAGAGCAGCAAGTACAGCAGTTTATTCGAACACCGCGAGTTTCTGTATCCATCCATTGGCACGGCCGTGATCTGCTCGCTGCCTGTTGTTTGTTGCTTACAACAGTACAGTAGTCACTCGTACTACTACTATATACCAGGTATATACTCTGCAGCACACATGCCAGAGTACGCGCACATGCGTGCATGCATGCGTGGTTGCACACACACGATAAAAGATACCCACCCGTGGTACCGTATAATATACCTACGAGGTACGTCGTATATACTCGTATAAACACTGGGTGTGCTGGATGTCGAGATGTCGACGGGTAGAAAGGACCGTTTAAGGGGCCCCTTCGGTCATCATGAAACAAGAGTAGTACTTGAGTGTTGAAAAATATACCAGGTATATTTTTATTTTTCGTTTTTTTTACAGCAGCAATACTATTTCTGGTATAATAACACCAAATCAGTACTCCTTACGGAAAACGGTATAGCTCCAGTTCTAATGCTCATAATTTTTCCCAAAGAGTAGTTTCAGAGAGCCTAGATCATGGTAAACATTTGTGTCTCAGGAGGCATATCGATCAGATGCCTTGTTCATCACGGAAAGTGCCTCTTACTCGAAAACGACTCGCCATACCCACCCCTGGTACCCAAGACGAATAAAAAAAAATGCAGTTTCTCCGGCTGCTGATACTGTTTTAACTCAGATTTTCGACGAGGACGCCGAGCACTATTTAATAGTTACCTGGGCCTCTAGTTCGACCGCCCGTAGCGTCCTACGTGACCACAGCAGAGTGTAGATACCATACAGGAGCTCCGAAACGATCAAAATCTTGCTGCGGAGCACTTTCGTTTCGTGGTGCAAAGACAGCAGCAATGCTTGCCCTCCCTTGCAGATGCACCTCCTGGAGACTATACTCGTACGATATAACGAACAAGTTATACGTTTGTCGGTCCAAGGTCTGAGCATTAGAACTGGAGCTATGCCGTTTTCCGTAAGGAGTACTGATGATATTGTGCTATTATACCAGAAATAGTATTGCTGCTGTAAAAAAAACGAAAAATATATATTTTTCAACTCTCAAGTACTCTTGTTTCATGATGACCGAAGGGGCCCCTTAATGTGAAGGATAAACACAAACCACTATTAATACTAGCTGAAGTAGGTTGGTATGCTATTATTTTGTTTTTCGTTTTCCAACCAAGACATCCGAAATGATTTTTACCTTATTATTATGGTACATAGTACATACCAGCCCCCCCAGACCACAGCCACCACGGGTAAAGTAGAACACACCACAACAACTACCAAGTAACTATTAATGAGTATGGGGGGAGTTTTTTAGGGTCATATTTCGTGAGAGCACACCCCCGCAACAAGGCAACAAACAGGTAAGCACCGGTACCGGTTCCGGTATATTATGCATTCACACCCTATACGAATGCCTAGTATATGTATATATGCACAACGTCAAAGTGACTCACTGCTGCTGCTGCTGCTGCTGCTGTGCTGCAACCAACGACGGACGGACTGACTTGCTTTTGGTGATGACTTTTCATGTGAGGTTAACCATAATAACAACAACAAAAAAGAACCGCCACAACAAAAACAAAAAAAGTCGGACCGCGTCGTCACTCGCTCTCTCATCTCACAATACTCTCGTACCTAAACATATCACCACGGGTGGGACGGTGTGTACATCAGACATATATATATACCGGTGCAAGGTTAAGGTTCCGCGCCTGACAGCAGTCAGTGCTGCTGTGCATCGCTAATCGCTAACTATTATTTTATTAAGAAATCAAAAAGCGACAATCCAAGACCGAGCCAGGAGACCATTATAACAATATTATTATTATATTGATTGGGCACTTCGACAGAGAGGGTTAAAGTTGGAGTCAGTTGGACGAAAATGTGTGTGTTAGCCACATACTCGCGTCTGGTATAGAAAATACTCGATCGATGTTGATGTGTTTTTGATGAGGACCGAAGCAAGCAGTCGACCATAATATCACAGCTGACGTGTTTCTTAGTTTATTATTAATATATTATATCGTCTCTACGCTTCCCTTCCGAAGACCGTACGGAGTTCGTTTTGTTTTCGTCATTATTCTACTCGTAGTACTCACTATTATAGTATTACTGCTGTACGTAGTATTACTATGTCCAACTCGGTACTAACTCGGGGCCCTCCACGCAAAAAAGGATATCATATATCATACCTTGCTTGGTCGTATTATTACGACCGAAAATGCGAGGAAAAATTGAAAAGAAAAATTATAATTTCGACGGCGCTACATACGTACGT
Source organism: Saccharina japonica (assembly GCA_008828725.1). NCBI lineage: Eukaryota > Phaeophyceae > Laminariales > Laminariaceae > Saccharina > Saccharina japonica. The sequence continues at coordinate 8,135 of MEHQ01002349.1, read as the reverse complement.
AAAAACTAGCAGAGACCACAATTTCAAGATGGCTGAAATGACGTGAAATTTATCAAATTTCTTGCTTTATTTTGGCTGTTGTAATATAAACCACATATTGTTGTGCTGCTTGCTGCTGCTTCGCTGGTGTTTGACGTGGTCTGGCTGTCGCTGTTTGTCTGTTGTTGGTGGTGGTGGTGGTGGTGTGGTGTCTGTCCCGCTCTCTCCAGGAAAAATGACAAGCGTAAACAAAAACAAACACAGAATGGTGAGACTAACCTACTCGGAGCAGCCATGTGCAAAGTGTAACATACCGGTAAAAAATAGCAGCACACAGATTCCAACCAACCAATTATTGTTTCATAGTCGAACTGGCGCCGTGGCACACGAACTAGCCATTTCCTCGTCGACAGCTGTGGTATCAAACAGCCCCCCCCACCCCAGCCGCAACCCACGCCATTGTAGGGGTGCGAGGGTCTATGGTCATACGACTTCGGCCATGCACGACATAAACAGCCTACATGATGAGTACACCCCCCCCCCCCCCCCCCCTGTTGTTCCCTTTAGCTCAACTTGGCCAGAAATAAACTTGTGTTGACAGAGTGGGACAGTTCTTTTTGGGCGCGTGGGGGCCTCTTTGTCCCTTGTGGTATTATACCACTTTTAGTGTAGGGGGCGGTCATAACAGTCACAGAGTCAAGGGGTCAAATCACGATATCCTATGTATAATTATACATATTATCAAGTATTATATACCTGGTGGTATAGCATCATTGTTGTTATCTTCTGATTGGTCACCAGCGTGCCAACGATTTTAACGACGACCACGCTAAAATACATGATGACCACAGAGGAGGAAGCTGCCACAGATCAAACCATCAAGCCGACCGCGAAAAAGCCTCGGGACACCAACATTATTATTATTATTAATATCATCTTTGCCATCCGACAATGTGCAGCATGAGCTTCAACGTTGATCACTCATGACATTCCCGAAAGCAGAAAACCACGGAAACCAAGGAAACCTATGCGCAAAGTCTAACTTCGTTATATGTCAACTTCCCGCTGAGCTTTATCCACAATACTACATTTGTTTCATTGCTCCCTCCCTCTTCTCAATCTACTCTTTACGTTATATGCTCAAGTCCTAAGCCGCGTCCAAACTCCATCCCCACGCCATCGGTGTGGGTCTGTCACCCCCCCGCTCCCCTGGTCCTTCTGGCTTCCTGTCGGTCCCTAAGCTGGAGTTTGAAGCGCGACACCCTCCTCGAAATGGCGACCTGTGTGGTCACCGAGACGATTTGTAGCAGGCGTTTCTTCACCGCCCCTTTCTTGCCATCGACCCATCGCCCCCCCCCCCACGACACTAGCTGCCAGCTGGTCGATGAATTCACTGCCCTCTACCCCGAGACGCCCAAAGCTTTCCACCGCAATAGTGGCAAATTTGTGACTCCGTTCGTCGAAGGACACATACATGTCCCGGACGAGCGTAGTTAGTGTTGGCGCTTGCGCGCCTCGGAGGTAGACGCAGCTGATCCATCGTGATCAGCACTGCCTCCTCGCAGGCGTCCCTGCGCTTGAGGGTCAGCAATATTGTTATTATCGGTCCACGTATTTGTGCACCGACGAGGCAAAATGTAAGACGTTTTTTTTACCAAGCAAGCAAGTCGTTGTGACGGAGAGAGTCTTACCAAGGGAGGCGTGGTGACCTACAGCAATAACATGGCGGTGTTGTGACGTAGAAACGTACTATAATTATACCAGGTACTGTACCACAAGTAAGTAAGGCGCTGTGACCTACTACTAGAGTACGAGTAGTAAGAGATTGTACCGAGTGAGATCACAGGAAGTATACATACAGTACGCGACAAGATGTTAAGAATCCGATTATTGAGGATTTGAGGCTGAGATTTTGAGCAGAAAACATAAGAATGCGACCTCTTTTATGCTGAAAATAGTGTGGAACACACCCGGCCTTACATAATAATTCCAGTCTTCTTGCCAAAAATAAGGGATTCTTAACATCTGTGTAGCGTACTGTATGGAGTATAAGAGATTTTACTTAAAGCAATGTCTTGCGAAATCCTTTTTTAGAAGCATGCCGAGCAAGGCGCTGTGAACTACCTAGTTAGGAGGGCGTGTTGTGACCTACACAGTAGTAGCAGTAGTAGGAATAATAAGGCGTTATTGTGACATAGAGAGTCTTACCAAAAAAAGGAAGGGTTTGTGACCCAATAATAAGGCGTTTTGTCGTGAAATAGAAAAAAAAAAAAAAAAAAAAAAAGTATTACGAACCAAGTAAGAGGCGCTGTGACCTACTACGGGGGGCCATAGTAAACACTAGTAAATAAGACCTACGGTACACAGAAAAACTTACATATTTCTCATTTTTACTGACACTATTTGGTCCTATCTACTATTAATATTATTATTATTATCTTTGCCATCCGACAATGTGCAGCATGATCTTCAGCGTTGATCACTCATAAAACTCCCAAAAGCAGAAGACCACGGAAACCAAGGAAACCTATGCGTACAGTCTAACACCCTTCTATGTCTGCTTCCCGCCAAGATTTATCCACAATACTCCATTTGTTGTCCTTGCTCCCTCCTTCTTCCCAATATGCCCTCTTTACGTTCAATACTTAAGTCCTAATATGTGGTTCTCCGTAATACTATGTAGTACGTACGTACTAACTGTAACGTACTATAGCAAGAAGAGTGTTTTACCAAGCAAGGTATTGCGACCTACAGTCGTACTAGTACAAGCATACATACCGTACCAGGCAAGGTGTTGTAAACTAGAAGAGAAGAAGAGAGAGAGAGTCTTACCAATAAGGAACGTAAATGTTGCGCGGCCTACGTACCAGGCAGGGTCGAGGGTTACCCGGGGCGACCAACGAAGCAAGTAAGTGTTATCATCACCGCCATCATCTCGTCATCAGGCTGCCCGCCTTGGGCTTGGGGTTAGACTTGGGGGCCGGCATCGGGTCTGGCCTATTTGTCCATGCATAGTATTAACCCATTCATAACTGAAAAAAAAAATCCCACACTAATTCCAAGTAGTTTGTCCCCAAACATTTGGGACCAGTTCTTAAGGGGTTAATAGTGTTTTTTGTCCACGTGTCGGTCCACACTTACTATATACGTATGATAGTATCATATTATCATATTATTAGTCCAGGGCGGGAGTCTCGAGATTGTTACATTCAATTCATGTAACATGTGAAAGGTTATTTCCATAGCTTGGTTGGGTTGGCAAATTGGTTACTACTACTACTTACTACTGTCTGTATTATGTTTACCTTTTAGCGGTACGAAGTCGAACACAGATTAAAGCTTGGTTGCTTGTACGTTTTAAACTCGGTGCTCCCCGTCTCGAAAGGGATTATTAATTCGTGGGGAATTAATGGCCGAATACCAAATAAATGACTAAGAAGGGCAAGGAATAAATAACAACTGTTGAACAAATAAACGACAAAACCTCAGCCGGAAGTGGGTATAAAGAAAAATTATTAAGTAGCTATTATTTTTCTTTCCCTCGTTTTCCTCTTTCGAAGTGCTTAAAAGTGATCAACGTTGAAATCCATGCATAACATTGCCGGATGGTAAGGATAATAATAATAAATGAGTACGCCCCCCCCCCCCCCCCCCC
>MEHQ01003706.1:60660-84718 GCA_008828725.1 Saccharina japonica | reverse complement strand
CGTTTGTTTGTTCGTTTGTTCGTTTGTGTTCGTTTGTTCGTTTTGTTCGTTTTGCTTATTCGTTTGTGTGTTTGTTTTTGTTTGCTTGTCCGTTTGTCTGTCTGCCTGTCTGTTTGTCTGCCTGTCTGCCTGCTTGCTGTGGCCTGTCTGCCTGTCTGCCTGTCTGCTGCTTGCTGTTGTCTGTCTGCTCGTCTGCCTCTTCAATTGTGTTCATGTTTGGTTCATCTGTTTGCTTCTCCTTTCCCCCCCACGATTCTTCCCTTCTTTCTCCCTCTCATTCTACCCCTGGTAGGTTCGCGTCATCGTGCAGTGCCTTCAGTGTCGACACTCGTGGGAACTATAACGCTCGCTTCTCGTGTTGGGTGTCCTTGTTGTCCTTTGCTTCTTTCTCACGGCGGTGGTGGTGGTGTTGGTGTTTAACGCTGTTATGCCTGTGGTGTTGGTTCTTGCTGTCGTCGTTGCCGTTATCGTGGTGTTGCTGAGTGTGGTGTGATTTTAGTGGTGGTGTTGGTGGGGGTGTTGGTGGGGGTGGTGATGGGATGCAGGCTATAATAATGGTAGAGCTCGCCCCGCGGAAAACGGGAAACAAAAGTTCATCTCAGAATCTGGTCGGTCATACACGATTCCGATGCAGCATCATCACGGATCAGCCTACGTAACAGCTGTCCGTGCCGCCGCTACCGAGGGGCGGACGCATGCTACGGTAGAGGTATGCACCATGTTTTTGCCTTCTCAGGGTGATGACTTACTTGAGTTCTATACGTACGTATCTCTCCCAAAAACTGATTTTTGAGGAAAATAGAATTGCTGTATACCCGATGAAGAAGCCCTTATTTTTCATTTATTTTTTTCCTATCCCATTTGTTACCTTCGCACTTCTGTCCCTCTCCCTCCATAATAGCATTTCAGATCCGGGGTCACAAAACAGGCTCCCCCCCCCCCCCCCCCCCCCCCCCCCCCCCCCTCCACCCCACTACAGTTCGTGCCTTGATTTTTATCGCGCAGAGGGTTCAACATTCCCAACGCTCGTCGATTTTCATCGGATTTTGCTAGCTCACGCTCTCGTGCTTTCCGCTAATAGTCAAGATTTGTTTTGGGAGAAAAAGTCCCTACGAGCATGCACTCGGGGGAACTTGAACCCACGATCTTGACTCAAACAGGGACGAGATCCACCTGTCATTCCACCGGGGACGCCGGCCGTGGACTAACTATAACATGGGAAACATTGCAACACGAGAGTAAAAATCCGACGCTTTTGGGTAAAGGCAGAGCCCGATCATTCAGAAACCCTTTTCAGCCAAATAAAGGTATACCTTTATCATATCGTAGCACGCGTCGACGCACGGTATTTTTTCCAGGGCCTTCCTCGGGAAAATTCCCGAACGTTTCGGGAATCGAGGTAAATCAACCATATCAAACTAACCAAGGAGGAATAAACAATGGAAAAAGCACCACAAGGAAGACGAAACCACGGCGAATCGAATGACGACGTTTTCATTTATCTTCACGAAGTAGGAACCGCGGTATGGCCACGGGAATTTTACCACGGGAATTCAAAAGCAAATTCCCGTGGTAAAATTCCCGCCATACCGCGGCTGCTACATCGTAACAAGAAAAAAAACTTTGTCATTCGATTCGCCGTGGTTTGGTCTTTCTTGTGGTGCTTTTAACATTGTTTATTCGGCATTGGTTAGTTTGATATGGTTGATTTACTCGATTCCCGAAATCTTCGGGAATTTTCCCGAGGAAGGCCCTGATTTTTTCGAGAGTGGGGCACCTTGGGGAGCTCTATATACTCATACCTTTCACCCCCCCTACAAAACACATACCACTCTTGTCCAGAAATATAAGAACCTTTTTAATTGAATATTAATGTACAAACGGTGCTTATATTTCTGGACAGAGTGGTATTTTTGGAGGGGAAACAAAAGCGCTGCGAGTGTACAAACCCGATGGAAAATCCCGTGGTCCTCAAAAAGTATTCAACGAAAAATAGTCTTAACACAAGGATGAAATTCCGACAACTTTGGGTTAAGGTGCCCCGTAATTTTTCCGAAAAACATTTTTATACGAGCCAAAATGTGTTACTGCTGTCACAGTTTTAGGCTTGGCACGCATCATTCATAATGTGGAGGAGGCCCTGTCGCTCCGCGGGTACGTGCAGGCTCCATGGTCATGTCGTCATGTCGTGTCCTACCAAAAACTTATATATCGATTATCCTCCGTGTGCGAGCAGCGCCCAGCTGCTCCCCAAGTACACACTCCACCATTACAACAGACGCGTGCTACGGTAGAGGTAGCACTTTTCAACTGAACTGTTTTCTGAACGATCGGGCTCCTTAACCCAAATTCGTCGGACTTTCATTTTTGTGACGAAAAATGTTTCAGAGTATACTTCGGTCACGAGATTTCTCATCCGGCAGCACTTTTATTTTGCTCAAAAATCATTTTTTTCGGTGAGGTATGACGCTCCTTAAGCGAGGAGTTCAGAAAAAACATGGTACACCTCTATCGTAGCATGCGTCAACACGCCAAAGCTTATACTAAGTTCCTACGCATAGACTACCACCTGGGTGAGCATCGACCTATATTTTTACGAGGCATATTTGGTCCTGAATACTATGTCCTCTCGTAATAGCCACCCCGTCAACCACTCGTCGAAAATGGTTTCGCGGCCGAAAAAATGCTGCTGCTACAGCACCTCCATCATCGTTCGTATATAGCTCCGGTCGTTCACCCCATGTCCCCATGGGCACTGTCCGTGATCCTGTTCCACCCCATGCACGCCGCTATGAGTCTCATCGAGCCCAAGAAGGCGAAGGCGAGGTGGTGGTTAACGGGGAAGCCGCGGTCGCTGTTGATGGAGTAGGAGAACAGGGACGCGGACACGATGGGAGAGGCCGCTCGCACGACGGAGGTGACCATGCAAGAGATGCCGTTGAGCTCTCCCCGCCGGTCCGCTCCCGTGGCGGTGTTGATAGCCAACGCCGTGCCCACGAAGAACTGCTCTCGGAACGGTTCACGCCACAGGGGGGGGGGGGGGGGGGGTAGGAAAACAACAATGGGGGGGGGGTATCACAGGAGAGAGGGACAACGTGCAGTTTCGACATCCTTAGACTGGAGGTCGTACACAGAGAGATGGTGATATTGTGTAGGACGGTAGCGAGGTAAAATGAGGCAGGGCGTGGAGAAGGAAGGATGACGGGTTGGCATTCAGGCCTGTGGTGGCGCGGAGCTCTCAGATATACTGTAGCGTGGCGAGCAATCCCACGGTAGGGGTACCACTGTTTGGCTCAACATTTTCTGACCGGCTGAGCTCCTCACGTGAGTAACCACCGGATACTATTATTATTATTTTACTGGTACGTTTGTTTTTGGACTACCGCATTGGAAGTTTTGATCGGGTTGCGTGAACGATTGTCTCCGAAGTCATGTTTCGGGTGAGATATTGAGCTCCTCATGTGAGGAGCTCAGAAAATTCCGCTGCTCCCCTACCGTGGGACGACTCGTTCGCGCAGTCGGGCTCTCCTGTGGTGGTGTTGACATCCAATGCGATGCCGACCCTCGTGCTGAGATAAGGGGGGTACGTATCACACTTTGGTTTGAGAATTCGCGATTGACGAGGCTCCCCGGCTGGGGAGGTTCACACATATGGACGTATTATCATTCGTTTTGTACTCTATTTGTTCTTGAGGAAGGTAGGCCATGGCATTGTTGCTGTTCTCCGGGCTGCTTTTTTGTCGTTCATTGTATAACCTGGGATTTCGACCGATTCTTTATCGTGGGTAAATACTTAAGATCTATTCTCAAAGTCAGAGTTTGGGTGGGGTTTTAGAGATCCTCAAGCGGGGGGTCTCAGGCAATGTTAGGCACACGCCCCTATCGCAGCATTGAACCTGCCAACGAAGAGCTACGCGGCGCGGCAAACGATTCGCCCGAGCAGGAAAAAGGGGAAGATGCAATAATGAAGACACCCACAGCGGAGCGAGATGTCACGGGTAGGGGTTGGTGCCTCATTTCTGGGCGCCTCATATATTTGTGAAGCTCGACGTCTCACCCGAAACATGACAATCGAATAATTTTTCGTCGAACCGTTTTGTTGGGGCGCAGCCCAACCAAAGTTTGTATGCGCTGTATGCGCTAGTCCTAAAACAAATGAACTATACCATAATAAAGTATCAAGTATCAGGCTAACCGGTAGTTGCTCATTTGAGGAGCTCAACTGGTCAGAAAATGTTGCCTCCGAAGACAAAAAAAATACTGCAAACCCTACCTATACCAACCGTGGGATGAGTCAGCAACCGCTGTCTTTTACTACACAGAAAACGCAAACCCGTCAAGAACTCAACGAGTTGATGCAGGTCGTACGGTAGCTCGTGAAGAGGTTCTACCACATCAGCAGCAACACCACCAGCGTCAAGCACCCACCGCACCTCGATCGCTGCCTTCCACGCAGCAGACGGCAACGTCATCAAACATCCGGCTGCAGCAAACCCAACACCGCCACAAGGACTCACCGAGTTGGTGCAAACGTAGTCTAGCTCGTGAAGAGGCTCTGCTACTACAGCAGCAACAACACCTGCGTTGAGCACCCCCCGCATCTCGATCGCTTCCTTTTAAAGCAGCAAACTGCAACATCACCAAACAACCACTTATGGAGCAAACCCAACACTGTTAAGTTATCCCCGAGTTGGTGCACACGTTTGATATCACTTGAAGAGGTTCTAAGACAACACCAGCAACAACACCAGCGTCAAGCAACCCGCCGCACCGCGACCGCTGCCTTCCACAGCAGAAACCCCAACATCGTTAAAAATCTGCATCAATAATTGCCGTCCCCTTCAAATCCAGCACCGTCACAAGCACTCGCCGAGTTACAGCAGTAGCAGTGCAGACGTAGCACGCGAACAGGAGGACCAGAGCGCGGAGATAACCACCATCGTCATCGAACGCTGCGTTCTACCCACTTACAGCAGCAACAACACATCAAAACGCCCACACCAAGTAGCTTCGTCCAAACCCTACAGCATTAAAACAACCCTACAACGCCACAAGAACTCACCGAGTTGGTGCAGACGTAGCAGGTGAAGAGGAGGGTGAGGGCGGTTAGGGTCACCGGGAGGTCGCCACCGCCCATGCTGGAGAGGAAGGGGATCAAGAAATAGACGGGCACCTCGAACAGAGACCCTAGCCTCTGCGAAAGCTTGACACCTAGCCAAGGCGTGAGGTACGGCACGGCGACCAGCTCGAAGAGCAGCACCAGCAATCCGCAGGCGAAAAATACCTGTTCAAGGAAATGGGAGAAGAGGTGCAGGGTGTGGAGAAACACAGAGTAGATCCATCGAGCAAACGACAGAATACGTGTGTGACTTGCTGGTGACAGGATCTCGTAGCAGAGCAGACATAAAGCGTTAGATGTTTCACCCCCCCCGTATTTTTCTGGCTCGACCACCGGTGTGTGTGACATGCTGTAAGAGAGGATGTCGTGCCAGAGCAACAGGAAACGCTAAACGCTTCAGCCCCCGCCGTAAGTTGCTGGCTCGATCACCCCAGGTAAGCAATCACAAGGGTTACCGGTAAGCACAGACTCATCCCACACCTGCCCTATTCGCTGGCTTGACCACTCCAGACCGCCCTTGGAGGCGCTGCTTAGAGCCCACAAAGCGTACACCTCGTCGAACCCAGAGTACGAAGCCTTCCCAAACAGAAGCGGGGACAGGGGACGATTAGCAGGCGTGCTACGATGATAGAGGTACAGTAGCACATTTTATCTGAAGTGTTTTCGGAATTACGGGGCTGCTCCTTTATAGCCTAAAACCGTCGGAATTTCATTCTTGTCTTGCGCCATTTTTGTTTTTTGTTTTACTTAGGTCACGGGATTGATCATCGGGGTGCACTGACACATGCTACGATAGAGGTGCACCATGTTGTTTCTGAGCTTCTCGCTTAAGGAGCGTCATACCTCACCGAAAAAAAGATTCTGGAGGAAAATAAAAGTGCTGTCGGATGAGAAATATCCTGACCGAAGTATACTCTGAAACATCATTCGTCACAAAAATGTATGTGTGTGACGAATTTGGGCTAAGGAGCCCGATCGTTCAGAAAACGATTCAGCCAAAAAGTGCTACCTCCACCGTAGCACGCGTCCACTTTAGATTTCCCCCGTAATAAATTTTCGGGTGTGAGGTGTAGAACTCCTCAAGCAACTTACCCTCAGAAAAAACACGGCGCACCTGCATGCAGGCTACCGTACCATGCGTCTTACTGTAGTAGTTCCGACGACATGCCCGCCTCATCAAACCCAGAGGTATGAAACCTTTCCAAACAGAAGCGGGGACAGGGGGAGACGACTATTAATAGTCCCGAGACAACATGCCCGCCTCATCGGAATCGGACCAGTGTGAAACCGTTTCGGAACACGAACGAGCAGGAGGCACGGGACGGTTACTTACGTAGTGTCCACAAAAATGCATGCATACCTCTCATCGAAACCGGAGTGAGCGTGAAACCTTCCGAGCATGAGGGCAGCAGAAGACAAGGGGAGACGGTTACAGCAAGCAGCACTTCCCACTAAATGCATGCCTCATCGAAACCAGACGGCGAAGCCTTGCAAGCACGAGCAGGGGAGAGGGGACGGTATAGCCCCTTTGTCACGCTGAGATATCGAAGCCTTCTAAGCATGAGCAGGGGAGAGGGGACGGTATACTCGTAGCCCTTTTGGCGCACCGATGTATCGACCACACAAATGCTAGCGTTGGTGTTATTTTGGCAGTCTACACCAAAAGCGTGAGCGCCCATCAGGACGAGTAGGACCACATTGCGCCGGGGAGTCATCCCACGGTAAGGGCGCAGCAGAATTTTCTGAGCTCCTCTCACACGAGGAGCTCAATAACTCACCCGAAACATGACTTCGGAAATATTCGCTCGCGCAAAACCCTACCAAGCCTTCCAATGCGGTAGTCCAAAAAAAAACATACCAGTAAAATAATAATCGTATCCGGTGGTTACACACGTGAGGAGCACAACCGGTCAGAAAATAGTGAGCCTGAAAGCGGTACCCCCCTACCGTGGGGATTGCTCCGGGTGCGCCACACGACTCCTCTGTCCTTGGGTTGTACCTCGGACGCTAATTTCGTGTCATCACGATTCCACGAATCACGCAACGCAAAAAACGGCCGTCGCTGTCATCAGCACTCTGTTTCGACGCATGCTACGTATACGGTAGAGGCGCACCTGCATACTAGTGTTCGGTATCGTATCTAGATTTCTCGATATATCATGCGATATTTTTGGGATATATCGATATCAATATCGAGAATATTTTCGGGATATCTCGATACCGGTATCATCCGATATATCGCATGATATCGATACGATATTGATATCGTGCGATGTATCGCATGATACCGATACGATATTTCGTGTAAATATACCTCAGGCAGCGCATCAGTATGTGTCGTATGCCGTGTGTGTGCGTTCGGGTCCAGATCAAAACCTGAAACAACCGGGAAACGCCGCGTAGCCTGCGTATTGTAGGTTGCAGGCTCAAGAGTTCGACGCGAGCGAGTGGACACGAGGGAAGGAGACCCCGACGAAATACTGAACTTTTCTCGCGATTACGATCAAGGCATGCACGGACGGTGTGCGGGGAAGGGAGAGGAGAGAGGAGCGCCTGCATTGTGTATAGTGACATGGTGACCCCGGATATGAATCACTAAAGGGAGGGAGCTTGACGAAATATGCATAGGAGTAGTGCTCAGAAACACGCGAAAATGGGACGGAAAAGAAAAACACTATATAGGAAAATAATTAAAGATAACTTAACATTCAGGCAACTTGCTGGTGCTTGTTGTACTGATCGGTTGGACGCTGTCCAAGCACATACATACCTGGTATTAACAAATACTCGTACAAGTATACATATTACTAAGCAAATAAAATACTTCAGAACTACTCTACAGCCCGAATCCTTGTGTTCACAAGTAGAGCCCCTTTACCCTTTCTTTACCCAATATCGTCGGTCTTTTCATTCTTCTTGTATCGCTATATTTTTTCAGAGTACACTTACTTGGAGATTAATCATCAGGCAGCACTTTTATTTCCCTCCGAAATGAGTTTTTGACTTACTATTAATAATGACTTACTATAAGTGTAGACTAATTACTATTAGTAGTATAGAGCTCCTCAAGTGAGGAGGTTGTTCAGAAAAAAACGGTGCACCTCTATCGTTGGAAAACCGGTGCATGCTGGAGCTTGTTCTGTGTCACGACGGTGTTCTGCCGAAAGAAGCTTGCTGTGTCTGTGTTCTGTCCCGACGGCGGTGGGTTTTGTTGAAGTTTTGTTTGCCTACTGTTTCGGGGTCGTCGGGTGTGATTTCGCCTGATATATCACATCACATATCACATATCATGCGATATATCGCGATATCATATCAATATCATGCGATATCACAAGATACGATATATCGAGATATCGTATCAATATCCCGAATTTTGGGGGCTGATATCAAGATATCGTATCCCGCTGAAATAATTCTCGATACCGAACACTACTGCATACAGTACTTTTTTTGGGAGGGTATCGTCACTTGAGGAGCTGACGCATGCTACGATAGAGGTGCACCATGTTTTTTGCTGAGCTCCGCACTTAAGGAGCATCATACCTCCACCGAACAAATGATTTTTGAGTAAAAAAAGAAATGTGCTGCCGGATGATAAAATCTCATGGCCGACGTATACTCTTGAAACATTATTCGTCACAAAAATGAAACTTCCGACGAATTTGGGTTAAGGAGCCCGATCGTTCAGAAAACGATTCATAGCCAAAAACTGCTACCTCTACCGTAGCACGCGTCAGGCTCTGTACCAGCAGTAGTCACAAACTGATTAAGGAGGAAATCTAAAGTGCTATGATACCCGAGCAACACTCCCACGGCCTCCATAAAGCAAAAACAAAAAAATGGCGCAAACACAAGAATAATGAAATTCCGGCGAGTTTGGGCTAAGGCGCCCCAGCCGTAATTCCGAAAACACTTCAGCCAAAAAAACGGTATTATATACCTCTATCGTAGCACGCCTCCTCTTTCGGTGTTTTAGTTTCCCTCTCATATCTCCAAGAGGGTACGCGGGGAGAAAACCTACGTGTGTATGTATGCGTGCCTGAACTCTTTCGGGCCGCACGTAGATACGACAAACAAGTGAATGGGGAACGGATGTGATACCGAACAAGCATGCGAAATAGCAGTGTCAAGCGTGCGGCACAGAGGAGTGTGCATGTAGCACATAAGACCCGTGGTACGGTGGGGGGGTTGCTCTTGTTTTGTACCGGGGCTCCACACTTGAGGAGCTCTCTACGGCCAGTACATCAGGCACCCTGGCCTTGGGAATGAAAGAAACGGGTGACCCGACGACCAAACTCCATTGCCCTAGTAGTAGGTGTATACGACGGAAAGCACGTCAGGTCACAGCAAACTCAAATCCTGACCCTGACAAGAAATAAACGGGTAACTCGATGACCAAACTCCATTGTCCTGGGTATAGACGACGAAAAGCACGGTCAGGTCAATAATTGACGATGTTGGGTAGGTCCTCACTCCAGGAGCTCCGCCCGCCAAAACCATTGTTTTGGCAAAAACATGCTGTGTACCTCCGTATCGTAGCACGCCCGTCAAACCAAAGAACGAGAGGTGTATACGCTTAACCCCCGATGGCGACTCTCGTGGCTTCGTTCGAGGTTAGAAATCAATTGTTTGTTCGAGAACGCACGAGTAAGGAATGCCTTTGATTGGAGAGTATCACAGTCGGGAGGTCCCACCAGCTACAAACACGCTTAGCGCAAAAGTGCTCGTGCGTGTTTCCATCGTCGAGCGCATTCCCACCAGACGAAGACTAGGTACACCACACACCCAAGCCTGCTGTAGGTATACACCATAAGACGCGTGCTACGGTAGAGGTAGCACTTTTTGGCTGAATCGTTTTCTGAACGATCGGGCTCCTTAACCCAAATTTGTCGGACTTTCATGGTTGTGACGAATGATTTTTCAGAAGTACTTCGGTCATGAGATTTCTCATCCGGCAGCACTTTTATTTTTCTCCAAAATCGTTTTTTCGGTGAGATATGGCGCTCCTTAAGTGAGGAGCTCAGAAAAAACATGACGAACCTCTATCGTAGCATGCGTCATAAGCAGATAGGAAATATGACTTGGGGATCCCAACTGATGATATAATATTGGCAGCTCGACACTCAAGTAGCGTCGTCCGTCGGTAGGTCAAAATAGTCGGGGGCCGAAACGTACCCGCCCCGCTCTACCGCAACGCCACAGCAGTAGCATGGCTTACCGAATACGCTGCCTGCATGAACAGAAGCGCGACGATGTGTCGCTGCGCCAGCAAGCTCTTCTGCTTGATTTTATTTGTTTCGGGACAGACCCGTTCCGCACCATGGCCTGATTTTCTTCTTGCGCCGTCGGTAGTAGGAGTCATCGTTTCCGACTGAATCCGGGACGACGACTTCCTATCGCTGTTTCTTCGGTCGGACGAAGCTATCGCTCCGTAGGTAGTACCAGGCACCGTCTCCGGCTGGAGCCAGGAAGGTTTCCTGACCCCCAAAGCCTCAATTGCCGAGCGAAGGCTTCCGTCGGCCGAAGAAGATTTTCTGCCGTCGGTAGTAGTAGTAGTAGTAGTAGTGGGGGGCGACACTTCCGCCTGCGTCCAGAAGGGTTCCTGATGAGCACCACAAGCCTCGATTGAACCCGCGCTGTTGGAATCAGTCAACGACACGTGTTGTTGCTCCACCCCAAAGTAGTAGTCGTTGTCTTCGTTGCGGCTGTCGATCACACGGTTGCTGCCGTGGTCGCGCCCTAGTCCCCATCGGCGTAAGAAGCTGCGCAAGGACTTGCACCGAGGAGAGAACCAGGCCTTCTCCCTGTTGCGATGAGGGGGCAGAAAGAAGAGGGCCTGCGATTAAGACGGTGATGCTCGGTAGCGGTGGTTGGCTTATTTGGCTGAGCTCCTCACACCCGAGTGTGATGCTCAATTTCATCTTACCCGAAACCTGCCTGCCCGGTAGGGACGGTGTGGCTTATCGTCTGAGCTCCTCACACGAGTGAGTGTGACTGACGCATGCTACGATAGAAGTGCACCATGTTTGTTTCTGAGCTTCTCACTTAAGGAGCGTCACACCTCACCGAAAAAATGATTTTGGAGGAAAATAAAAGTGCTGCCGGATGAGAAATATCTTGACCGAAGTATACTCTGAAACATTATTCGTCACAAAAATGAAAGTCCGACGAATTTGGGCTAAGGAGCCCGATCGTTCAGATAAAACGATTCAGCCAAAAAGTGCTACCTCTACCGTAGCACGCGTCTGCTCAATTACATCGTACCCGAGAAACCTGACTGGGCCACCAGAGTGCGTTGTTGTTGGGAGTTCCTCACGTACAGGGGCTTGGTTTATCTCATCCGAAACCTGTGACTTGGGGAAGGCTTTTTGTTCGCGCAACCCTGTGACCAACATATTTCCCATCTGGATCAGTTCTCTCGGAACACCAAACACACGTGCTATGTACGTATTATACGAGTACGTACTATAGTAGTCAAAATGATCAGACTATGTAAAACTGTAGTTGTTTTTGCTTCACTTGATCGAGGAGTTCGATCGGGACGCATGCGACGGCAGGGGTGCACCATGTTTTTTTTTTGTCTCAGTCAGGGGGGTCACTTGCTTGAATTGAGGAGCGCTCTCCATACCCCACCGAAAAACGAGTTTGGATGAAAACAAAAGTGCTATCTATACATATCCGATGAGCACTCCCATGACCTAATGGTACAAACGAACCTATCGCGACACAAACAATGGCGGATTCCTACGACCTATTTTGGTGAAGAGGATTTTCCCCCAATTCAAGAAACGCTTTCAGCCAAATAACGGTATACCTGGTATACCTTCTTCTATCGATAGTAGAACACGACTACTCTCGTTCCGAAAAAGGACACCCCACCGTTGTACAGATAGTACCGTCGGGTGCGTCCGCAGAGGAGGCACGGGAGCGAGAGAGGGAGAGTCAAGCCACGTCTGAGGTGGAGCGTATAGCTTGACCTATTGACGTTCGGTTGGCTATCCCCACCGCACCGGGTCCCTTCGGGGGTTAGGTTGGGTCAACATGCTCAAGTCTCCGGAGTAGTAGACAGCAAGGGCTGATACTTCCGAGGGGGCATGGAGTGAATTGACACACGACACGAAGTGAGACGTGGAAGTGTGGAGGGCGTAAGCTTTATTATCACCCATCCGCCGGAGGATAATACAAAATTGACGTGTTCCGCTATGGCAGAGAGGTACAAACACGTTTTCGCTGAAACATTTTAGAAATGGCGGAGCTCCTTGAAACCCAAACATCATCGGAACGCCATTATTCTGGCGGTTCATCTGGGTCTGGGCCCAAACACGTGCTACTTACTCCCTATTATCCGTACGAAACACGTCTCCATATACCACACGCATAGAGGTATATTTTCGAAGCGTGCGTCTCATCCGAATTGGTTGTGTTTACACTCACGGTGGGTTGCCAAGCTCAGCGGCCTTGGTGTTTCGAATGAAAAGGAGAACCAGCGGAAGCGACACGAGCGACAACCCCGCCCCGACCAGGTTGGATAGGAGGTAAGGGTTCCTGCCGGTGGGTGGGTGGNTGGGTGATTGCATTCCAACAGCATGGTATCATTTTAGGGTTCAGGTTTCAGATGTGCATGCATGCTACGTATCCACGTGGGAGTGTGCAATAAGCCGTTCGTTACAATGACGGGCTCTTCGCGCGAGAAAGCTCCATAACTGACTAGCCCGAACACCGAAAAAAAGGTTTTATTCACACACGGCAAATTTTGTATTTGTGCAACTTGCCGGAAATGACGCGCGCTACTACGGGTAGCTACGGGAGAGGAGTTGTAGATTCTAATGTCTCTGAGGGTCTCCACTTTCTTGACTATATTGTAGTGTAGGAGGAGCTCTCTCTCTCTCTCTCTCTCGCCCAAGGGCTGACCAAGAGCTGACAAAACATGTGTCAATATGAACAAACGCCCACGGCCAAGGTATTCAAAGGCATGGGCATTGAACAAACACGGAAGGGGACACGTGCTACGATAAGAGAGGTAGAGAGGTATACCGTTTTTTGGCTGAAACGTTTTCGGAATGGCCTATTAATTGCTCCTTAACCCAAAATCGTCGAAATGTCATTCTATTAATAGTGTCGCCGTATTTTTCAGTTTATTATGCTTGGGGTCATTTGGGAGTCTTCACCGGGTAGCACTTAGATTTTCCTCGTTAATTAGTTGTTTTTGACTACTGCAGGTATAGAGCTCCTATACTATAATCAAGTGACTACAACTCCCTCAGAAAGTGTCCTGTACGCAGGTGCACCTCTACCGTAGCATGCGTCACGGCACATTCCAGCGATATGGGGGGTAGTTTTCCTCAGTTATAATAGGAGTACTAGACAAGGCGGGGGGGGCGGGGCGTACTCATTTGTTGCTTGCCTTACTATTAATTAATAGTCATTTGACCAGGTATACCGGAATCAAGGAAATAAAGCTATTCATAAATTCAACATGTTTTACGTATATATGTGTTTAATTTTTGGCAAAGTCTGAATGAACCCGCGGGTTAGTTTCGAATTCCGACATGGTGCCCTGCCTGTCCGTGTGGCTGACACATGCTACGATAGAGGTGCACCATGTTTTTTCTGAGCTTCTCACTTAAAGAGCGTCATACCTCACCGAAAAAATGATTCTGGAGGAAAACAAAAGTGCTGCCGGATGATAAATATCCTGACCGAAGTATACTCTGAAACATTATTCGTCACAAAAATGAAAGTCCGACGAATTTGGGTTAAGGAGCCCGATCGTTCAGAAACGATTCAGCCAAAAAGTGATACCTCTACCGCAGCACGCGTCGGCTCCGTTTACCCTCTTTGTTTTTTTTTGTTTTTTGTTTTGTTTTTGCGTTTACACCCCCTATATCTATGGTATGATATATATCACCACCTCGTTTGCCCAAAAAAGGTTACAGTAGTAGTGGGTGTACCCCGATTCGAGAGCGCCCAAGATAAAAAAAAAACATATTCGAGATTTAAGAGCGGGTCAAATCGGGATGCATGCCACGATAGAGTTTCACCCGTTTTTTTTTTCTGAGCTCCTCACTTGAGGAGCTCCAGACGTCACCGAAAAATGGATTTCGGAGGAAACGACACGTGCTACCCGGTGGAAGATCCCACGACCTGCTGTAAGTATGACGCATGCTATGATAGAGGTGCACCATGTTCTTGCTGAGCTTCTCACTTAAGGAGCGTCATACCTCACCGAAAAAATGATTCTGGAGGAAAACAAAAGTGCTGCCTGATGAGAAATCTCATGGCCGACGCATACTCTGAAACATTATTCGTCGCACAACTGAAAGTTCCGACGAATTTGGGTTAAGGAGCCCGATCGTTCAGAAAACGATTCAGCCGAAAAATGCTAGCTCTACCGTAGCACGCGACGTATACTGTGAAAAATATCGCAACACAATATTGTGCGTCTGACGAGTTTTTTTTGGGTTAAGGGGAGCTCGATTATTCAGAAAACGTTCCCGCCAAAACCAGCCACCTCTATATCGTAGCATGCGTCTCGGCATGTCCCGCCTATACTAAAGAAAAAAAAAAACTACGATATATATTGCCCACTACAGATAAGAGCAATGTGCCTGTTTTGGCTTAGAGGGCCCGTTTTAACGAAGAAACAAAAAAAAAACAATTTGGCAAAAAAACAAAAAACAAAAATCCGCTTTTCATTGGTCAGAACCCGCACCACCACCCAAGATTATATATACCCCAACATCCTAATTTTTAGTGCTGGTGCGTGTGTTGACCAATGAATAGCGAATTTGAATTAATTTTTTTTCCAAATCGAATTTTGTTTTTTCTTCGTTAAAACGGGCCCTTATCACACCGGGGTGCTCTTGAATCGGGGTATGTACCCACTGTGTACACGCGGGCTACGATAGAGGCAGCAATTTTTGGCTGTTTTTTTTTTTTTTTTTCGGAATGGTCGGGGGCCCCCTTCTCCCGAACTCGTTGGACTTTCATGCGCGTGTTACGATATTGTTCATTGTTGTATACTTAGGTCATGATATTGTTCGTCGGGTATAATATGAATAGTAGTTTTGCTTCCTCCGAAATCAGTTTTCGGGTGAAGTATATATAGAGCTCTTTGTATAAGCGACCACCCTCAGAAGGCAGAAAAAAAACATGGTGCACCTGCATGCAGGCTATGATACCGTAGCATGCATGCGTCTTTTGTTAGCTTAGTGTGATAAAACTTCGATCGCGTCAACAAGTGAGTATCATCATGATGTGCGCAATGTTCCCAGGATGTTGTGATTCGAAACCCATTGTGATTTCACGCGCAGGCTTGTGTCCTGGCACCGTTGAGACATTAGTCTGGTGGGAGCTAAAACTGGTAAAAGGTTACCCAAATTACCTACCCAATCTAAGCCTTACTTATATAACAATGTACCTCCCAAAGACCCCATCCTGGGAGAAGGTGCCAGGGTAGCTGTCCGCCGGCTCAGCCAGCATTCCCCCCACTCCAGGACCGAGGACGGCTCCGAGAGACCAGGCAGCTGCGAATAAATAATGAAATGGTAGCGGTGTTCGTATATGTTAGAGGAATGCCACGGTAGGGGTTAGGGGCTGCAGTTATTTTTTGCGTTTTTTTCCTTCTGAGGCAATATTTTGTCACTGAGACCGGCTGAGCTTTCCTGAAGTGGGCAGCTACTGGTGGGAATGATACGTTTTGCTGGAATATTTACTTCAGGACTACAGTAGTAGCTCCTACAGCGCGCCGTCTCACGCACAGCACGGACACCCCATGCGGCTTTGACCGTAGAGTCGGGTGGACCAACTCCTTTCCCGCCATGTCGGGGTTCGTTGCGCCTTATGTTGCTCGTGTCACGATGACCCCACCCGCCAGATGACCAAGCACAGAGCATCCATCATCACCAAGCACCCAGCAGCCCACGACCCATACGCAATGTGTGTTGTGATTATCCCATCGCCATAATATTTTCTCGGAAAAATCGATATATCTTCATACCGTCTGTAAATATTTGGTTTGTATAATTGTGTCGTGATTTCTTTGGGGGACAAACGATCGCGACTACTCGACACATGCTACGATAGAGGTGCACCGTGTTTTTTTTCTGAGCTCCTCACTTAAGGAGCGTCATACCTCACCGAAAAAATGATTTTAGAGGAAAATAAATGTGCTGCCGGATGAGAAATATCATGACCGAAGTATACTCTGAAACATTATTCGTCACAAAAATGAAAGTTGGACGAATTTGGGTTAAGGAGCCCGATCGTTCAGAAAACGATTCAGCCAGAAAGCGCTACCTCTACCGTAGCACGCGTCACTCGCAAGTTCTGGATGTCCCGCCCCGTTGGGGCGGTGACGTGGATACGCACACTGACGCGTTTGCTACGGTAGAGGTAGCACTTTTTGGATGGATCGTTTTATGAACGATCGGGCTCCTTAACCCAAATTCGTAGGAAGTTTCATTTTTGTGACGAGTAATGTTTCAGAGTATACTCCGGTCGTGAGATTTCCCATCCGGCAGCACTTTTATTTTCCTCCAAAATCGTTTTATCGGTGAGGTATGACGCTCCTTAAGTGAGAAACTCAGAAAAAACATGGTGTACCTCTATCGCAGCATGCGTCCACTGTATCCTATAGTCGTTTTTGGGACTGTCACAGGTGGTCAAAAGGGGGGTTTAGTTTCGGCCTAATGGGGGGAGAAAGTGGCCAATTTGGGGTAGTACATACATTCAGTAGATACGTGGGGTTACCCCAAACCCCCAACATGTGGTCAAAGGTTTGCCCCTTCATGCGCCGCTGTCCCGTTAGGCCCAATAAAGTGCCCGAACAAATAATCGTATGTCGTGTGCGTGCTTGGCAGGGGCTTCCGGCATCTCTCGACAGCGCATCGGAATTGCTTTTGAGGCCTGTTTGGGGACGCGGGAGCGTCCGCCGCGGGCGCGCTTTGCCTATACTCCCAAATGGCCGAAACACCAGGGGTGTATACCCCGAAATGACAATTTCCCCGACGCATGCTACGATAGAGGTGCACCCTGAATTTTCTGGGCTCTTCACTTAAGGAGCGTCATACCTCACCGAACAAAATGGTTTGGGAAAAAAAATAAAAGTGCTACCGTATGAGAAATCCCATGTCCGAAGTGTAGTCTGAAACAATGTTCGTCTCAAAAATGAAGGTCCAACGGATTTGGGTTAAGGAGCACGATCGTTCAGAAAACGATTCAGCCAAAAAGTGCTACCTCTACCGTAGCACGCGTCCCCCTAAAAAACTGGCCTTCCGAAGACGTTCGGTTAAGGAGCGCCCCGTCGTTCATATATACATTTAGCCACAAAGTGCTACATCTATCCCAGAAAGCGTCTCATGCTACCCCTATATCGTACCACGGTTCATTCATGATTAACGACATAACTCTTGGTTAAACCCAACGAACCACGAGGCTCCGTCGTCGGGTTAAGCTCATTCTATTTTCTCCGTATGTCGGGGGTTTTGGACGCATGCTACGATAGAGGTGCACCATGTTTTTTCTGAGCTCTTCACTTAAGGAGCGTCATACCTCACCGATAATACGATTTTGGAGGAAAATAAAAGTGCTGCCGGGTGGGAAATCTCACGACCGGAGTACACTCTGAAACATACTCTGTCACAAAAATGAAAGTCCGACGAATTTGGGTTAAGGAGCCTGATCGTTCAGAAAACAATCCATCCAAAAAGTGCTACCTCTACCGTAGCACGCGTCCCACGGTTCATTCATGATTAACGACATAACTCTTGGTTAAACCCAACGAACCACGAGGCTCCGTCGTCGGGTTAAGCTCATTCTATTTTCTCCGCATATGTCGGGGGTTTTGGCGCAGCGACAGCACAGAGAGCGATCTTTGATGAGGAGCCTGAAAAAAAATCAAGCTTTCTCTGTATGCCCCTCTACCGCACCAGCACGCACCGTACAACCTACAAGTAGGCCCTGCACGCGTGCATCCATTTCGTCCACCGATTTGCACCTTCTGGGCATCCCAAAAGCCAATCAATGTTTTCGGTGAGAAATAGATCTCTCCCTAGGGAAGAGCTTCAGGCTATTACGCTGGAACGAGCAATCCCACGGTAGGGGTGACACATGGTACGATAGAGGTGCACACTGTTTTTTCTGAGCTTCTCACTTAAGGAGCGTCATACCTCACCGAAAAAATGATTCTGGAGGAAAATAAAAGTGCTGCCGGATGAGAAATATCCTGACCGAAGTATACTCTGAAACATTATTCGTCACAATAATGAAATTCCGACGAATTTGGGTATGCTATATACCTGACAAAAAAAAAAAACGGAGTATAAGGAGCCCGATCGTTCAGAAAACGATTCAGCCAAAAAGTGCTACCTCTACCGTAGCACGCGTCGGGTACCACTTTTCGGCTCAATATTTTCTGACCGGTTGAGCTCCTCTCGTTAGTAACCACCGGATACTAATATTATTTCACTGGTATGTTTGTTTCTGAACCGCCGCATTGAAAGTTTTGGATGGGTTGCGCGAACGAATGTTTCCGAAGTCATGCATGTTTCGGGTGAGATATTGAGCTCCTCATTGTGCGGAGCTCAGAAAATCCAGCTGCGCCCCTACCGTGGGACGAATCGAACGCCACATACAGCAGTAGACGTCGTCGCGAAAAGTCTCACATGGATGAGGCCCATGCCCACGGTTGCGTGTTCCGTCCCGCATACTTCGGAGACTAACGTTTTCGAAGCCGTCATCATGCCGTTAGTCAGCCCGAGCAGAAACCTGACGGCCGGAACGGTAACCCCACGGGAGCAGTTTAGCTTGACCTCTCTTTTTATTTCGTGTTTTGTGTTTTGTGAAAAGCAACATGATCTGTGTGCCGCATTGATTATATGTGTGTCTTATTACGCCGCACACCCACTAGTCGAAGGCGGATGCGTACACGCACGAGCAAATCAAGAGAAAAGCGATCAACAGTGCGATTAGGCTACTACTGCTACGACGGGCCATACTCTACCTGACTCGTGCTACGACAGAGGTGGCACTTTTTGCTGGAAATGTTTCTGAACGATCGGGCTCCTTAATCCAAATCGACAGACTCTCGTTCTTGTGTTGTAATAGTTTTCATAGGACTGGTGCTACGGTAGGAGGGGTAGCCTGATTTTCACTACCATGTTTACTCCGCTCGGGCGAGTGGCTCTGCACCTCGCTCAAAACTAGAGAAGCATGAATATTTTTGTGGTCGCAGAGTTGCAAGCATACCATGGTGGTGCATATCTCTCGAAAACGTAAAGCGTTAAAATCAAAACAATCGAGGAAGAAATAGGGTGGGTCACTCGTCGGAGTGGCTCTCATCCGCTGAAAATAGCTGGCTTAAAAGCGACCCCCCTACCGTAGCAGCAGTCATAGTACGCTTACTGTAGGTCATGGGATGGTTCATCGGGAGTCACTTGCATTTTTCTCAAAAATCATTTGCTACGGTAGAGGTAGCACTTTTTGGATGAATCGTTTTCTGAACGATCGGGCTCCTTAACCCAAATTCGTCGGACTTTCATTTTTGTGACGAAAAACGTTTCAGAGTATACTTCGGTCATGAGATTTCTCATCCGGCAGCACTTTTTATTTTCCTCCAAAATCATTTTTTCGGTGAGGGATGACGCTCCTTAAGTGAGGAGCTCAGAAAAAACATGGTGCACCTCTATCGTAGCATGCGTCTGGGTGGGGTATAGAGCTCCTCAAGTGACTTCGTATACCCTCAGAAAATATCCTGTATGCAGGTGCACCTCTATCGTAGCACGCGTCAACGTGTCCACAACGTTTGTGCAGATATTCTCAAACGAATGAGGTTTGCAAATGCTTTGGGCAGCTACGTTATTCCGGGGGGGGGGGCGGGAATAGTAATCAGGACCCACCAAATACAACAAAAACCTACCAGGTATATACATTACAGCATTTTCCCGAAGCACATTTGGTCCTGAATACTACAGTATGTCCCCCTTGTAACAGTGGCTGTTTTGTTCACTAGCACACCGTTTGTCGGGAGTACTAGACCGCAAACAACATCCAGGGACATTTATGGACTATCCATACCCCCGCTCACCTGCAAATGAAGGCGAACGCGAAGGTTTTGGAAAACCCAAAGGCTATGGACAGCACGGCCGTAGAAACGACCCCACAGATAAGGACGAAGCGGCTGCCGGAACGGTCCGCGACCACTCCCCAGAAGTGCGACGAAAATATGCGGCCGATCATGATTCCCGATGATAGCAATCCGGCGTAGTAACCTGGCGGCAGTGGAAAAACGGTTGTCCACGCATCGGACGTATGTATGTATCACGATCTATTGTAGATACCCTTGGTCCTACCATTCCCGTAATGAGGTTTTGTGCAAGACCCGTATTGCGGGGGACCATAGTAAATAGGAGCTTCGGTACACACAAAACCCTACATATTTACGATTTTTTACTAACAATATGTAGTCCCATTAACTACGTCCCTCCGTAATAGTTGGACACACGTAATCGCACACCCGGACGATGCTGCTGTGGCCACCTCGCGATTTGCAAACGTATGAGTAACCTGAGGAGCCCTGTTTAATATAAGTCTGCTTTGTTTGGTACTTCAACCCTTAATAGGGGGAACGTGTAGAAACTGCATGGCGGATGGAGGGTCGCCGATGTGAACCAGGCCAGATGGCTGGGGCAGGGGGTGTGCCGAAAGCGCGGCGTAGGGAGTCAGTTGCACAACCCGCCCGCGGCCTGATATTCTTTGTACTAGAACGTAAAATATCTTCCTAAACAAGACGGCTGCCAATAGGGCCATTCTCGTGTTTTAGGCCGACTGACCGGCAGCAGGAATCCAAACAAAAACATTGAAATAATTACACATCGGACCCAATGATCTTTGGTGTGTAGCTCCTTAGCTCCTTAGACGAGCATCCTCTCTACCCAGTTAAAATTGTTTGCGCTCGAGCGCGTTAGAGTACGTACTACCTCTACCGAAGCATGCGTCCATGTGTCACCCGTAAGTAAAATGATAGAAACGTTTGGAAACGTTTTTTTTTTTTCTTCCCGATGTCGCTCTACAGACAGCTATTCCACGGGATTGTGTATCGGCCTTGCGAATATACGTTTTCTTAAGGCGGTTGTCAGGTGAACTACTCTGTACAGCAGTACACTGAGTTTCGCCAGTCGCCACTCCTTTGAAACACGGCCAGCCCGCTAACCTCTCTTTGGTCCTCATCAGATACTGCTAGCCGAAGCTCCTGTGAAACGTAACATACCCCCCCCCTCCCCGAATCAAGTCTCACTGGCTTTGTCCTTGTCGTCGACCGCACCCAGGTACTCCACCATAAACGCCGCGTAGGCGAATGTGCTCATCTGGACCACCTGTTGGCTGACGAGACCAGCCATGATCGCCACCATCGGAAGGTAGGGAAACGGAGCCATACCCTCCCCGCCCACTCTCGACACACAGGAGGAATTACGGCGCTTTTTTTATTTCACGCTAGCGTGTTCGATGCTCCCCTCCGACCGGTGCTTGTATGATGACCGTGGCTTGATGCCTGGATCCTGGTTGTATATTCCTGTGACCTATGAATGTAACGAAACGGCCGACACACGAGACCATGACCAGAGGAAACTTAAAAGGGGGGAATCGGCACAGTCGATTGTTCTTACGACTCCACTTGCGGATGCGGTGGATAACGTGGGGCCGTGTCCCCAATCGCGAAACGCGACACATAACAACAAACGTTAATTTTTTGTCCGTCCGTATTACAGCCTCCGCGTGTGCACGACTCCTCGTTTAAAGCGGAGCCCCTTGCGCGCAGCACTCGCAAATCGCCGTGCGTGGTTGTTATATGCACCGCAGTGGGCCACTTCTGCCCAGCACTGCCCCCTGATTAATGTTTCTCCTTCTGACCGGCGGGATTGTTGAGTTTCCCGTGAGCCTTAGATAACCGCTTCTGTTAGTGCTCTGCCTTACCACACAGTTGTGAATGATGATGGATCTAGGGTCAGCTGATGCCGATGGTGTTTGTGGCCTCACCATGCCACGGCCAGCGATTGTTCTGCGACAGCCAGTCCAGGTGAAGGTGACGTAGTACAGACGAACTATTCGAAAGTTCGTAGTCTGGGTCCTTTCGAGTTGAGTTATGTAGGGTTTTCGGATCCGGGTAAGGCTATGGAAGTCTTACAGAACTAATAGCATTTTCAGGCACGGGTATGGAATTTTTACAAAACTCACATAATTTCCGGTAAGGTACACGAATGATGTACCCGAACCCGTACCTGCACCCGAGTTTATTCAATGGACATCACCCGTATCCCAGGTATTGTGGAACGCGTACAGAAAATAAAGAAGTTCCGGGTACTTACACAAGTTCCGGTACGGGTAATACGCGAGAAAATACCCCGGGAATGGTTCGGTATGTCGTGGTAGCTGAGAGAAACAAATCCATAACAATCCTGTCTGTGCACCAGCTGTATACTGCATGTAGCCTGCGTTACGGCATGTGCTGCTGCTGCTGCGTAGAGCTTGCAGTCAGGCGTTGCTGTCTGGACTTTGAGTACGTGCACGGAGCCCAGCTGTACGCAGCAGGGATCCCAGCAGCACCGTTCGTATCGACGACACTGGGTGCGCACTGTATGAGCGGCGGCCGTACTTGTGCCTGTACTTTGGTGTGTATGAACCCCGCCGCGACCCCGCGCTATTGTCACTCACGTCTGTTGGTTACAACTTTTGTAACTGCTTTATTCGCAGCACGCCGCAACATTTTCCGGGACTGTTTGGTAGCACGCCCCATAATTGTTCTTTGGGAGGTTGCGTTTGGGAGAGGTTGAGCCGCGTGAAAAAACGATACCAGGCATTTGAATAAGCAAAGAAAATGGCGTCAACCATCTCGATGGGGCAGCCTATCTATGTTGACGCGTGCTACGGTAGAGGTAGCACTTTTTGGAGGGATCGTTTTCTGAACGATCGGGCTCTCCTTAACCCAAATTCGTCGGACTTTCATTTTTGTGACGAATATAATGTTTGAGAGTATACCTCGGTCATGAGCTTTCTCATCCGGCAGCACTTTTATTTTCCTCCAAAATCCTTTTTTGGGTGAGGTATATATGACGCTCCTTAAGCGAGGAGCTCAGAAAAAACATGGTGCACCTCTATCGTAGCATTCGTCTGTTTTGTTACCACCGTAGAAACTAGAAACTTCGCTATGGCTCAAAATAACAAATACCAAGAAACAACAAAATCTATACCTGTTGGTTAAGACGAGTTTGAAACATTGTATGGGCGCTAAAAAAACGCGTCTATGGAGATACACTCAATATGCTGCCAATAATAAAGTTGTGGGGCCTCGAAATGCGCTTGCAACTGCCGACAGCGCCGTAATAGCGTGTGTAAGCACAATTCGATACGAGTCGACGAGGGAAGCAAGTGGTGGACCCTTTTTTCTCGAATTATATGAAAGACTCGTGCCGTAGTCAGGGGGGGGGCTGCTACTTGACCCCACATCGGCAACTTCCCAGCGCTCCTGGACGAGGCCAACGTCCCCCGGTAATCTACGTTCCTCGTCCGTGCTGCGCCGCGAACAAACCGCCCTCTTCCCTTCCCTTCCCTTCCCTTCCCTTCCCTTCCCTTCCCTTCCCTTCCCTTCCCTTCCCTTCCCTTCCCTTCCCTTCCCTTCCCTTCCCTTCCCTTCCCTTCCCTTCCCTTCCCTTCCCTTCCCTTCCCTTCCCTTCCCTTCCCTTCCCTTCCCTTCCCTTCCCTTCCCTTCCCTTCCCTTCCCTTCCCTTCCCTTCCCTTCCCTTCCCTTCCCTTCCCTTCCCTTCCCTTCCCTTCCCTTCCCTTCCCTTCCCTTCCCTTCCCTTCCCTTCCCTTCCCTTCCCTTCCCTTCCCTTCCCTTCCCTTCCCTTCCCTTCCCTTCCCTTCCCTTCCCTTCCCTTCCCTTCC